>JACBWV010000610.1:76312010-76488770 GCA_013435795.1 Chlamydomonas sp. ICE-L
CAGAATGAAATGAAGAAGTAAAAACCGGTGAAAGACACACATCGAGAGCTCTCAAGAAGAAGAATTGTGAAAGTGGAGGGAGAAGACTCAAGGTCAGCCACCCGTGAGTAAGACTGGCGAATAAGCGCAGAGAGACAAGCACCTAAGTACCTACTGATACGCGCCCAACAATTGTCAGAGGCAGCCGCGCCCCCGGTTGATAGAAGCAAGCCCGTAGCAAGTGAAGAAGCCGCCAGATGAAAACAAACTCGATGTCGCAAATAAAGAAAATTGAGTTGAGGTGCTACTTCCGCACTTCGCCCAACCCGAAGAGGTGGGCCAGGCGATGAAGCGGCAGAAGCTCTTACTCCTTCTTACACTTTCTATAAACACACGTGAATTGCTACCAGGCCAATGAGAGGCAGCCGCGCCGGTGAAGAACAGCGACGGACGCTGGAACAGAAGAAGCAGTTGGAGTGAAACCGCAGCCATAGCAAGCAGATAAGTGTGATGATGATGCATCGCCCGCCCCAGAGAAAAAGATCAGCACCCGGGGAAAGAAGGTGGTGAAGGTGGAGGAGGAGGAGGCCACACCAACTGAGGTTTCCGAGCCAGTGGAAGAGGAGGGGACCACGCCACCTGAGGTTGTTGCTGAGCCAGTCAAGAAGGCACGAGGTAGACCCAGAAAGGCTCCTGTGGCTGAATCATCGGAAACTGAGGAGCCAGCCACGGTGAAGAGGATGGCGGTGAAGAAAAGCAGTACAAAGCAGAAAGCGCAAGGCTGGAAGCTTGAACTGCCAACCAGAAGCTCCCCCCCCCTAATCAGGTTAGTCATGGCAGTACGCCCCCACCACCAACTTGATTTCTGTGACCCAATTCTGTGACCCGACCCCTGTGGACCTGGGACCCCCCCCCCCCCCCCCCCCCCCCCCCCCCCCCCCCCCCCCCACCCACACACACACACACACCACAAAACAAATCACACCACACACAAACACAAACTCAAATACACACAAACACACACATACACAAAACTCCATGTGTGTGGCAATTAGTGTGTGTTGGTGAGCACACATACGTGCACATGCGTGCAAGAGTAGAAAGGTATACACTTGCTGCGCATTTTTTCCATTCCATTTCCATGTGTGTTGGCGTGTTGAGTGTTTGGTGTCCCGTTGGTGTGGGGGGAGGTGGTTTGTTGTGTGTTTTATCCTTAGCGAGTGTGTGTTTATTTTACTGCGTGTGTTTATTTTATTGCGTGTGTGTATACACTTGCTTGCATTACCATTTGTGTTTTCGGCGTTGTGGTGTGCAAGGAAGATGTTCGTGGTGGTGGGTGTGCGTATTGTTTTATTTTGGTAAAAATTATTTTTGCCTGTCGTGTTGTTTGTATTGGGTGTGTGGCCGTGTTGTTTAAGTATGTTAGTAGCCCGTTTGGTTTGTGTTTTTTTTTTTGTGTTGTGCGAGTGTGTGTGTGGTGTGCATTGAGACGCGGAACAAAAAGGGTGGAAGGTAATTGGTTGCCAAGGATGATGACCTGGCAGCTTACCACACCACAATGTAATGTTAAACAACATAACCTGACATAATATACAAATGCGTACATGCAAGAGGCGAGGAGAACTGACCTTGACCCATTCAGCCAAGAGGTAGCTACCAGCAGCAAGATGAAGGCAGAAGGTGTCGATAGGGGATGATGATCTGGCATCATAATGCCGATAGGGGATGATGATCTGGCATCACAATGCCGATAGGGGATGATGATCTGGCATCATAATGCCGATAGGGATGAATAATCTGAATCTGGCCCAACTTCCACGTTAACTGCCGATAGGGGAATTATTGATCTGGCCATCCATAAATAACATAACATTACATAATATAGCATAACATAATGTAGCATTATACAGCATAACAAAACATCATGTGATATCATACAACATAACAAAACACCATGTGATATCATACATCATAACATGCAAATGTGTAAATGCAACAGGCAAGCGAAACTAACCTTGACTCATTCTGCCCAGAGGTAATTGAATAAACCCCCTGGGGTGGGGGGGGGGGGGGGCGTGGGTAATAAGGAATCCGCGGTACGCGGGTAGAGAGCGGTCTCTAATAACCTCAACTGGACAAGCTACAGTCACTGGTGACAAACCAACCCTGCCAAAACGCCCTCGAGGGTGACACAGGTAACAGGGGGAATCGAACCCCCCGCAACCCTTCATCCCTTTTTAAAGCGATTTGGTGTACCAACTAGAACCAAATTGATTTCTTATTCGCTGAAAGGGGCTTAAACAAATGAATTGCCAATAAAAGGTTAGCCTACTAAGATATCCTAGCCAGCCAAGACGATGGCCCCGAAGGTGTGCCTCGTAGTGCCCGACCAGGGATGGATGAGACCTTGGTGCAGACTGGTAACATAAGATAACATTATGTTATATTATTCAACATAAAACCATAGGTGGCAACCACATTCTGTTACATGCAAAGCAAGGGCAAGCCAAAATTGACCTTTGAATCCATTCACCCAGAGAGCGTGGCCTGCCAAGCAGCAAGACACCAAGGTGGATCGCTGCCTCGGCTCTATTTTGGGGGGATTAAAATGACCTGGCAGCGTAACATAACATTATGTAATATTATACAACATAACATAACATCATGTAATATTATACAACATAACCATACCATTGTACAATGCCAACACCCGGCAGCCAAAACTGACCTGACCCCCCCTCATTGCCGCGAGTGTAGCTACTAGCAGCAAGACCGAGATGGATGCTGACCTGGCAAGCTGCCTTCCGCAAAAATGACGGTGCATGTGTAGGGTACTCACAGCACTATTTTGCAATAAAATATTGTTTATTATCTTTGTCATTGACAAGAAGCGAAGATCCCCGTTCCAGGGTAACTACATTTGTCAAATTGGGTCAGCGCTTTAAAAAAAGCCGCACACACGTCAATTGGTCAGCGCATTAGTGTAGTGCAAAAAAAGCGCACAAAATAATCAACTTTCGCGCTGGGCGCGTCAACAAGGAAAACAGGGGGTTGAAAAACTGCCGCTGAAAAAAAAAAACCGCGCCAGTGGTGCTCAAAAGAAAAGAGCGTGAGCAAAAATAATCGTTTTTTGCTGGCGGCCCGCTCGCCCTATGCCTTCATTGTTAGTAACCCTGATCCCCGTCCCAACGAAATGGGTCAATTGCTGAGCTCCTTGAAACCGACGAAGGTGCGCCGGGTTCAAAATCCCCACGGTGCCGCCGCGTTAATCATAACTTGTTTTAAGGGAAGGTTTTTTGGGGTCAAAACGGGGTGTAATGTAGAGATCGTAATATAAAACGGGAAAAAATCCCTGGTTGACCTAACTACTCTACCAATGCTCCTATCGAAATCAATCGTTAATTAAGAGGCAAAATCATATACTTAATGGTGGATTTACAAACTGGGACTACTCGGATAATGTTTTTGTGTTTTTGAATTCTTGATTGAATTTTCTGAAAATTGTGTTTGAATTTTTGAAATTCTGCTTTGTGTTTTGAATTGTGATTGCGTTGAATGCTTTCAAATTCCGAGTGAATTATTTTTATTTGATATCTGAGTCTGTAGTACATCTGTCTCAGATTTGAGCCCAGCTTATATCGTACCGCTTGTGTACTGCAGGGTGCAGTACGTTGACCGAGGAGCCATGGGCAAGGGTACAAAAAGCTGGTTATGAGAGTTTCGGTTAAGTAGTCAGTTTTTTTTTTTTTTTCCAACCTTTGTGTGGCTTATGTGTGTGTATGTGTTGAGGGGGTGGGAATAGTGTGTGTTGTGTGCATATTCTGTTGTGCGTCCGGCCCCGCAGCCTGTGTGGTTATGTGTGGTGTGTGGTGGGGGGGGGGGGGGGGTGGGGGTGGGGTGGAAGGGGTGATAGGATGTGTGTGTGTTTGGTTTATGCATGTCCCTTGTGTTCGTGCGTTGTTGTTGTTGGGTGCATGTTGTGTGGTGTGTGTTTTGTGTGGGGGGGGGGGGGTGCCCTATGTGTGGCAAACGGGGTCGAAAGGCTGGTATGAGGGTCAGCTTAGTAGCGCAATGTCCCACCTTTTGGGTGTGTGTGTTGTTTGCAAATGTTATGTGCGTGTTGTGTTGTGTAGCCCCATGTCAGTGTGGTTGGGGGTGGTGGCTGTGGGTGGGGGGGTGTAGGATATGTTTGACTTGGGTCATCTATCTATTTGGCGTTGTTTTGTTGGGGGGGGGGTTATGTCGTGGTGGTACCAAGGGTGTCAACAAAGCAGGCTGGTGTATAGAAGGTTATCGGTACGTCGTTTTTTTCTTCTCTGTTTTCTTCCACCTGGGGGGGGAGGGGGGGGGGGGGGGGGGGGGGGGGGGGGGGGTGGGTGGGGGGGGGGGGGGGGGGGGTGGGTGGATGGGGGGGGGGGGGGGGGGGGGTGGGGGGCGTTTGCATAAGATAGCCAGCCTGTTACAGTGGTTGCGCTGCTAACAGATCCAGCCTCTAAACGGATACAACACACGAAACACGAATGCACACACATACACACACGCACAAACTTCCACCCCCTGAATTACCACCACCACCACCACCACCACATATGAGCCAGCTGTGCATGGGGTGGTGAAGTGGCCATTGCATAAAGCGTTCAAGCACACCACCTAGCAGTTCAACCCCGCCCCATCCCACCACCAGACACACCACCACCAGCTATTTTGTGCGCGCTTAGGTGTTGCAAGGTTTTGGAGCCCGACAGTGTGATTGAAGCTATTATTTGAAAACCCCCCTTCTGCGAAGCAAGCAGGCGCGCCTGATTTGTCGTTTTCTTCCTTTCCCCCGTTCAAAAAGGCGAAAACCCAAACATGAGGCAATGTTGCGCTTGATGAAGCCCATCCTATATTATGACCAGTGGTAGCATATTACCGACTGCCACCCCAACCTCACAAATTATTCTACAAAACCACACTAACACGGTGACATCATGCACGCTCCCTTGCAGGTCACAACCCACCAAATCCCACCCCAACCCAACCCAACCCCACATCCCACCCCCACCACAAACCTTTCCACCCCACCGGCACCCAAAGCCCAAACCAACAACTTCCTCAAAAATCTCCGCCCCACAATCAGCCCAAACACCCCCACAACAATACACCACAATCCCCTTCTTCACAAAATACCCACCCACACCAAATCCCACAACCACAAAACCAAACACCTTCGGTGACATCAGCCCTACATCCAACAAAATACACCACATCCCCATTTCCACCCCACATAAAACCAAACCCACCTTCACTCCATAAATTTTTTACAGCCACCAATTTCACATTCCACACCCACACTTTTTCCCACAACCACCAAACACACCACACCTCTCATCGATCCACCACGTCCACTCACCCACAAACCACCCCCACCAAACATCACAATCCACCCCCTCAACAACCCCCACACCCCCTCCACCACCAAATCACACACTCACACCCCCACTCCCATTCTCCCACCCCCACAACTCACCCCACCAATCACATCACCTACAACCAAACTGTGACACTATCCAAAACGCACCCACTCCCTTGCAGGTGTGTTGGTTGGAAAAGAGGAAGAGTTTGTTGGAGACAGACTTAAAATTAACGACTGGGCAGCACGGCCAAACGCGACTGAGTGTGGACGTGTGGGCTGGCCGAAAGACCCTAGCAGCACCGCTCCTTGTTATAACAAAAGTAAACCACCTTCAGTTGTCTCCTTGAATTCACAGTAAAAAAAACAATTTTTGAAGAGAAAGAAAATGTACATTGAAATATGTTTCATTTTTGGTCAAGGGTGAGTTGTCACATAATTTAGATAAGGGAACGGTAAAATCATATTGAATGTTGCCAAAAGAACGAGTATGATATCAATATGAATTATACTACAAAAATTCATATTATTTTAAATCATATGAAAATGATGCCCAGGCCAAATTTTACCTAGTCCAGACTGGTGCAAGAAGACTTTGGCCGAGCACATAATGAATAATCAGATGATGACACGATATCAATATGATATCATAAAACTGCCAGAATCCCGTAACACATAAGACATACCTAACCCAATAGCCGGCTCGGCAGGCCCAACGACTACAGATTGTTCAGGTGTGCCTCCTAGAGGACACGCAAGCGCACGCTCTGTACAAGGTAGGTACTACATTAGGTACTAATACCTACCCAGTAATCTGAACAACAAATTCAATGCTTTGAAATATTTTACATTTTATTTTCGAGGGCATGTCACAGAAGTAATATACTTCATAAAAAACGGCCTGGAGAGGCAAACGCCGCAGAACATCTTTGAGATGCGGTCAGTTTAGTATTATAACGAGACGCGACCGACCCATGCCCGTTCGACCCATTCCGTCAGTCGTGTGTGGCTGCCCCAAGGAACGACAAGCCAACAGCTCTGTACACGGGTAGCAAACCATCCATCTACTCTTCGTCATGAATTTAATGAAGACAGATTTGATCCACCAAAAAAATCCATAATCAATGACTTTTTCAGGAAGTTTGTACTATTATTTGTGGCATTTTTTTACAATTTCGCATTGATTATTTTTTACAAAAATATAAAGGCTGGGAGGCAACGCCGCAGATGTTGATGTGGTGGGCGGCCCAAAGGAAACGGCAGCACGGCTCCCCATGTACAAGTATCAAACACAATTCCTTTGTAATTCCAAAGAAAGACCGATATGATACAACACACATTTGACATCCGCCAACATCAACTTCTTTCCAAATGAACTACAAGTTTCTTATGCAAAAGCGTCACTCCTGCGACGCTAAAAATGGCGGAGAGTGATCGTGAGGGAGCGACAGGTTCGCAATTGAAGCAGTTATTTACGAAGAACAGACCGTTGCGTTGCTGGCGTGTCGGGCTTCATCAACGGTCAGCAGATACGGATTTGGAACGGCCATGGACGAGAATGCGGACAAATGGTAAAACTTTATGGGGGCTTCCCCGCCCCCACCGGAAGGGGGGCTATTCCGCCAAAAAACTGGACACATTTGCCAAGCCCATAACTATTCCATTATTACCCATTACCTGCTTCCATGGAATGGGGCTTTGTGTATTCTGAACACTGCCATCAATGAAACAAAACGCAATAAATCAATTCATCAACCAGCAGTCCACTCACACCCTATCTTGATCTTGAATTTGTTTTCCATAGCTTAAAATAAAAGAAACCAGCACAATATTGGCATGTCCGATGCCGCAATTTTATAAATCTGAACTGCCACACAGATATTTGGTCTAATATGGCCAATCCCAACCTACCTTACTTGCAGGACAGTAGACTGCATTGTTATCTGAAATGTTCCTTTGGTACAACGCAGTCATCAATGCAGTCACGGGTTCCCCCGGGTTCTTGTTCTGGATGCTGAAGAAGACCCATGACTTTGGTCTAGGGGTGACAGTTAAGGGTGACCTAAAGGTCAGTCATTAGGGGTGAAGGTTAAGGGTGTGACATAAGGGTCATCTATAGGGGTATGAGTTAAGGGGTGTACTCAGGTCAGTCAGGGGGGGGTTCAGTTATAAGGGGTGACTAAGGGTCAGTCTAGGGGTGAGTTAAGGGGTGACTAAGGGTCAGTCTAGGGGTCAGTTAAGGGGTGACTAAGGGTCAGTCTAAGGTGGGTCAGTTTTTTATATATAATGGAGTTCACATATAAGGGTCAGCTCCATAGGGGATCCAGTTTAAGGGTGACTAAGAGGGTCAGTCATAGGGGTGAGTTAAACGGGGTGAACTAAGAAGTCAGTCTAGGGGGTCCAGTATTTTAAGAAGTGGGTAACTAAGGTTCAGTCTAAGGGGCGTGAGTTAAAGGGATGACTAAGTGTATCAGTCTAGTGGGTGAGTATAAAGGGGTGAACTAAGGGTCACCAGTCCTAAGGGTGAGTTAAAAAGGGTGGGTAAGGTCAGTCCTAGGTTTCAGTGAGGGGTGACTAAGGGCATTCTAGGGGTCAGTTAAGAGGGGTGACTAAGTGGGGTTCGCTCTAGGGTGGAACCCATACTTGAGGATTAAGGGGTGACTATTGACGGTCCAGTCTTAGGGGTTGACCCCACACAACTTTGGGTCTAGAAGGGACTACATAGGAGGTGAGTTTAAAGGGGGTGACTAAGGGATAGTGTCTAGAGGATCAATTAAGTAATGTGGTGACTAAGGGTCAGTCTAGGGGTCAGTTAAGGGGTGACTAAGGGTCAGTCTAGGGGTGGCCCACAACTAAGGTCTAAGGGTGACTTGAGGTCAGTCTAGGGGTGACCCACAACTTTGGTCTAGGGGGTGACTAGGGTTCAGTTAAGGGGTGATTTGAACTAAGGTCAGTGATACAGCTGGAGTTGTCCCACAACTTTGGGTTTTAGGAATGAGTTTCAATGGTGTGACTAACAAGGGTTTTTCTTCCTGAGGGTGCACCCAGCAACGACTGTTTATCGTCTTGGGGTGAGTTGACGGTCAGATCTAGAGGGTTCACGACCCTATGGGTGACCCAACGAACTTTGGTACTAAATAACAAGGACGTGGTTCCTTTGGGTCAGTCTAAAGGGGTGTCCACGTTTAAGATCTTAGCTGTGAGATAAAGAAGATAGAACAGAAACATGTCCAGTCTAGGAAATTATTATCCAAAAAAGACTAAATCAAGCATTAGTCGCAGAAATCAGCAAAACGAAGTTCATACTTGCTTTGAGCAGAACACCCCCCCCACAGCTGTTTTCTTCCCTTATTTCTCTGGCGAAGTCCCCTTCCTTCCCCTGGGGGGGAGGAGCCCCCAAGGGTAAACCCCTGTTTTGTCCTGTTTGTTATTGTTTCGTGCAAAACCCGCTGACAGAGTGTCACTGACAACGAAGCCTGACACGTAAGCCATCTTCTTGTAATTGTAACCACCCCTTTTAAACCAACCCTTGCACTTTATTGAGGTACATATAACTATATACATACGTACATACATACATTGACGTACATATCATCAAAAACATACATACGATGACGTACATATCCTTACAGATATTGGCATACACCTTATCATATACATACATACATCGACGTACATATTACTGTATACATACATACATACATTGACACATATCCGTACACACATTGAGGTACATATCGATACATTGTAGGTGCTAAAAGCATAGTTACATATCCATACATGATAGTTGCTGAAACTTATCCCTTCTTCTCTCCATGTGCAGTACGGCCCTGATGTACTTACATATCCATACACACATGTGCAGTACGGCTCAGATGTACTTACATATCCATACAAACATGTGCAGTAACACTTTGCTGCAGTGTTTACAAAAAATACCCAAACATTAAAATAGGTTTGCTGAAATGCCTGAAACGAAACAAATATATCTATCCCCTCTCTCCCAATGTGCAGTACGGACACGCTCGGATGTCTATCTGCACGCCCTCCCTGCCCTGCCCAAGAGATAGCGGAGATCGATGCGTGGATTGAGGATAGATTGTGTGGTGATTCTGGTTTTTCAACCAACATAACCACCTTCATGGAGGAGGCAGCGCCAGTAGAGGAGAAGAAGACGATAAGAAAAAAAGGAGAAGAAGAAGAGGAGACGAAGAGTGTATTGAAGACCAAATCACCACCCCCACCAACACCAACACCGGTAGCCGCTCCCAGCTCCAGCAGCACTAAGGCAGCTGCCAAGAGCAGGGCTCCGAAACCAAGCCCTGCTGACCTGGATGCTGCGAAAGCGGCTGCTGACTTTGAAGCTGGCTACCCCGACGACCCCTTTGCCCCCCTCTCATTGGGCACTGCCCCCCAGGAGTTGGAGGGCCAGGGGGGGGCTGGAAGGGGGCCGCCGGCTCTGGAGAAGGGGGGCTTCCTACAGGGCCAGGGTGGATTCATGGATTTCAAGAGCGAAATGGGTTTTGACGACCCTGCCCTCGGTTTCGGAGTTGATGATATGTTTGGTGACGACCTGGGGTGGGATGATGAGGATGACGACCTCTTGCTTATGGAGGACCTGGATGATATGTTCGGGGGGGGGATGGGCGCGGGGAGAATGGGGGGCAGGGGTGGGGGGGGATATCTGAATGAAATGATGGATGGAAGTAACTAGAACATAGGAAAGTCCCCAGGGGCCGGAGCTTACCGACGGGTGTAGACCCGGGGCGGAGGGCTCAAGCTTTTGGGATGGCGGCGAGGAGAAGGAGAGTGAGTGGGGCGGTTATATGGAGGGAGCCGGGCCTGATATGGAGATGGACTTCGGCGTTCCTGCCCTACCCTCATCCTTGGGGCCCCCTGGGGGCGGTAGGGGGGGGGCAGCTTTTTTAGGTGGGGATGCCGGTGGAGGGGAAAGGGACCAATGGACGAGGGGTAGGAGTGGCGGGACCAGGAAGGGGGGCAGCAGCCGGGCTAACATGGAGGGGGCGGTGGGGAAAGTGTGGGAACAGTTGGCGGGCCAGGGTAGGTCCCTCAACCCCCCCACCCCCCCCACCCAAGAAGGGACGTCCACCCGGATATCAGACGGTGCTGAATGTTCGGACCCTTTTGGGAAGGGTTGGCACCCCCCAGGGGAATAGGGTATAGGGGCCGTGGGGGTGGGCAGCCAAGCCCGTAAACGACCAGGGGGGCCGAAAGGCAGAAGGGGGTACAACAGCGACCAAGGGGGCCGCGGCAAGAAGGGTGGAAACACCGACCAAGGGAACCGAGGCAGAGGGGGGTTACACACGACCAGGAACAGGGGGGGGCCGCCGGTTGTGGTCCGGTACACATAGAATGACCAAGGAGGGCCGGGGTTGCATGGCGCGAACCAATTGACCAAGGGGGGGACCAAGGGGGGGCGGGGTCGGGGGGGCGATTTTCAGTGACCAAGAAAGGGGGCAAGAAGTGGGGGGTCGGTGGGGGGCCCAGTACAATGAACCAGGGGGGGCGGGGTGGTGGGGCAAGTAAATGACCAGACAGGGGGTCGGGGTGGTGTGGGGGGCACACTGTTAACATCAATGACGCAGAGGGTGGCGGGTTGGTGGGCATACAATGACCAAGAGGGGGGTCCGGGGTGGGGGGGGGTAGGGGGGGCAGTACCAGTACAATACCCAGGGGGGGAAAGGTTGGGGGGGCGTAAAAATGACCAAGGGGGTGCGGGATGCCGGGGCGTTTTTTTCAATGACCATGGGGGCAGGGGGGCCTAAGGATGGGGGCTAGGTAGGGGGGGATAGGGTGTAACCAACAGCAGGGTCCGGCATAACCAGCCAGTACCAGGGAGGGGGCCTGGACCGAGGGGTGACCAGCAACAAGGAGGGCGAGGAGGCCGAGGGAACAATGGACCCCCCCCAGGGGACCAAGGTGGGTTCGTGGGGGGCCAGTGGGGGATGGGGGAGGAACGCGGGTACTTCACAGGGCCGTAACTAGTTTTTTTTTTCCTTTTTTTTCGGGGGTCGGGGGTGGGGGGGGCCCCCCTGGGATGGGATGGGGAGGACCGAGTGGTAAATAGCTAGTGCTTTTCGGTATTATTATTGGCCCTGAAACACAAGCCATTGTTATGTGCGGTACTGCCCAGGGGTAGCCAACCAGAGGTGACAGGTTCATGGGCAGGTTGGTAGGCAATGGGACCTAAGGCCTCCGGTCGACGCTGAAAACCCCCTGAGGGTATAAAATTGTGCAATTGCACCACTTCCCTGGTATTTTATTATACAGGGTGTCGTACCTAGGTTGAGCCCTCGTTGGGAGCCCGGGTGAACACAGCCTTACAGAACTTGGCCCAGCTTCAAATTTCGGCAGGGTATTTTTTATTTTTAAGGTTTTGTCTAGTATACGATAAATTGGTTTAGACATGTTATCGTATTCGTATCATCGACGATATCAACAAAATGAGTATATCGTACAGATCTTTTTGTTTCAATATTTCGACGAATAATTGTATGAGATGTATCGTATTATATATCGCTGATATCACATGATATATCGTACAGTATCGTTTGTCAATATCTTCAGATCAGGACGAATAATTAGTAATGAATGTATCCGCCCCGATAAATCTTTGGGAACGTCAATCCGAATGGCCATCCCTAATTTTTGTACAGAGAGGGATAGGCTTGACAAAGAAAAGGAGGAATCGCTTACCAAACTTCTGTTTCTTTTCCCGGTTTCTTTATCTTTCTTTGGTGGGCTACGCTTAGCAGCCTTTTTCTAGGCATAGCTCCCTCCCTCTACCTTGTCCCCCTTCGTGGAACCCCTGAGGCTATCTGAAATGTGTAGCTGCTTTCTAGGTCTCATCCCTGCCCCCTATGCTCCCGTCGGAGTGGAAACCCGAGGCTTTTCTGAATAATGTGTAGCAGCTTCCTAGGTAGCTTCCCCTGCACTTTGGTCCTTTTTTTGGGTGGAACCTGAGATGCTATTCTGAATTGTAGCAAAACAGCTTCTAGGTAAAGCTCCACCTGCCCTTTGGTCCTCAGGTAGAACCCACTGAGAGCTTTCGGAATGCTGACATGTTCCCTGTGACAGTCCAGGGGTAGGACCCAAATCAGCTTAATTAACAATGGACTTAGGCCCAATAATGAATTGAAAATTGTTACAAACTCTCCAGGGTCATTGCAGTTAATCATCAGGACGTGAAAATTAAGTAAAGGGCACACACCACCAGCTTAAAGAAAGAGCTAAGCCGTAGGTCAACACGGGACTTTACCCAATTATAATGATAGAAAGGGCTTCAAAAGGACTTGCAAAGCCAAGAGCGAACCCACGACTCTTCATCCCCAGAGTGATCTGGTCTACCACTAGGTCAATGTATCACATCAATCATATCACTGAAAGGGGCTGGACCTGCCAAATACCGTAAGTGATAGAAGCATTTCAAAGAAACAAGCAATTGATGGACGAACCCTATTTGATATGGGACCATGACTAAGCATTTTCCCAGATGCAAGTTTTGAAAGGTGTGGAACTTTTTTTGCCCCAGTGGCTTGCAACTGGGGCTGGCTGGAAGCTGCAAGTTGTTGCCCAAAACATATGTGGTGGCTTTGGAAAGGACAGGGATCCCGCCTTTACATAATGTGAATTGAATTGTAAAACATGTGTTTTTTTTCCTTTTTTTTTTTTTTTTTTTTTTTCCCCCTCTGCCAACTCTGAGCTGCTCACCGTCTTTCAATTCCAATTCCCCCCGTGCGATTCTCACACCAAGGAACTCAAGGAAACCAAGGAATTAGGGAGCATATTAAGCGGGTTAGACAGTTTAAATTTAAATTGGAATTGTTACAAAATACAAAACTTACTCAAAAAAAAAACATAACAACAACATCCGTCGTAATTAACCGTAACTTCCACAACAGGACGTGAAGTTTAGTAGGACAACCATAAAAGCCGTTTTTAAGAGCGCCGGAGCTAGCTAGAGTCACTGTACGGCCCACCCTGCGTCATTACAAAAGGGAAATCACCACTATGCTGACCACAAAAACCGTCAAGGCACCGTGGGGGCCCGCAATTAATTGACCAGTTTGCAGCTTATACAGGGGGGTTTTTGTCACCCCGTTAGGAAAGCACCAACACAATCCGCTGGCAAAAGATAAAAAACTGAGGGGGGGGCACGGTCCTGTTGTGCGAGTTCCCCGTGTATCCCAATACCCGGGTTGTGCGTTTTTCCATAAAAACGTCCTGTGCACTCGTAAAATACTCTTGAAGCTATGGGCCTGAAGTGGGACTTTGGTCCTCCAAGTGCAAAGGACAACACACGGCCCTCTTAAGTTTCAAGTGTGGTCATAGAAGGGAGTCAAAAAAGAGGTTTTGGACATATTTACCAGTTGTTCCAAATGGTGAAACTTCGTAAAGTGAACCGAGTTAAATCCACCGATCTAAGAGCCCATTTTTTTACCTAACTCACAACAAATGCTGGGCGTGTTTAAAATTGATAAACTTTAGTAGCATGGTTGGTATCTCAGAGCAGTATCCAAGCCTCAAAAAGCCAGAGTTTTCTTTTACCAGCCAATACAGGTATAAGTCCTATGGGGTCACGTAGGACGGGAAGTCCAGGTCCTCATTCTCATGGCCAGTCCTCCTACAGTAATAGTGGGGTGGACGTAGCCAGTCAGGGAACGCTTCCAGGTTTAACACCCCCCTGGGGAAGGGCCCTCTTCCTTGGCCAAGCGTCCATGATCAATTCGCATATATTATCTTTGCGGGAAACATCCCCAGGGCTCCTGGATTCAGAATGCCTTTGGTATGGAAGAGTCGCACTGCCCGGGTGCTCGTGTCTCTAATATATAGAGCCCCTTGGAACGTTCCCGGTTGTGGAACCCCGCCAAAATGTGGCCCGCCATCCGTCCTCACGGTGTAACTTTTTATCTTTCTTCCTAATCGTTTCATTTTTTTTCGTGAGTGGGGGAGTGCCTGGTAACATAATGACAAAGTTTTCCAGCGACAATGTGATGCGAGTTTTTAACGAAAAAAAACACGGTTCCACGTTCTCCCTAATCCTACCCCTGCGCGTGCGGGCTTCCCGGCTGTGGCTTTCGTTCCTTCCCTCCTGTTGGCTAAGGGTTGGGTGTTTTCCCAAAATATATCCTTCCTTTTGCATGGGGAAGTTTTGGTTGGGGAGGTTTTAATCAGCCAGGGTGGTTGCACAAACATAAATACCCTTTTAAGTTTAGAGGTAAAGAAGGAGGGGAAGAGGAAAGAATTAAAGTAAGGGGGCGTTGGCCAGGGGGGGCAGGCTAGTTAGTGGGGGTAGGTTAGAAGGAGGTGATACCTTTTTTGTAAGGTTAGAGGCCGGTTGCTCGCCTCGCCTTCCCACCCTTGACCTGCGGTGGGGGGGTGAATATCTTCCCATGGCTTGGTGCGCAGGGGAGGTTGCAACCTGTGGGCCCCAGTTTGACGTTGTGGGGGGGGTTGGGTTGGGGGTGGGGGGGGGGATTTCACCCAGTGTTTGTCAGTAAAAAGTAAAGTGGTGGAAAGCCACAGGTGGCTCAGCTGCCTTGCTTGCGTATGTGTCTTGGGCGCCCTGGTTCATTTTTGTCGTGGTTCCAAGGATCCTGGTTATGGTGGAGCGGGGAACTTTGTGTTGCAGAGAGTTTAGTTTGTGAGAGCCATGCCAAAATACGTTTGTGAATAAAGGGTGTTTTTGAAATTGATTTTGCAGAAGTGTCACCATTTTTCACAGCATGAATAATTATGAACGGTTTTGTGCCTGTGCTCGGTGGTAAGGGTCATGAATGCATTTTATATGAATTGAAATCATTTTTTTTTTTTAAAATTTATAAATTTTTTATTTATTAAATATAAATACGATTGGGAGGACTCGAGCAGACAGAACAGAGGGGCTGTCTGTAAATGATGGTAAGTAAGAAAGAAGTTTGTCATAAGTCATTTAGAGAAAGGAAAGAAGGGCTTGGTGAATGGCTACCAATTCAATCCAAATAATATTCCCTTGGATTTCATTCCCACGCCACTAAATTTTTTTCCTTATAAGCCCTAGAAATTGGTGAATCGGCTAAACCAATTTCTGTATTCTAATATTCTCGGATTATTCATTCTATTTCTGTTCCTGTCCAATTCTTTTGCAAAAATTTCTATTCTTTCACCTGTTTTTTTAATTTTTTTTTTCTGTTTTTGGTTTTTTTTTATTTTTTTTGGTGGCCCCCCGTAATCCTTTTTGGTGTCTGGTTTTTTTTTTGGTTGTTTTGTTTTTTTCTTAATTGTGCTTTTTTGCTTTTTTGTTTTGTTTCTTTTGGTTGGTGTTTTTCTTCGTTTTTGGTGGGACCCCCCCCTTGGTGGCCCCTATTTTTTATTTATTCTTTTTATTTTATTATTTTCTTAATTTCCCCTATTCCTATAAAATTATTTTCCCTATTTATATATATTTTTTTCTATTTTACATTTCCCCCCACCAGGGTTGATTGGTTGTAAACTAAAAAGCTCTGTCCTCTGTGTGTTTAAAAGCCTCCTGCCTGTCCGCTTCTGGGGTCCTGCCAAAACTTCCTGAGTGTCCCTGCGCAATAGGCAGGGAACAATAGAAACTTGCAGCACAAGCAAACCCTTATTTTTTGCTAGGGTTTGTTGGTGTAGGAGGGGTTTCCCTGTTTTTTTTATTTTCCCCTCTTTTCCCTCCTTCTTGTCCTTCCCCCTTTCGTTTTTTTCCCTTTCCCCCTTCCATTCCTCCCCCCTTTCCCCCCTTCCCTTTTCCCCTTTTTTCTTCCCTTCCTTCCCCTTCCGGGGTGCCCCCCTGTTTTTCCCTCTCTCCCCCCCCCCTTTCCTCCATTGTTTTTCTATTTCCATTCTAATTTTTTTCCCCCCCCCCCCCCCCCTCTTCTTTTTTTCTTATTCTTCCCCCCCTTCCTCCCTTCCCCTCTCTTCCCCTCCCCCCTCCTCCCCCTTTTCCACCCCTTCCCTTCTTCCCCCTTTCCTCCTTCCTTCTATCCTTTCTTCCTCTTTCCTTCCTTCTTTTTCTCCTTCCCCCCTCTTCATTTTCCGCGTATCTGCTGCGGGCACTTCCCCATTCCTTCATTCGGCTCCCCCTCTCACCCTCCCCTCGTTGTAGACCTGGAGGCCGGAGATGGGTAGCCTGCTTTTTCATATAGGTGAAGCCTTTCCAGGGGTCGGTTCAGTCTGGTAAGAACACGCACCACCTCCCCTCTCAGGCGAGGTGGGGTGTTTGGTATAGTAGATCTGTCTGGGCCCAGGGTTTTTTTGTGACAAAGGGATTTTGGAGTTTACCGTTGGGAGGTGATTAAATCTCTCCTCCGAAGATGATTCCGTGTCCAATCTTACTCTCTCGTACGGACGAAAGGTTAGCTTCTCACCACCTCGCGGTCCCTTTTCGTGGGGTGCCCACCTCCGTCGCTCGTTGTCCTTCCGGCCCCTTATCCAACACCTTGTACTGCCTTCGGCCTCTACTGTTATTCGCCCCTCACTCCGCTGTTGACGTGAGTACCATCCACGTGTGGGCGTTGGATCGGCTATGCGCGCGCGTGGGGCTCTCGGACACGGCCTTTTTGCATGTAGCCCTGCCTCGCCTCTATCATCCTCTTCTCTTGGTTTAATAAATTCTTGGAGTTGAGGAAATTAAGTTTAAATACGTGTCCAGGTCCAAACTCCAAAGGCTCACACGAGGAGTAATGTGCTTTAAAGAGGAGTAATCATAGCTTTTCTTTTCGGCTATAAGCAGCAGCTTCAAGGCAGCTCATCTGGCTGGCTATCCTAGTCAGCGAAACCTAATGCAATCTCATGCCTCTTGAAGCTGACACAACAAGCTTTCCTGTTTTGTTGCCATCTTGAGGCTTCTCCCAGTTTCTGGCTCAGGAAGCTGCTTATTAGCTGCTGCTCGTAACTGAAAAGAAAAGCTACGTCGCTTACTTTTTCGTTTGGTCGAGAGTCGGTATCTCCGAAGTGCGCCTACTCTTTTGTAGGAATGGCAACGCCATTCGAACTGAATCCTCGGTGTCGCTGGTTTGTGTCGGGAGGCCCACCTCATGGGGTGAAAGTCCTTTGGAAACTTAATAAAAGGAGGGATGGGCTCTCCGTTATATACCCCCTCTTCAATAAGTCATAGTCTATAATTTTGAAGTTGAATTGTTACATGTTTTTTCAGCCAACTCTGGGCTGCCCACTGTCTTGCAATTCCAACTCCAAGTGATACCCACTTGAACTTGGTTACATAGCTTCAGCCAGTAATTTGGCTGCTCGCCGTCTTCAGCACTAAAAACAAATACCAGGAAAATACTAGACCCACGGGAACTAGGGAGCACACCAAGCAGATTAGATAGTTATCGTAGTCTAGAAACGGTAGAGATTATAAAAGGTTGGCTGAGTCCCTCGACTACCACTGAACTTGAACATGCATGTGCCATGCCGTGTACAGTAGTACAGTACACCCACTTAGTTTCGTGCGGCATGTCGCCAATCCATAGCTGCTTGGCGACGCATGGGCCTGGCGAAACTAGTCAGGGATGGCCCCCTGAACCCCTCCGCGCTCCTTTAGATTTGGGGGGCAGCGCATCACACTGTGGTCGCTCATTTTTTCGTCGTTGAAGAAAGAAGGGAGTACATCCAATGCACGTAATCCACTTATGTGAGATACACCAGGGTACCACTGAGCGCTGTTTTTCTTTTCGGCTACGAGCAGCAGCTTCTAGGCAGCTCCCCTGGCTGGCTAATCAGCCGAACCTAAAGCAAACTAGTGCACCTGGAAGCTGAAAAAATCAGCTTTCTATCGCTGCTGGATTTTTGAGGCTTAGCCCAGCTTGTAGCCGAAAAGAAAAGCTATGAGCGACACAGAGGGTTAAGGAAATGATACGGCCAATCCAAACGACCAAATCGTGAAATGAAGTTAAAATTGACTATGATTCGTGAATCAAGATGCGGACCAGTGAAAAATCGCTCTCAAGGCTGGACAGGGAAACAATAAAAACATCAATATATGACTTAGACTTTGATTAATCTTCATTTCGAGCTTTAGCAAGCCATTTCACCATCTATGGCTACCTACGAACTGCAAAATACATGCCATATTAACATGGGACAGTGATGATAACGCCTGGTAGGGCGTGGTATTAAGGGAGCCCCGCCGCAGACAGTAGGGACCGAGCTGCTACTTTACCTGGACAAAGCTACCATGGCGGTTGACAGCGACCGTGGACACTAAAGCGCACTCGTAGGGATTCGAACCCTGCACCTTCAGAATTTCAACGAGCTCTACCATAACGTGAAACATTTAGTTGACAGGTTGCAAGCCAAGGCAATGCAATGGGCAGAATGAACAAAGCAGGTCTGCGTATGAAACATACATGCAAATATGGAACTTGAATAATGTTCACAACATACTAACTCATGTCCTATGCATGCTAACTCATGCCAACTCATATCCTATGCATGCTAACTCATATCCTATGCATGCTAACTCATGCTAACTCATATCCTATGCATGTTAACTCATGTCCAATGTATGCTAATTCATGTCCTGTGCATGCTAACTTGGGCCCTCAGGTTACTCAGATCCTTGACCTTGGCAAGTCATTTAACTATCGGTGTAGAGACCTGGACACATCATGTCTGCGCTTCGTAGGGATTGGTCTCTTTTTTGTTCGATGCTGGGTAAGTTTATTTAGCTACACCTGTAACATACATGCACTTGAGGTTGGGCAAATTCTGTCAGACTGCAGTGCATTGCTAACCTAGGGCTAGAAGTACATACATGCATGCACGTGTGTCTTGTAGCCTGCGGTACATTGCTAACCCAGGGCTACAAGTACATACATGCATGCACATGTGTCTTGTAGCCTGCGGTACATTGCCAACCCAGGGCTAGAAGTACATAAATGCATGCACATGTGTCTTGTAGGCTGCGGTACATCGCCAACTCAGGGCTAGAAGTACATACATGCATGCACGTGTGTCTTGTAGCCTGCGATACATAGCTAACCCAGAGCTAGAAGTTCAGCTACGAGCAGCAGCTTCTAGGCAGCTCCCTGAGCCAGCAACTGGGCCAAGCCCCAAGCTGGCAACAATCCAGGGAAGCTGGTTCTGTCAGCTTCAAGGTACACTAGGCTGCATCAGGTTTGGCTGACTAGCTAGTCACGGAAGCTGCCTAGAAGCTGCTGCTAGCAGCTGAAAAGAAAGGCTATGGTTAGCAGCCACCATTTATGTATGTACTCACGTGGTAAGGTTAAGCTTACTCCTGCGTCTCCTCACGTAAAAATACTACAGCTGCTTCTACAACACTTTTTTCGAGCGACGTTTTGTAAATTGAGTGACTGGGTTGACGCGCTGCCCCCCAAACCATGCGGAGCACTGAGCCCGGGGGGGATGTTGTTTCTGGCAAGTTTAGCGAATGGCGACGCGTCTATAATCGGACATGTCTATAATCGGTCTGAGTTCCCTGGCACTCCCTGTCCGCGGCCATTGCACGGGGGGAAGTACTATATTCTGCACACGTTTAGACGCCTAATTGCCGGCGTATAGAACCTTGTAACAATTCTTTTTCGTCTTCTTCTTCTTCTTCTTCTTCTTCTGGCTACTCTAAGATGTGTTCGCACGCCACCATGCAAGTTTTCAGCATGGGCTTATATGCTCTCATGCTATAGGGTTGCTCTAGGGGGTCTCTAGGCTGACTCTGGCCACCTTGCATACACATGTACATACACACTACTGCGTGGGTGTTCCCCACCATGGTCTGCCGTGCAAGCTTACATGCTCTAGGGGGTCTCTAGGGTTGCTCTGGCCACCTTGCGTACGCATGTGCATGCACACTACGGCGTTGGTGTTCCCCACCATGGCCTGCTGTGCAAGCTCACATGCTCTAGGGGGCCTCTAGGGTTGCTCTTGCCACCTTGCATACACATGTGCTTACACACTACGGCGTGGGTGTTCCCCACCATGGTCTGCTGTGCAAGCTCACATGCTCTAGGGGGTCTCTAGGGTTGCTCTGGCCACCTCGCCAGGTGCGCACACACTACGGCATAGATGTTCCCCACCATGGCTTGTGGTGCAAGCTCCCATGCTCTAGGTTTTATCTAGGTTTTATATAGGGGGTCTCTAGGGTTGCTCTGGCCACCTCGCCATGTGCGCACACACCACCACGTAAATGTTTCCCATCATGGCCTGTTGTGTATGCTCCTATGCTCTACGGGTTTTCTAGGGGGTCTCTAGGGTTGCTCTGGCCACCCCATGAAACAACAGCCCCCCACCGGTTTCAGCTTACAAAGCCCCCAAATACTCAGCTTATGGGGACCCTCTATACTCAACTGAAGAACGGAGCCCCGCAGTTGCACATCTATCTATTACCCATGCACACACCCTCAAACTGAGCATGCGTATACACAACTATGCGAGTGTTTAAGACCCAGCGAAACAACGGGCCCCCACAGAAATTAGCTTATGAAGGGGGCCCCTCAGTACTCAGCTGAAGAACGGGGGCCCGCAGTTCCAAGTCTTCCTGATACCCATGCACACACCCTCAAAGTGAGGATGTGCACACACAACTACACGAGTGTTCAACAACCATCGAAACAACAGGCCCCCACAGAATTCAGCTTATGGAGGGAGCCCCCCCCCAGTAATCAGCTGAATAAAGGAACGCCGCAGTTGCACATCTATCTATTACCCATGCACGTACCCTCAAACTGAGGAAGCGTACACACAACTACGCGAGTGTTAAACACCTAACCAAACAACAGCCCCCCACAGAATTCAGCGTATGAAGGGAGCCCCCCCTCGGTACTCAGCTGAAGAACGGGGCACCGCAATTGCACGTCTTCCTATTTCCCATGCACACACCCTCAAACTGGGGATTCCGCCTGGCAAAGGAAGGGGGAGGTGGCGTGGCCAGGAGGGCCTGTTGTGCTTGCTCCCATGCACTTGGGTTAGTCTGGAGCTGGTGGTAGTAGTTGAACAGTCGCACAGACTTAATGGCATCAGTGACTGCATTGTGATCACTAACGGCGCCATCTGTCCCGTCCAAAACTGGCCACCCCAGCAACACCTGCAGCACATGAACAGGGTGGCGGGTATGATGCCTTTTACGTTAACAATGATGATGATGATGATGATGATGATGATTTTAACGCCTGCCCCAGCCCCTAAGCGCTGCCCCTGACCACTCCTCCTGCCTTTGCCCACTGCCGCCCTGGTCTACGCACTTATCGAGTGCCCATGAAGATGCTTTTACAACAACGATGATGATGATGATGATGATGATGATGATGATGCTTTGAAATGATTAATTTCACGACTGCCCCTGCACTAAGCGCTGCCCCTGACCACTCTTACTGCTATTACCCACTGCCACCCTGGTCTACGCCCTGATCGAGTGATAATGATGATGATGATGATGATGATGATGATGATGATGATGATGATTTTAATGATGATTTTAACGCCTGCCCCAGCCCCTAAGCGCTGCCCCTGACCACTCCTCCTGCCATTGCCCACTGCCGCCCTGGTCTACGCACTTTAGCACTTATCAAGTGCCCATGATGATGCTTTTAACGATGATAATGAAGATGATGATGATGATGATGATGATGATGATGATGATGATGCTTTTAACGATGATAATGAAGATGATGATGATGATGATGATGATGATGATGCTAATGATGATGATGATGCTTTTAACGCCTGCCCCAGCCCCAAGCGCTGCCCCTGACCACTCGTCCTGCCTCAACCCACTGCCGCCCCGGTCTACGCACTTATCGAGTGCCCATGATGATGCTTTTAATTCTGATAATGATGATGATGATGATGATCTTAACAATGATTATAACGATTGCCCCTGCCCCTAAGCACTACCCCTGACCACTTGTCCTGCCTCTACCCACTGCCGCCCATGTCAATGCAAGTTGTCATCAATCTTAGCGCACCTTGGCCACGTGATCTTGACCGAAGACACTGAACGACTTGTACTGCTGGTTGTACACGCGAAACAAGCCACTTAGATCTGCACACAGTCATGAAACAAATCAGTGTTTAATTCAAGGTTTAATTGTGCTGTGCTATATTTTACTACATTTTACTGTATTGCGCTCTGCTGTGCTTAACTGTACTGTGGTGTGCTGCGCTGAACTGAAATGAGTTTCTGGTTATACAATTGGCTTACTGATAGCGGTAGACAAAATATAAGGGAGATTATTTGGAATTGGTAGGTTGAATTGCTCGCAATTGATGACATGAAAAGTAATTTTGATTGTGGTTGACCCCAGTGTGAGCAAACGGGCTGGCCCCCTCAACCTCACGCCTTGTAACAAGGCGTACTATTTATATATACATTTATTTAATTAATGGCAGTGGTTCAATCCAGAGAAAGCAAACGGGCTGCCCCCCTCAACCTCACGACTCGTAACAAGGCGTACTATTTATTTATTTCATTCATTAATGGCAGTGGTTGGATCCAGTGAAAGCAAACGGGCTGCCCCCCTCAACCCCATGCCTCCTAACAAGGCGTACTATTTATTTATTTCATTCATTAATGGCAGTGGTTGGACCCAGTGAAAGCAAACGGGCTGCCCCCCTCAACCCCATGCCTCCTAACAAGGCGTACTATTTATATATTTATTTATTTATTTGGTTATCTGTCCTTCGTGTGGACTGGTCCAACTGATACCAACATTATCTACAAATATTAGTCATGCCTTGGTGTGGAATGGTCCAACTGATATCAACATCATTTACAAATATAAGTCATGCCTTGGTGTGGACTGGTCCAACTGACACCAACATTATCTACAAATATTAGTCATGCCTTGGTGTGGAATGGTCCAACTGATACCAACATTATCTACAAATATTAGTCATGCCTTGGTGTGGAATGGTCCAACTGATACCAACATTATCTACAAATATTAGTCATGCCTTGGTGTGGAATGGTCCAACTGATACCAACATTATCTACAAATATTAGTCATGCCTTGGTGTGGAATGGTCCAACTGATATCAACATCATCTACAAATATTAGTCATGCCTTGGTGTGGAATGGTCCAACTGACACCAACATCATTTACAAAGATTAGTCATGCCTGGGTGTCCTCCCAGTGGACTGGTCCAACTGATATTAACATCATCTACAAATATTAGTCATGCCTGGGTGTCCATAGTGTGGACTGGTATAACTGATACCAGCATTATCTGCAAATATTAGTCATGCCTTGGTGTGGACTGGTCCAACTGATACCTACATCATCTACATATATTAGTCATGCCTTGGTGTCCTTCGTGTGGCCTTGATGAGAATCATATGATCATGTAATCAAGAATAAATACGGTTATCCGTACACCCACCATACATGTTTATAACTATTACGATATTTAACGCCTGATATAGCTTAACAGATATGGCTTAAAACGAAAAGTTGAGAAAATGTTGGGTGAGCTGAGCCCCTGGGGTTACACCCAGGGCAGATACTTGGGCAAGATCTTTAAATGAGAGAGTGCTCAAAATAAATTGGATGGCCCCTCGAGTTGGTATATGGTTATATATGGTTAGATATACTGGCATTCAATAATAGTAGGTCAGCTGTTATGTGGACTGATAAGAATCACATCATCATGCAATTGATAGAAAATATGGATCTCCATCTGTCCATAAAAGACGTTCATAACTATGACTATTTAAATTCTGATATACACTGTCATACAATAATAGTGGGCCAGCTGTTATGTGGACTGATAAGAATCACATCATCATACAACCAATAATAAATATGGACCTCCATATACCCATAAAAGACGTTCATAACAATTACGTGATATAACGCCTGATATGCACTGTCATACGATGATAGTAGGCCAGCTGTTATGTTGACTGATAAGAATCACATCATCATACAACCAATAATAAATATGGATCTCCGTATACACATCATAGACGTTTATACCTATTACTAGAAGGAGTTAAATATAACATATTTAATTTCTTCTGATGTATACTGTCACCCAATGACGATAACTCCGACGTTTTGCAGAATGATGAGAATCACATCATGCAACTAAGAATAAACATGGATCTCTGAAACCACCATCATTGGGTGAAAGAATAGACATGGATCTCTGAAAACACCATCATTGGGTGAAAGTATAAACATGGATCTCTGAAACCACCATCATTGGGTGAAAGAATAGACATGGATCTCTGAAACCACCATCATTGGGTGAAAGAATAGACATGGATCTCTGAAACCACCATCATTGGGTGAAAGTATAAACATGGATCTCTGAAACCACCATCATTGGGTGAAAGAATAGACATGGATCTCTGAAACCACCATCATTGGGTGAAAGAATAGACATGGATCTCTGAAACCACCATCATTGGGTGAAAGTACATATCACAAGTTGAACACGGTAACTCAGATGTTGAGCGGAATGAATACATTCACATCATCATCACCAAGAGCAAGAATACATATTGGTCGCCGGAACTGCCATCATTGGGTGAAAGTATATATCAGAAATGAACATGGTTACTCTGATGTTGAGCGGAATGATAACAGTCACATCATCATCAAGACCAAGAATACATATTGGTCACAGGAACTACCATCATTGGGTGAAAGTATACATCAGAAATGAGCATGGTAACTCTGACGTTGTGTGGACTGATGACAGTCACATCATCATGTAACCAAGAATAAATACGAAAATCTCCGGAACTACCATCATTGGGTGATAGTATACATCAGAAATGAACATGGTAACTCAGCTGTTGTATGGACTGACGAGAATCACATCATCATGTAACCAAGAATAAATACGAAAATCTCCGGAACTACCATCATTGGGTGATAGTATACATCAGAAATGAACATGGTAACTCAGCTGTTGTATGGACTGACGAGCATCACATCATCATGTAACCAAGAAGAAATACGAAAATCTCCGGAACTACCATCATTGGGTGATAGTATACATCAGAAATGAACATGGTAACTCAGCTGTTGTATGGACTGACGAGAATCACATCATCATGTAACCAAGAATAAATACGAAAATCTCCGGAACTACCATCATTGGGTGATAGTATACATCAGAAATGAACATGGTAACTCAGCTGTGTATGGACTGACGAGAATCACATCATCATTAACCAAGAATAAATACGAAAATCTCCGAACCTACCATCATTGGGTGATAGTATACATCAGAAATGAACATGGTAACTCAGCTGTTGTATGGACTGACGAGAATCACATCATCATGTAACCAAGAATAAATACGAAAATCTCCGGAACTACCATCATTGGGTGATAGTATACATCAGAAGTTTAACATGGTAAATCTGCTGTTGTGTGGACTGATGACAGTCACATCATCATGTAACCAAGAATAAATATTGGACACCTTACCCACCATAGACGTTGACAACTATTATTATTACTTGTGCGGAACTGATGCGAATTACAACATCATCATGCAACCAAGAATAAATATTGGTCACCTTACCCACCATAGACGTTGACAACTATTATTATACTTAACGCCTGATACACACTGTCACCCAATGACGGTAACTCAGCCGTTGTGCGGACTGACCTTTTGTCTCATGTCTTTTACATGCTTTAAGTCTACTGGACACCACGAGGGTATATAAGACACAGTGCTTAAACAAAGAGAAAAAGCACCCACAAAGCAAAATAACACATTACATCAGGGGTGTGTCGAGGACATACAAACCAAACTCCCAACCACCGTTTTGAGAATCACATCATCATGTAAGCAAGAATACATATCGGTCGCCTTACCCATCATAGATGCGAAATCTTGGCCTTCTTTCAATCCCAGCCATTCTACGTCTTTCCTGTAGGTGAGCAAGGGGAGAGTGGTGGTGGTGGTGGAGTGTGTGGAGGTGGTGGTGTGTGGAGGTGGTGGTGTGTGTGGAGGTGGTGGTGTGGATGAGGGTTTGGGGTTAGGTGATGGTGCTGCCACGACTGCAACTGTAGTGTGCGTGGAGGTGGTGTGTGTGTGTTGTGGTGCAGCAAGCAACATTGGCAGCAACAGCGACAGCTTTTCAATCCCAGCCATGCTATGTCTTTCCTGCAGGTGAGCACGGGGAGAGTGTTGGTGGTGGGTTTGCTGGTGGGACGGTGGTGGGCGGCTGGTGGGAACAGGTGTGTGTGTGGGGGGGGGGAGGGGGGATGGGGGGTTGCTCATGGATGGCTGGTGGGAAGGTGGTGTGCGGCTGGTGGGGACAGGTGTGTGTGTGTGTGTGTGTGGGGGGGGGGGGGGGGGGGGGGAGGGGGGAGGGGGGGGAGGTCTGGTGGTTGGAGGTGGTCGGTGGTGGGTTGATGGTGGGATGGAGGTAGGTTTGCTGGTGGGAAGGTGGTGCGCGGCTGGTGGGGACAGGTGTGTGTGTGTGTGTGTGGGGGGGGGGGGGGGGGCGGGGGGGGGTATGGTGGGTTGGTGGTGGGTTTGATGATGCGAAGGTGGTGTGCGGCTGGTGGGGACAGGTGTGTGTGTGGTGGTGGTGGTGGTGTGTGTGGGGGGGGGTCTTGTAGTGGTGGTGGTTGGTGGTGAGTTGATGGTGGGTAGGTGGCGAGTTGGTAGTGGGATGGAGGTGGGTTTGCTGGTGGGGAGAGGTGTGTGTGAGGAATATCCTATAAATTACATTACATTGTCATAGGCAGGCCGATGTTGACCCGAGACAAGCCCACTCCCCAACATCCGGGGGGGTTCTTCCAACCATCCTCACTTGGTATGAACCATTCTACATCTTTCCTCCAGGGGAGCAGGTCACGGTTTATTTTGGGGCTACGCGTAGTAGCTTCTAGGCAGCTGCTTTCACCCACCCTTGGGCCAAACCTAAAGCTAGCTAGTGTGACAGAAAGCTGGCATGACAGGCATTCCACCGCAGCTACAATCTTCTGGCTTGACTCAGTTGGTGGTTGCTGGCTGGAGCAGGGTGGACCCAAGAAAGCTGTGTCTGACATAGCGAATCTCACTAATGAGAGGGGGGAACAGATGCACCTCCCTTCATGGACGCACACACACACACACACACATATACACAAGCACACCAACACACAGCTGATACGCGTAGCCCCCCAAAACAATATGTGGAGCATGTGTGAGATATTACATCCTCCCGCCTGCTGTAAGTAGTTAATCCAGGACCGGCAGTCCCTATCCTGCTCGGCGTACTTACTTAACAGCCGCCTGACCTCGGATCGGGACTTGTTGTAAAGATGCACGCACGCACACACACACACAAGCACACCAACACACAGCTGATACGCGTAGCCCCCCAAAACAATATGTGGAGCATGTGTGAGATATTACATCCTCCCGCCTGTTGTAAGTAGTTAATCCAGGACCGGCAGTCCCTATCCTGATTGGCGTACTTACTTAACAGCCGCCTGACCTCGGATCGGGACTTGTTGTAAAGATGCACGCACGCACACACACACACAAGCACACCAACACACAGCTGATACGCGTAGCCCCCCAAAACAATATGTGGAGCATGTGTGAGATATTACATCCTCCCGCCTGCTGTAAGTAGTTAATCCAGGACCGGCAGTCCCTATCCTGATTGGCGTACTTACCCCTGCCTGTCTTTGGATCGGGACTTTTAGTAAAGATTACAGCTTGGGGAGAGTGCTAAGGAATATCATGTGTGGTATGACACATGTGTTTGTGTGTGTGTAAGTGTGATATGACGTGTGTGTGTGTGTGTGTGTGTGTGTTTTGGGGGGGGGGGGGGGGGGGGGGGGGGGTAAGTGTGATATGACATGTGTGTGTGTTTCTGTGTGTGATATGGCAAGAATCGCATCCTCCAGACAGTATATGACGTTATCCTTGTCATGTCCTATCTGAACATGAAGGATAATATCATGCAGATAGGATATGAATATATGATGTTACCCTTGCCATATCATATAGGATATGATGTTATCCTTGCCATATCAGACAAGATATGATGTTACCCTTGTCATACCAGATAGGATAAGATGCTATATTTGTCATGTCCTATGTGAAGGACAAGGATAACATCAAGCAGATAGGATATGAATACATGATGTTATCCTGGCCATACCAGATAGGATATGATGTTATCCTTGTCATGTCCTATGTGAACAACAAGGATAACGTCAAGCAGATAGGATATGAATACATGATGTTATCCTGGCCATATCAGATAGGATATGATGTTATCCTCGTCATGTCCTATATGAACAACAAGGATAACATCAGAGGCGTTGCAAGACTACATCTGCGTGCTAGCTAGTGCTGACATCCTGCAAGTCCCTACATCAGCCTGCACCTGTTCAGGTTGTTAAACAGGTGTTCAGGGTGTTAAAAACCTGTGCAGTAACTTAATGTTTGATTTTGATGTACATAAACAGGTGTTTAACACCCTGAACACCTGGTTAACAACCTGAACAGGTGCAGGCTGCTGTAGGGAGTAGTAAGCAGCCTCGCCGGCACCTCCTCAACCAGGGCGCTGAGTATTCGCCCTTATAAATAAATAGTATGCCTTATTACAAGGCGTGAGGTTGAGAGGGGGTGCCCCTTTGCTTGCACTGGGGCCCACTGTTTCTTTTTTAAGCTTCAAGTAGCAGATTCTAGGCAGCTCCCTTTCCCTGTCCTTGAGCCAAACCTGAAGCTAGCTAAAAGTGTCTGAAAGCTGATATGACAGGCATTCATATGCAGCTGAAAGCTTTGGGCATGACTCAGTCGCTGGCTAATGGAGCTGGGTGGAAGCTTCTACACATAGCCCAACAAATTCTATGCAGAGTCTATGCAGCTTGCGACGCGGAAATCGGCGGAGTGTGTTGGCAACGGAAGCCAGTTAGTTATGAAAAAGTAGGCTGACGTGTCAGGCTTCAATTTTTTGGTTGGTTGGTCGGTCGGTCGGTCGGTCGCACAAACAGACAACGGGGTAACACTGGGGTCTCCTGCCCCCTTGAAGAGGGGTCTCCGCCAAAAATGAAACAGTGCTGGGGCCAACAACCAACAGCTGATATAATTGATGGATTCGCCCTAACCATGTCAACGAGGCCCTCGGTGGTGGTCCCTTGAGTTGGGCCTTGGGCAAAGGGTATCGGGTTGGTGCTTCTGGCGCTGCTATCTCCACAAAGGCACATGATTCTACGTGCAACATGCAGAAAGCCAGCTAGGACCTGCAAAGCCTGGAGCGCTTGCCCTCGGGGCATCCCACACTATCATGGGCAATCTCCCAGCACCACCGACTACATGCTCCACAATTCCACCCCACCAGCGCTGTCACTCACCTAATGTTCTGTCCCACTAAAGTTGCACAAGGTGGTAGGCATTGCCTCAGGGCCCGGAGTGCTGTTGCTCCAGGGGGGTATCCCATACCGCCATGGGCTACCTCCCAGCACCACCCACCGCATGCTCTACACTTCCACCCCATCAGCGCTGTCACTCACCTAATGTTCTGTCCCATTAAAGTTGCATAAGGTGGTAGGCATTGCCTCAGGGCCCGGAGTGCTGTTGCTCCAGGGGTATCCCACACCGCCATGGGCTACCTCCCACCACCACCCACCGCATGCTCTACACATCCACCCCACCAGCGCTTCCACTCACCTAATGTTCTGTCCCACTAAAGTTGCATAAGGTGGCAGGCATTGCCGCAAGGCCTGCAGGGCTTGCTCTATAGGCATTCCATGTTGCTCCAGAATCTCGCTGGTCAGTCCGGTCAGAGGGGTGAGGTAGCTCACTACTGGCACGGTCGGTTTCACGTAGAGATTGAGAATGACGTTCTCCATCCCGTCCACTAAGGAAATCTGGGCGACCGAGCGTGCGTTATGATCCGTACCCGTCGCAACCGCCTCCACATCGATCGAAAATATCTGGCTCATTGCGATGAGGGAGGCGTGCTGGATGCCTCGGGTGTTTGTTGATGGGCTATTGCTGCGCTTCTAAGAAGAGATCGAGCGAAAATGAACGCGTCTGTTACAGCTAATGCTGTCGGCGATGAAGCTGGAAATGAGCTTAGTTTTTTTCTTGGAGGGGTCGTTGCCCAATTTGTGAGGGAGTGGGGTGCATGGTGCAGCTGTGGGAGGCCTGGGTCCCGGCCCCCATGGGGATGGCTAGGGCACGGCCCGTCTCGAAAACCCGTGACTATGCTGAGGTCACTTATGCGCATCGATCGCATCAATCTATACGCGCACATAATTGTTAGTTGGACACCTTATGCATAAAATGGATTCAATTCTCCTATCGATCGCAAGTTTTCTCTCTGAACGTGTTGGGCCCTAGGGGGGCTTAAAAACAGACTTCGACAAGGAGCTCCACTGCGCGCTTCGAGGAGCTCCATGGCGCGCAATTATCTAAAAGCGTGGTATTAAGTTATTCTGATGGCTGCTAGCCGCTTGCCACTGCTAGGAGACGAAGATCCAGTACTTGGGGAAAGAACGAATCCCCCCTTGCGGTGGAATTCGTAGTGATGCGAGGCCCAATTTCGCGCTGCGACTATCCATAAGACCTATCTGAAGCATGGTGGTCCACTGTCAGGACCTGTTTCGCCGAGTTCGGAGGCTAGGAACCGACGTTGTACCACAACTGCCAACCTTGAACCTTGGCGCGAGCCAATGTGGCTATGTAGCGTATATGTTCGTACTTTTGACTGTCCTGGCTCTGCCTGTTGTATCTCAAAACTGCATGGCCCGATCGGCCCAATTTTTTGACAGCTTTTTGGGATGCACCTAACGGAGGTATCTAAGCCTTCAAAAAACAATCCTGGCCCAAACCGTATAGCTTGATCTTGGTGGGCAACATGGGTGTCTAAGAGCATGAAATCAGTGTATTGTGCGCCTCATTTGTAATAAACACTCCCAAGAGGCATCACATGGTACTCATATATGTATGGGGCATTGGTCTGCCAAGTGGCCGAGGAGCTGGTCGCAAAATAGTTGCGGCTTCAAGCTTTTTGCTGTATTTTGGGGGGAATAAAGACGGCCGCTATATCTGAAAACTGAAGGGGAGATTTGTGATTGTTTGTCAGAATGTCTACCAAATTTGGGCAATATTTTAGTAATATGCATTAAAAAACACTACCAGGTTAGATCTGTGCGTCATACAGGCAAAAACTGTGTTTTGAGTCCATTCACGCCATTTTGGGCCATTTAGGACCAAAATCCTTATTCAGGTCTCATAAACCAGGTTTAGGCCCTGTAGGACCATTGTGGCAATACCTCAATGGGCCCACAGATCTGTAACATGTCATAAAAAGCTGTCTAGGAGATATTCAAGGCACATTACATGCCACAACCTGCATTAACAACCCATTTCTGGCCCTTTTCTAGGCCATTTGGGCCTCTCACAGTAAGCAAAACTTTGTTTTTCGCCATTTCCAATTCTGAGTCGAATTGTCGACCGAACTTGGTAAAAGTAAAACAATATTTTTCCTGCAAAAATAAAGTGCCCCCCTTTTTTTGTCTATGTTTGGGGTCCTAGATGAGGGTTTGGTCCACTCCTCTCGAAACTTTTCAGCATCGTCACACCTTGATATACATATAAATATTCATCCTACATCAAATTTAGAGTCGAGAGCAGTGGATGTACCCTCCTCCCGGCCATCCCCGTATCAGGGTTTTGGCTGTGGTGCAGCCCCCCCAATAAGGTCCCGGCCTGGGTGGCGGACCGCGGACCGGCGCCTGAGGTGGAGCAGAGGGGTTGGAGCCTGAACCCTCTGGTCTGGAGAGTGGAGAGTTGAGACCAGAGGGGGTGAGACCCCCTGCCGGAGACTGGCAGGAAGGTTGACGTTGAGGGTGGATCAGTTAAGCCGGGATAGGTGAGCCTCACTGCGGCAACTTTTGTATGGGGGGATTGTCTCATACGGTAGTTACTTATCCACTTCAGTGCCTACTAGGGCATTTTTTTACCCTTGATGTTTTGATTGTAGGACTAAAGTTCCTATTTTTATTTCCCCAGGTCTAATAGCATGTATTCAAACCAAACCAAGTGAGTGAAGTGACTATCGGCACTTCCGTACGTTTGACACTTAAATAATAAAATAAGTAACAATAGTCTTATCTGATTTACCTATCAAGTTCGTGATTTCGTTTTGTTCGCATAACTTGTATTGTTTACGCGTACAGGGGGGGGGGCAAGACCAGCAAGTAGAGAGGGAGAGGGAGGAAGACGAGGGTCTGGCTGTTCGAGCGAATGAGCGCTCAACGTCCTTGGAGCATCCATTAATTAACTGCCGGTATGCTGACATGATCTTACAATTCTGAGTGAACCGCTCTGACGGCTCTCCCTTGAATGTACCGGTATACCGTATTACAGTGGCTCGTGCCCTAACATCGGCTGTAGACCCGGTTTGGGCTAAAACCAGGTTTGGTCAGCACACCAAGCCTGCAGGAATTTGGCAGAATTTGGCACCCCAACCACATAAATTGTCATCAATTTAGGCGCATACAATTTCATAATATGGCTGGCTATATATATTCTTGTGCCATACACTTCATGCACGGATCATTGGGGACTCTGGACCAAATACTCGGTACTGTTCTGCATTTCACAACCATACTTTTCCCCTTACGTTGCTGTGCCATAATGTACTCTCTGGCTTACATCCCTAGTTTCTCTGATCAGTACGCCTGGCGTGCAACTAGATAACAGTATGCCTAACATTCCCATGCACAAAGCCGTTTGCTTAATGTATGCGGTGAGATTTGAATTATTGGGAATGTGTGCGTTTAGAATCGAATGCTCTCTGCCCCCACCCCCCCAACCCTTGATTCATACTGCCGCATTGGGCTACCAGTCAGATTGGTAGGTAAGTGGCTGGGGGCATGCAACCAAGCTCCAGTTGACCCCTTGAACCCGCGATCATATCTGCTGTTACCCAAGTCAGTGACAAGCACCTCAACTCAGTACCGTCCTCACCGAAGGAACCTGGGCTAGACTAGATTTGAGCTGTGAGTAAATTTCACGACAGTCCTTGTTGTACCCGGTACCCTCTTGAGTATGTCCTGCCGAGAAGTTAGCGAGCATCCAAGTTGCTGGCAGAAACAATGAAACAAAGTTCAAGTTGCCCCCGGCAAGTCTTTGAACTGTCCAATATGATTAGTCCACTTCCTAGTTCTGTGATAGGGGAATAGGAAGATGGTGTGCAGCCCAGACTAGGCTCAAAAATCGTAACAATCCAGTCATGAGATGAGATTGAAGACACGGATAGTTGCACAAGGCGAAGTATGTCAAATTTGCATTAATTCATACAGTATGTAAGTACAATGCACTTCAGCACATTAATGAGCAGTATATATGTCCAGTCTCCGTCAGATGACCGCCGCCATTACAAAATTGAGTACTGGACGGAAAAAATACGGAAATGGAAATGGAAATCTAGGATGGGAGCCTGTTAGGGGTGCGCCAATGGCTCCTAGTGTTCACCCTCCCAAACAGCAGTTCAAGTGCTCTCTACGCAGCCACCAGAAGGGGTGCATATTTACTTCCACCAAGGGGCATCTCCCGTACGGAAGTCAGTCTCAGTCCTGAAGGGGGACGTAGACAAGAGAGTTAAGTAGGGTTGTTTGTAAGGACCAGCATATCATACGATTCACCTTAGATGGGTATGATATCACTCATTTTGCATCAAATGATATGAATGGTAAATTTAGCCTAGTCAGCCTGGTGGCATCACAAAATGTCATATGATGACATGTATGGAGGGAAGGCCTCTGTTGCTGAGCGAGCTCGGTGTGATAGTGGTCAGCACGATGCAACTCATGTGGTGGTGGTCCGCTCAACACAAATCAGTACAGCAATCAATGCTAACCAAAAACAGCTTTCGTGCACATTTAAAGAGAGCATCCCAGGTTCAGGGGCCATAGCAGCTTGAAATTGATGTTGACGATTACCTCCATAACAAGGAGAATGTTGCATGCACATATTAGCATACCTACTGGTTTTCTAGACACTGAGTACAGCAAGCAGACATTTCCTCACAATGAGACTATCAGCCTCCAGCAATTTAGTCCCAGGAAGGCCACTCTGGTAGAAAGACCAGGCAGCGAAAGTTAATTAGGAGCAAACCTCCCAGCTTCCAATCATCAAGAAAGGATACCTGTCATCCGACTGGCCAGCAGGTCACTAATACAATTATAAGTCCAAGTATAAGTACAAGTATAATGAATTTACTTTGTATGAAAACGGGGACATGTGCTAATCCTCCAATAAATATACAAATGGATAAACGTAGTATGAAAGGAAAGGAAGGGCTTACCAGGTGGAGAAGACGACAAGGTCAGAATCGGCATCAATGTCAATGTGGGCCAGGGCCAGGGACTGCACAGGAAAGGAAGATTGTCAGTTAGTCATGCGCGTCTATATGTACTAGCCTACATTCCTTTTCTGCTCACTACGCTACTGATCATGAGAACCCAAACAGTGCAAGCTTACCACTGACACCCTTGTTCATTTATTTGCCCACATCCTTCCCTCTTAACATAGGACGAGACAATAATAAGGAAAGTGGCCATGGAAATGCTCAAGGGCGTCTGTGATCAGCTTTCTCAATGGGGGTAGATAAGAGCAGTCCAGGGGGTGTACAACTCACCAGGGGGGCGGGGCCGCGGACGACCTTGCCCTCGCTGTTGTACTGAGATCCGTGGCATGGGCACTTGAACTTGTTCTCAGACTGCAAGGGGATTCAAAGTCATAAAATCAGTCAAGTTCAGGACATTTGGGATGCATGCTTTAAGTGTCCTTGCAGCTGGGGAGTGCTGTCGGTGTACACTTTTCATTATAATCGACCCCCCTCAGAACAATTTAGAGTAGAGTCCCACCAACTACTGTCTGCATCCCACAGCAGCACCAACACACGTGTATACAAGCAGTTACCCCATAACTCGTACACAAGCACCCATCCACGGACACACTAAATGTTCCTCTCAGCTCTTCCCATTTCCTTGCCCTATCCCCTCCCCAACCTTACTAATCCAGATGGATCAGCACAGCAGCTACTCAGAACTAGTCCCATCTCCCATCCCATATTGGTGGTTTTAAAACCACCAATACCACTAGGAAACTTTAGTGAGTTATGAACCAACGCCCCAAAAACAGAAGCTTGCTTGAAAAATCCCACACACAATCCATAGATGTATTAGTGGCCCCAGTGCAACCAATGGCTGCCTCCTCAGCCGCCCGCAAACATGTTGATTGCATCAAAATGAACGCCTCTACAATATTCCACCCCACCTCCCGAATGTTATGTTGAGGGGAGTTAAATGAGCTACGTACAAACAAGGGAGGTTTGGGCCAAGGTATTTAAGATGTACTATATGGGTATTCAACAATAATGAAATTCCTTGCACTCACAGGAACCCAAGGGACAACGCATCCCAAGTGAGTGCACACGGCGTTCAGGCCGTACGTCTCAACTCCACCGTCCTTGACGATGAGGTAGGTGGGGTCACCCTGCAAGCATTTGGGTAGAATTGTGAGATTAGTACAGGTTTGTATTTTCATGGAGACCAGTCCCAAACTAATGCAGATTTAATTGGCCCCAGGTTAACTTAGGATTTGGATACAGTTTGCAGTACTGGTAAATGGATCAAGCCAAGTCAGCCACCCATGAACTGTAGTATAGATACATGGACATAATCCGGGTAAAGTGGGCTATTCCACACACACAGCCCTTACACACATGGAGATTTGAGATAATCCGGGTCACATGGGCTAGTCCATACACAGCCTTACACACAGCCGTAGAACATCTTGAAAACACCAAGGACACCAGAGCACCCAGGGCACAACTCCTAGCCACTCCAATGAACACACTCTCAACAGGCTCTACCATACAGCCCACTTTCCTGCACTACCAGAGGGTTCCTTGCTTTCAAGCCCTTTTGTAACCAATAGGTGCGACCAATTTCACAACATATCCTGGCCATGTCATCCAGAATCTTCTACCCCACTGGAGACAACATTACAACTAGGCACGTAGTTACACATTCTACCAGCAGTATTATAATGGAGACTTGACTATACCAGTTCTATATTAACCACGGAATCCTGCAAAAACAACAATTCTGGAAAGATAACAATCGGCCATCTGATCGATATACACTGAAGTTAAGGAACATACCTTCAGGCCCTGGACCAGGTTACGGTCACCGGCAGGGTGAGTCTTTAACCAAGAGGCGACAGTGACGTCGTTACCAAGGGCATCCTTGGCAATGGTTCCACCTCCTCCACCACCGGCGCTGCGAAATGGCAAGACAGATTCGGTAAGTCAGTTTAAATTAATCTTAGTCAACTTGAACACGGGTGCTCGGGCTCATCGACTTCTTCTGCAGGAGCATCAACAGCAGACTTTACATTCGTGGATAGGCCACACTCAAGCTCTCAGCAAAAATCAGCCAAGATTCTGCACGATCTGCCTTCATCGAAAGTCCGGGTGATACACCACTGCCGCGCAGTCTACACTGGTGGACAGCTACTACAGGAACATTCGATCGTGATCTATCCTTTGGTGGGAGATTGGGGATGAAGTAGGGGGCTGGTGAGCCATCGACCATTTGGCTTGATAGTCGTCGGATGCACCGGAGACGTCGTCATCGATTTAAAATCCGAGGGTCAAACAAAGGCACTAAATACACGTTAGTTGCTCGCCACAAGTTGGGGCTGTACGCACTGGAGGCCTGGCAACGGACACACATGTACCGCATGGGTTGAGCTGAAACCACTGTCCGCTTGCTACAAGCAGCGTGCGGAAGACTTGGGCACCAGATACAGGAAAGCTGGGCACCGATCACACTCGATACATATCTGGCACAGCAATCTTAACCACCCAGCTCCCCACCATGGCAGAAATCTTATAGCATGTTGATTACCTGGGGGGGTAGAAGAAGACAGCGAAGGGCACGGCCATGGCTCCGACGGGCAGTCCAATGCCACCGAGGAGGATGAGGTTCATGGTGTTCCTACATTTGGCAATGGTAGGGTCGTGAGGAAGTAGTGGCTGGCACGTCTCAAGCTGCAAAAATGAACGCAGGGCAGGGCAATTCAACAGTAGCGAAACATCATGCATATACAGTCAAGGGTCAAGGTGGTCGCGGGCCCTACACAGGAGAGAAATAGTCTCCGAGCAAAGACTGCTGGGCTATTCATGCACTAATGGATGCATGGATGTGCAGGAAGAGACAACTCCCGAGGTTGAAACATCACGACAACGACCTTTGCCCTATCTTCAAGGATCAGAAGGTGGGAGACGGGAGCAACAATACTCCTTCTTATGCATCAGTAATTGAACTGCTTCGTACAGAGGCTGTCGATTTTCTCGAGACGGCTGATAGGAGCCCAAGTCATGCTGCTGCTGGCTGCCCCTATGTGCTCCGCGAGGTTTTGAAGGGGAGGGGCCCACTTGCGAGTACCTTAATTTAAGTGGGCCCCTAGGGAGGGGTCCCACTTGAATGCCAAAGTGCTTGGGGGGTAGAGGGGGGCCCACTAGCTAGTACGCCTAGGGGTAAGCTATTCCGCCCATATCAATTCAATAGGCGGACTAGCTCACCCCCCCAAAGGCCAAAGGGGTATCAAGTGGAACCCCTCCCTAGGGGGCATTAGATTAAGGGGCCCACTTGCGAGTACCGAGGTCCAGGTGCATAGGGACTGCATCGAATCTGTCGTCTCCCCATTCCAGCTGTTGCAGCTGCTGATTCTAGATTCTACCAGAATTATCGATGCAATTCCGAGGAGGTAGGGTGCTGGGATGCGAAGAGGGGTGAGGAGCCTCACCTCTTGTCCATATCGGGGACATCAGCGGACACGGCAGCGGCGCGCACATTGACGCGGGGCACGCGGGCGGCCCTGGTGCTGCGGATGGCGCTACGGGACACTGAGGACTTGAGAGAGAGGGCCATTTTGAAAGTGTTGTTGCTCAGTTAGGGAAGAGATCCTATACCATATGCCATCAGTCAGGGTTTTAATCCTGTACCACGACAATTGGACGTGGCTGTCGTCGGGTGGACCACAAAAAATGTTATGGATTGGGCACAGTTGCGGGATGCGGCTAGGACAGCTCCGGCCCCCTGAAGTACGTTCCCCCAACCGCCAACTCTATCCCCCTCTTCCGTCCGGAAAGTACGTGAGGGCCCTAGCACACCACGCCGTAACGGTGCGAAATTCCGGCAGGTCGTGTGGCCCCCGACCTATGGTGATTGGTGAGCCTACTGACACCGGTCATGTTGGTCACGTATGAGCATTACCCAGACATAAAACTCGTGTATTTTACTGTGTCGAAATTGTCCGCCTTGGTACGCCTAATTGTCAGGTTTTATGCAGGTGCAATCGGAAGGGGCAATGACAGTATAACTTTTTGTGTGCTCAATCGAGTCCTCGCAAATATTCACTGGCGTCATCATAAAATCCAGAAATAGTGGCGCATGTCACGCCTTGGGCACGCGACTCCATGGCAATCCCGGAAAGGTCTTTTTTTGCGAGTGCCAGTGTCAGACTGTCAGTCGACAGTGCTAGTTAGTCAAATTTGCATTTAAGTATTACATACAGTATGTACATACACTGCTCTTCAGCACATTAATTAGCGGTATACATGTCCAGTGTCCATCAGAAGACTACCGCCATTACAAAATAGAGTACAAGACGGGGAAATACAGAAATGTGTCTGGAGGATGCATGGAAGCTTGCTAGGGGTGCGCCAATGGCTCTTAGTCCTCACGCTTCCAAACAGCAGTTTAAGTGCTCCACCAGGAGGGGCCCATATTTACTTCCACCAAGGGGCATCTCCGGTACGGAAGTCAGTCTCAGTCCTGAAGAGGGGCGTAGACAAGAGATTTAAGTAGGGTGATCTGTAAGGACCGGCATGTCATATGATGTTGACGAATGGCGAGTATCATCTGATATCATACACATTGCATCATGACATTGTGTATAAATGGTAAATTTTGCCTAGTCAGACAGCCGGCATAATATGACTTCATTTTTAAGTTAGCTATTGATTTGGAATGGAGGATACTCACAGCACCAAGTGGGGTGATTTGGAATGCAGAATACTCACAGCACCTAGTCAATCAGGGGAGGGGAAGCCTCTGGTGCAAAGCGAGGTAAGTGTGAGAGTGGTCAGCATGATGCAACTGTCAATAAAGCAGTCAGTGGAATCCAACAACAGCCTTTATGTATTTCGTTCATAGAGTTTCTCAGCTTAATATGCCATAGCAGCTTGAAATTGCTGTGGAGGATAACCCCCATAGGGCAAGGAGAAAGCTGCACGCACATAATGTAACAACAAACATACCCACTGGCTATCTCGACAAAGACGACAGTCAAGCAGACATTTCTTTCCCCAGAGACTATCAACTTTCAGCAATACAGTATCAGGCAGGTCACACGATGAAGGATCAGACATCAAAGTGAACTACGAGGAGCAAACCACTCAGCGAACCACTCAGGAGCAAACCACTCAGCAACCAATCAAAGAGAGATGATACCTGTCACTCAATTGGCTGGCAGATGACAAATATAATAATAGTCCGATAAATGAATATATTGAATACATAAGAGTATGAGGAAGTAGAGGAAGGGCTAACCAGGTGAGGAATATAAACATAGTATGAGGAAGGAAAGGAAGGAGAGGGCTTACCAGGTGTTAAAGACGACATGGTCAGACTCGTCAATGTCGATGTGGGCCAGGGCCAGGGACTGCAGAGGAAAGGATGATGTCAGTTAATCGTCCGTGTCAACGATACTTGGCGTTCACTAGCCCATATTCCTTTTCCACTCACTACACTACCCAGCAACGAGAACACAAACACAGTGCATGCTGATCACTGACGCTTTTGAGCATTTAATTACCCACATCCTTCTTCTTTCCCCCATCACAAAAGAAGAGACACATAAAAGGAAATTGGGCAAGCAAGTAAGAGCGTCGGTGATCATCATTCTCTGTGTGTTTTGTACTCGTTGCTGCTTAGCCTAGTGAGGAGGGGGGGAGGAGGGGGGGGGGGGGGGGGGGGGAGGGCAGGCCGTACAACTAACTTAAATGAAGTTTGCATGTGCTGCAGTCAGGTGGTAGCCAAATGTGTGTGTGTGTGTGTGTGTGTGTGTGTGTGTGTGTGGGGGGGGGGGGGGGGGGGGGGGGGGCACCAGGGATAAGGTTGTCATTAATCCGAGCGGGCTGGCAAACATTTTGTATACACAATGGTTGACAATCTGCCCAAATTAATTTCAACCGATACAAACAGGTGAATTGCTACCATATAGTAAGACTGTTAGAAGTTGGGCATAATCACTGAGCCAGCTACCGCTTCTTAATCTTCTTCTAGTAGTTAGTACCTGGGCATCCTAATATAATGTGGCTACCAACTAATCCCATCTTTATACCCAGTTTACAGGTTTACCTGACCAGACTGTTGGAATTCTTGTGGTGCCGATGGTCACACCTTTTCTAAGACAAGTATCGCAGGCACATGCCACATGGCAACAAAGGGGGTAGTTCAGGGCAGTACAGAGGCTGTACAACTCACCAGGGGGGCGGGACCGCGGACGACCTTGCCCTCGCTGTTGTACTGAGATCCGTGGCATGGGCACTTGAACTTGTTCTCAGACTGCGGGATTCAAAGTCATAAAATCAGTCAAGTTCGGAACATAGGGGATGACATGCTAAGTAATGATCACGCCTGGTGGGGCGTGGTGTTAAGGGAACCTGTCGTATGCGGGTACAGAACGGTCTACCACCTCAACTGGACAAGCTACCATCGTGGTTGATAAAGACCTGCAAGGCTCAGGGCGACCGTAGGGGGAATCGAACCCCCAACCCCGCTTCGTTTCAGCGATTTGGTGTACCACTAGACCAATCATATCACTGAAACGGGCTATGTCATGCTACAGATGCCCTGCAGCTAGGAAGTGCTGACAGTGTTTTCCAAGGATACCAATTATATCAATATTATATATTATATAACACGTTATTATATATTCATACATTTATATTATTATATATATAACATCGGATATCCCCTGAGACATCCATTGGAATCAACCCTCCTGAGAACAAATCAAAAATTGAATAAAGAGTCCCACCGACTACTGCCTGCATCCCACATCGACCTTGCTAACTTTAAACCATGATATATCAGCACCACGGCTACTCAAGCACTTGTCCCATCTTCACCCACCAATACCACACCAGTAAACTTTAGTGCGTTATGGACCCACGCTCCAATAATAGAAGCTTGCTTAACAAATCCCCAACACACAATCAAAAATAATTGGATGGTTTGATGGCCCCAGTGTAACCAACAGGCTGCCCCCCTCAGCCTTATGCCTCATTATCAGGCATACTCTTTGTTTACTTGAAAATCTTTGCCCCCGGGAGAATCCTGCCCTCTGGCTCCAGGACTGGCTCCAGAAGAAAGAGGCTCCAGGATCAATAATAAAATTTGACTTATTTTTAGTTAAAGTTAGTTTATGGGAACAACAATCAAATTGAAAATAGCATACTCACTGGAACCCAAGGGACGACGCATCCCAAGTGAGTGCAGACGGAGTTCAGGCCGTATGACTCGATCTCCCCGTCCTTGACGATCAGGTAGGTGGGGTCACCCTGCAAGCATTCGGGCAAATGTGTGAGATTCCAAGACGTTAGTATTTTGATTGAGGACCAGTTCAGAAGTAAGGCAGATTGAATTAGCCCCAGCCCCTCGGTTCAGATACAATTGCCCAAGTCTGCTAAATTGCTTCAGCCAAGTCAGCCACCCATGACCTGCAGCAGTTTTTTTTAATCTGAAAGTGGCATTTTCTTAGCTTTATGGTTTTAGGCTTCCTCCAAGGACAGCGTTTCAGTGCTTTCTTTAGCTTTTGAGAGCCATTTAGGGCAAACAAAAGTTTTTCTTCTTCTTTTATAGCGATAATTGGCCTGAAACGGGGTCAAAACTAGCGATTGCTATATGGAGCAGAAATAAAAATCCCTGACCTGCAGCATAATTAAATGAAGATTTGCGCCGAGCTGGGTCACATGGGCTAATTCATACACACAGCTGGAAAGCATCCTGAAAGCACCGCCATCTGTCCCAGAACACACCTCCAGGCCAAACCAGAAAAACAACATACAGCCCACTTTCCTGAACTACCAGAGAATGCCTTATTTCAAAGCCCTTACAACCACCAAGTGCAACAAATTTCAAAATCTCTCTCAAGGCCACATCAGGCATTCCATGCCGACCCTCCGAATCCTGACAAAATAAAATTCGGCCACCTGATTGATAGAACGACACCCATATTACGGAACACACCTTCAGGCCCTGGGTCAGGTTGCGGTCACCGAGAGGGTGAGTCTTCAACCAAGATTTGAGAGTGATGTCATTACCAAGGGCATCCCTGGCAACAGTTCCTCCTCCATCACCACCGACGCTGCAAAATGGTAAAGCAGATTCGGTAAGTCAGTTATAATTTATCTATACAACTTGAACATGGCTCGAGTCTTCAGGCTGGTCGCCTTCTTCAGCGGTAGCATCAACAGCAGACGTGACATTCGAAAGGTAGGCCTACCTATGAACGCGTTCCAACCTATAATCTGTATTACGGCCTCTGAGTAGTAAGAAACACGCGGTTCACACTCAAGCTCTCAGCCAAAATCAGCTAAGATTCTGCACGATCTGCGTTCATGGAAAGCTCGGGTAATACACCACTGCCGAACAGTCTACACTAGCTGGTGGACAGGTAGTTCAGGAACATTCGATCGTGATGTATCCTGTGAGATCAGGTTGGGGGTGAAATAGGGGGCTGGTGAGCCGTCAACCATATGGCTTGATAGTCAATGGATGCCCCAGAGACGTCGATATCGATCTAGTATCCGAGGGTCAAACACGGGCACTACATACATGTTAGTTGCTCGCAACGAGTTGGGGCTGTACGCACTGAAGACCCAGCAACGGACACACATGCTTGGCTTGGATGGGCTGAGCTAAAACCACTGTCCGCTTGCTACAAGCAGCGAGCAGAAGACTTCGGCACCAGACACAGGCTAGATGGGCATCGATCACACTCGATACATTTCTGGCACAGCTATCTCTATTACCCAGCTTCCTACCCTCATGTCATGGCACGTTGATTACCTGGGGGGGTAGAAGAAGACGGCGAAGGGCACGGTCATGACTCCGATGGGCAGTCCAACGCCACTGGCAAGGAGGAGGTTCATGGTTTTCCTACGTTTGGTAGTGGTAGGGTCGTGAGGAAGTGGTGGATGACATGTATCAAGCAGCACAAATGTGTGTGTACAGAGCAGAGAGTACAATTTAACGTTAGCGAGACATCATGCATATCTCAGTCACTAGATGCAGAAGTCGGGTCATGGAGGTCGCAAGCCCCACACAGGAGAGAACCGGTCACCGTGCAAAGACTTCTGGGCTAATCATGCACTAATCATGGATGCTCAGGAAGTGAACAACTTCATGACGACGACCTTTGCCCTATCTTCGAGGATCAGAAGGCGGGAGACTGGAGGGACGATCCTAGTTCGTATGCATCAGCCGTTTAACTACTCCATACAGAAGCTCTCGATTTTTGGCGGAGCCCCCCCTTCTGGGCGGGCGGGAGGCCGGGAGCCCCCAGGGGTTACCCGGGGTTACCCCGTTGTCCGTATACGTATGTCCGTCTGTGCGTCCGTCCGACCTACTGAAAATCGAAGCCTGGCAAGTCAGCCAACTGCCTCTTTAAGCGTTAACTAGACGCTATAGCGGACATGCCCGGAAGGGCATTGATAAGGAGAGAGCAATTGTGCGCTCGCTCTCACTAACTGGCTTCGGTCAGCTCCATCGTTTTTTTCCACCTGTTATTCCGTTAACAACACACTCCGCCAATTTTCCGCGTCGCAAGCGACGCTGCACAGGACTTGTCTCGAGACGGGTGAGAGGACCGCAGGTCATCCTGCTGCTGGAGGTTCAGGTGCATCGGGATTGCGTCGACACCCCATCCCAGTTGTTGCTGCAGCCACTTCTAAATTCTCCAGAATTATCGATACATTTATTATGAGGTTGGGTACGGTACGGGAATGCGCAGAGGGGTGAGGCCTCACCTCTTCTCCATGTCGGGGACATCAGCGGACACAGCAGCGGCGCGCACATTGACGCGGGGCACGCGGGCGGCCCTAGTGCTGCGGACGGCGCAGCAGGATGCAGAGGACTTGAGAGAAAGAGCCATTTCGAAAGTGTTGGTATAGAAAATATCCTATACTTACCTGACAGAAAATATCCTATACCATTTGCCATCCGACAGGGTTTTTATTTATCCTTGGAGATCAAAAAGAAACTCCCCGCCCCCCGCCCCCCGCCCCCCGCCCCCCGCCCCCGCCCCCGCTCCCGCCCTCGCCGCAAACTCGTGGCGCGGGGGTCAAACCTCGTATCCCGCCCAGGCCAAAAGACAGCGTGCGGTAACCTATACCTATCTATCTATCGGATAGATAGATAGGTATAGATAGATAGGATAGCTAACCCCCCTTGCTTTTCGGAACGCGAGGGCCTCGCCCAACTTGGGGCGGGATTCCGGCAGGTCGTGTGGCCCCCGTTTTTTTTAGCGCACTGGCACCGGTCACGTTGAGCATCACCCCGACATCAAAATCGTGTATCCGACTGTGTCGGAATTATCCGCCTTGGTACGCCTATTTGTCAGGTTTTATGCAGCTGCAATCGGAAGGTGCGCCGACAGTATAATTGTATATTTATATACTTTTTCTGTGCTCAATCGAGTCCTCGCAATAGTCCACTGGTGTATTCAAATTAATACACGTAATCTGTCGACTGACAGTCTGACACTGGCCGCAATAAAAAAATCGTAGCAGGATTGTAGAACCAACAAAAAACTATTTCGGGATTGCCATGGAGTCGCTTCCCCAAGGCATGACCTGCGCCAATATTTCGGGATTTTATGTCGTGCAAATAATCACGTAACTATTGCCTTCTTGCGAATTGTTAAGGGTGCCGAGATGGCTGCACGAAACTAGTACTACAACCATGCACGGATGATCCGAGAAACAACTGAAACTGAGCATATTCTTACACTACGCAAGTAGTAGTACCGTACGCGCAGCATTATAGGAAAGGTAATTTATTATATAAGATTTATTGGGCAAAACCCGTTTTGTCGAAATTATATCTCGAAATTACATGGCAAAAATAACTTGGCAAAAGTGATTTTGTATACCTGAAAAAAGTGACTCAAGTTAAGACCTGAAAAATATATGCCAAAGGGTCGTTTTACTTGATACATTTCCTTGTTACGTGTTCAAAATATTCAGCCAGGGCATGCAGTAAATAAAGGGAGATGAAGTTGGAACAGGTCGTACATTTCGAGACATTTTACACATGAGGCAGCATGAGGATAGATTTTACAGATCTCTAAGTTTCCTTGGTGTAGTGCTAGATTGAGAGCCCCACATTCTTAAATATAAATAAGAGGCATGACATGAAATTTGATACCGGTATGGATTCCGAGTATTTAGCCTCTGGCGCACACAATGGCATTCTCCTAATTACCAAACAGGGATTATGTGTGTCAAAATACTCACCCATTCATCCACCCACACCACCCCCCTCACACACTCGGGTCGTAAGTGGTGCCAATGAACTGCCCTTGTCAACATCTCAATGGTGGTCTCAGAATGTCATTTGTACAAATATAGAAACACATGAAAAAACCTCAGGAGGGCTGCATCGGTTCCCTTCGTCGCTACCCTTCATCCCTCTCCTCCATCGCTCCCCTTCATCGCCACCCGGATGATACGTCATATGTGATGGGAGCTTGGGCATGGGCACGCCCTCAGTCACCATCCAGAGCACAACCAGCATAAGAGCATCCCGGGTCACTGTGGCCTGCATGCGCTCTGCGTGGCTTGCGACAGTCCACGTCTGATCGCACCTGAGCACCTTGTCCTTTACAAGGCCTACAACAGCCTTCACTTGTGTTTCAGGCTCACGCCTGGCTAGATCATTACTATCGTATATCCTAGCACCACTGCTCTTGACACCAGCATCAGCGCAAACAGTACAAGCCCCAACAAGTATCCTCCATGGCCTGTTTTCCGTGGGTGTCGCTATATTGTTACCCCCCCCCCCCCCCCCCCCCCCCCCCCCCCCCCCATTGCGTAGGGTGCTATTGTCCGGCTTTCATGCCGTCTCTTGAGTGACATCGAGCACGTGCCTGCTGCTGTACCGTCGGCTAGCTATGGCCACGTGCCGTGCCGCACAGTACCGTCTGAAGTACTGTCGCTTCCTTTAATCAATCAGCGCCTAGGATGATTACCTATCTCTGTATTACTCGCATCTATTCTCTTCCCAACACTCCGACATTGAAATAGGGAGACCCACCTCCTAAGGTGAAAATCCTTTCACAACTAAAAACGAAAAAATCATGAGGCCCGGGGACTTGGACATGGCAATTGGTGAGCAGCCCTGAGTTGGCTGAAAAAGTATGTAACAATTCAATTACATCATTGTTGGCGGTCGGGTACGATGGATATACCGAGTTCAAGTTCAAGGTCGAGTATGATGTATATATAGGCTGCTTGACAAAACCAACCACAAACAAACAACAGCCTCGGAAACTGCAAAATAACAATGCAGTGCACACAGCAGATATGATTTCAAGATTGTAATCGCCCCCAGAAGTTGGGGTGGGTGCTTATCTTGGGCGAACGCTACCCTGTCTACGTACAGTACATGGTAGTACAATATCACGTGTACAGTGAATGTTAAAGTATAGCATAGTACCATGTATAAAGAGAATGTATAGAGAGAATGTACAAGTATAGTATAGTAAAGTGAGGCGGACCCAATATATCTAGATACATAATTAGATAAATAGATATCTATACAGATCTATCGATCTGGGCGAAGCAGTTTTTTTAAGGGGTATAGGGCACCCTTCAAAAAATCAAAATATGGTTTGGTGGTAAGGTCATAGGGCACCATATCATATTGCAGGCTGCTTCTGAAACAATTATGGGATTTTCTGATGTATATCCAATGTAACTGCATGCACTATATAAACACAATTTTGGGGGGTAGTATATAGCTCTATATAGTCGGTCCATATATATATATATATATATATATATATATATACATATATATTTGCAGCACCCCAACTACAGTACAGGATCACGTAAATCATACTGTCAAATCGAAACTTGCTGACGCAGCAGGCCTCTGAGGCTGCTGATCCTTATAATCGGTCAAATATAATCACTGTCTCACTCAACTCACTCGTCATGCTTACCTCACTAGACCTGGGCTAGTCTTTAAACTGTATAACCTGCTTAATATGCTCCCCGAGTCCCTCATTTCTGGGGGTATCACACGGGGGGAGGGGGTGGTGTGTGTGTTGGGGGGGGGGGGGGGGGGGGGGGGGGGGCTTGGAATTGAAAGATGGTGAGCAGCCCAAAGTTGGCTGATTAACCAACTAACAATTCAAATTCAAATAACCTCACTAGGCTCGCTCAGCTCACTTAGGTCTCTCAACATAGCTCAAGTCATCTCACTCAGCTCATCCAACTCTGCTTACTCAGCTCAGCTCACTCAACTCGCTCAACTCAAATGGCTTGAAGACGGCGAGCGGCCTTATAGGCTGGGGCCATGTAACCAAGTTCAATGGCCTAGCTGGAGTGCACACATATATGATTGCACTGAGTTGAGTTGCACAGAATTGCGCAGAGATTTGGGAGCTGGTTAGGAGCTCTATTCCAAGTCATGGGTCGAATACACTTGGTGTGCTCCCTGGCCTCCCTGGGTATCGCACGGTGGAACTTCCAACAATTGGTAGTTGGTGAGCAGCCCAGATTTAACTGAAAAAACATGGAACAATTCAATTCAACCAGGAGCTCCTTAGTGCTTTCATACTCAGCGCGCGTTTATACTAAAAGCGCACACTTCTATACAAAGCTCCTGTGTGCTTTTAGACTAAGCGCGCGTTTATACTAAAAGTGCACATTTATATACGGAGCTCCTTTGTGCTTTTATACTAAGCGTACATTTAAACTAAAAGCGCTATACTAAGCGCGCACTTGCATACAAAGCTCCTTCGTGCTTTTATACTAAGCGCGCGTTTATACTAAAAGCGCGCACTTGCATACAAAGCTCCTTTGTGCTTTTATACTAAGCGCCTGAGCGGGTCTCTATCAGCCCATCTTGCTGCCTCAGGATTTGCAACAAACATACTCAAATTTCTGTGTATCTCGAGTCTATCACCATCGATTTGCTTGGCTAATGGAGCTGGTTGGAAGTCGCTACAAGTTGGCCCAAAATGAAACAGTAATCACCATACGGTTATACTGCTTCTGTTTTGGCTACCTGTAGAAGCTATGAGGCATCCTGGCTATTCAGCCATAACTAAAGCAACCTTGTGCACGCATACTGGGAGCGTGAGTGGGTCCCGTGCTACCTTGTTGGCTACCCCAAAATCTGCAGTTAACATAAATATCTTTAGCATATCACGATTCAAATGTTATGTTTCTGTTTTAGCTACGTGTAGAAGCTATGAGGCATCCTGGCTATTCAGCCATTACAAAAGCAACCTTGTGCACGCATACTGGGAGCGTGAATGACTCCCTTGCTACCTTGTTGGCTACCCCAAAATCTGCAGTTAACATAAATATCTTAAGCATATCACGATTCTAATGTTATGTTTCTGTTTTGGCTACGTGTAGCAGCTCCTAGACATCCTGGCTATTCAGCCTTAACTAAAGCAACCTTGAGCACGCATACTGGGAGCGTGAGTGAGTCCCATGCTACCTTGTTGGCTACCCCAAAATCTGCAATAAACATAGATATCTTTAGCATATCACGATACACATAAAATGTTTCTGTTTTGGCTACGCGTAGCAGCTCCTAGACATCCTGGCTATTCAGCCATTACTAAAGCAACCTCGTGCACCCATACTGGGAGCGTGAGTGGGCCCCGTGCTACCTCGTTGGCTACCCCCAAATCTGCAGTCAACATAGATATCTTTATCACATCACGATTCAAATGTTATGTTTCTGTTTTGGCTACGTGTAGTACTCCTAGGCAGCTCCCCTACCTGGCTGGCTTTTCAGCCATACCTAAAGCACCCTTGTGCACGAATACTGAGCGCGAGAGTGGATCTCTCTCTGCCCATTTGGCTACCCCCAAATCTGCAACCTACATACATTGGCTTCTCAAAAAAAATCGAGGCCTCTTGAGTTTACTTTCCCACTCCACAATCAAGAATTTCAGTTTGGGATAAATTTCAATGGCTAGTAGATTGTCACGCCCCCCTGCTCAGGGATATTATTTTCAGCTTTACGTAGCAGCTACAAATCTGCTTATTATGCTCCCTGGTTTCTGTGGGTATCGCACGGGGGTACTCGCTAGGGAAAGGCGGAGTTATTGCGATTCCCTTCCTCTAGTCTGTTCATCAAGCTGTGCGTACTACACTATTCCGTTTTTTGGGCTACGCATAGTAGCTTCCAGTCAGATCCATGAGCCAGCCACTGGATTAAGCCCACAGCTTTCAGCTGAATTGAAATGCGCGTCTTGTCAGATTTCAGGCGCACTAGCTAGCTTCAGGTTTTGCCCAAGGGCGGGGGAAAGGAGCTACCTAGAAGCTGCTACACGTAGACCCCGTATAAACAGTTGCCTCTTAGTGCTTCGGGGCTCACTGAACATAAATAAGCAGTTTGAAGACAGAGACTGCACCCCCAAACTGCATGTCAGTGGTCAGCAAACGTTCATAAGCTGTGGGGTAGGCTTCCCCCACTTTGCCTGCTCTGTTCATTAAGCAGTGCCTCTTGGCGCTCTGGGGCTCACTGAGCAGCCCTCAGCAGCTTGAAGACAGACACTGCATCCCCAAGTTGCACATCAGTGGACAGCAACAGTGCAGATGCTGCATGACTGTGGGTTTCAAGCACCTGGTGGGGATCACTGAGCAGCCCTAAGGAGCTTGAAGACAGACACTACACCCCCAAACTGGACGTCAGTGGTCAGCAACAGTGCAGAAGCTGTGAGGTAGGGACCCCTGCTTCGCCTGCTCTGTTCAGTAAACAGTGCCTTGTAGCGGTCTGGGGCTCACTGAGCAGCCCTCAGCAGCTTGAGGACAGACACTGCATCCTCAAGTTGCACGTCAGTGGACAGCAACAGTGCAGAAGCTGCATGACTGTGGGCTTCAAGCACCTGGTGGGGATCACCGAGCAGCCCTAAGGAGCTTGAAGACAGACACTACACCCCCAAACTGGACGTCAGTGGTCAGCAACAGTGCAGAAGCTGTGAGGTAGGGCCCCCTGCTTCGCCTGCTCTGTTCAGTAAACAGCGCCTTGTAGCGGTCTGGGGCTCACTGAGCAGCCCTCAGCAGCTTGAGGACAGACACTGCATCCTCAAGTTGCACGTCAGTGGACAGCAACAGTGCAGAAGCTGCATGACTGTGGGTTTCAAGCACCTGGTGGGGCTCACTGAGCAGCCCTAAGCAGCTTGAAGACAGACACTGCATCCCCAAGTTGCACATCAGTGGACAGCAACAGTGCAGAAGCTGGCACAAGGCAAGCTGGCTGGCTCTTTGTGCTCACCGGGAACTTCCTCCCTCTGAGTATATCGCTGACCACCTGAACCAGAGGCATGGGCGCGCTGGCACCTTTGATCCTGCAAGAACGCAGGCGGGGAGGGGGGGATTAGGGCTGACTTTGGTGCTAGGGCTTGGGCATTGGTATGCGCTTGGTGCTCATGTCTGTGTTTATGTTTGGAGACAACCACTATCGTTACCACTACTTTAACCACTATCATTACCACAACCACTATCATTACCACGACCACTGTCGTTACCACAGCCTCTATGGTTACCACGGCCACTATCGTTACCACTAGCTCTTTCACTATCGTTACCACAACCACTATTGTTACTTGTATGACCCAAGCTCAATAATGTGGACCTTGGTAGGCTCGTAAGCTTCTCCGCGACCCGTACAATTGAGCGAAGGAATGGTGGAGACTACCTCAACCAATGCCACTCCCATAACAAGATCAACAATAACAAGGACAACAACAACAACAAAAGCGACAATATGTAGGTCATGCACTTACTTGTACGACCCAAGCTCAATAATGTGGACCTTGATAAGCTTGTTAGGCTCTCTGCCACCCGCAAGATCGAGCGAAGGAATGGTGGAGAAGACAGGAGGCACTGTAGCTTTCCTGTAGTTTGAATTTGGTAACCCAGACAGCATCGACTCTCCGTCTAATGATGCCTTCACTGCTTCTAGCTGCCTCCTCACTGCAACAGCCTTCGCCTGTTCTGAGTTCATCCTCCCAGCAAAGGAATCTATCTCCACTTCCGATATCCTCCAGGCGCCTGCCTGTTCCTTGGCTAGCTCGAATGACCTCTTATCCAAGCCATAGTCGGACGAGGTCCTACCAGACGCTTCCTTGCCAGTCGTCTTCTCGGCTGTCGGTGATTGCACCCTCCCAGCACGTGTGGGGTTGTCAACGTTTGCCGGCACAGGTACCTCATCTACTGAGGTAGACACCTGATATGTCATGGCAGATGCCTGACACATTGAAGAGCCTTGAGAGGGGTGAGGGGTGGTGGAGTCCATGCCATTAGAGAAGGATGTCTCCTCATGGCCTCCCCTATCCCCTGGGGCAGATGCCTGATCTACTGAGTTAGACACCGGATCTGTCATGGCAGATACCCGATACATGGAAGAGCCTTGAGAGGGGTGAGGGGTGAGCACAGAGTCCACACCATTTGTAGAAGAGGTTGTATCAGTTTCTCCCCTGCCTCCTGGGGCAGCTGCCTGATGCATTGCGGAAAGTTGAAGGGGGTGAGGGAGCATGGGTGAGTCAACTTCTTCGCAGAAATGAAAATCTCCAGTTCGAATACCCAGGTGAGCTTCTCCACCTAGTGCTGGAGCGGTGGTCGGGTCTTGATGGGGAGTGGTGGTACGGCCTCGAGAGCTGGTGGTGGTAGGGCCTCGAGAGTTGTTGTAGTAGTTGTTGGTAGCGGTGGTGGTTGGGTCTTCAGGGGGAGTAGTGGGAAGGCCTTGGGTGGTGGTGGTGGTAGGCATGGGAGAGGAGGTCTTTGCTGTGCCTTTGGAGGGGGTGGTAGTGGGGGTCGGGAGAGAAGCAGTGACCTCAATAAGATCCGAACTTGTTGTTTGCGCAGAAACATCACTCCTGGCTGAAGCTGAGATGGGTTGGCTTGGAAGACTCATGAGGTCCCCCTACGCGGAGAATGTGTGAGTACGTGTGATTGTGAGATGGCTGGCTGCAAGCTTTGGTGGAAGGTGAGGTAGGTGGGCTTGGAAAGCTTGTGGGGTCAGTCGGCATGGGGAACGCGAGTGTGTATGTTTGATTGTGAGTTATATATGTTTGATAACATGTATAAAGACATCCAAGCAACCAGAAAGACGCCCACACATCCAGACATACTGACCTAAACGCATTCAACCATCCAGACACCCACCCAAGCAGAAAGATACCCACACATCCAGGCAGACTGACATACACACACCCAACCAGACATCTAACAGACCAGACATGTAGACACGCACTCAACCAGACAAACCAGACAAACTGTCAGACACCCACCCAACCAGACGGACACCCACCCAACCAGACGGACACCCACCCAATAAGACAGACACCCACCCAAGTAGAAAGACTGACAGACACCTACCCAGCCAGCCAGACAGACGTACACCCTCCCGACAAGACTGACACCCACCCAACTAGACAGACTGATGTACACCCACCTGACCAGACAGACAGGCAGGTACCCAACCAGACCGACAGGCACCCACCCAAGCAGACACACACAGACACGCACCCAAGCAGACAGACTGGCAGGCGACTACCCAACCAAACCTACTGACACACACACAACCCAAGCTTACCAGGTTCCACGTGGGCTTAGCCAACTCAGGTGTAGAGGGTAGGTGGGGCAATGAGAAAGAGCTGTCGGTCACCTCAAGATGTGCATCCTTGGGTTGGGCACATATGGTGGACATCTCAATGCATTGTTCCCTTGGATTTCCTGGGATACTTGTTGTTGCTGCTGCCACTGCTTGTGCATCAGGGACCCCATCGGACCGCTGCAGCTCCAGCTGCCCCTGCTGCAGTTTCCGCTTCTGTTGCCAGTGTTGCAGCTGCTGCAGTTGCTGCTGCTGTTGCTTTCTCCACTGTTGCAGCTGCACTATGTTTGCCTCGAGTGACAGAGGCGCCACAGAATCTGAGTCAAGAGGTGCGCCCTTAGGCAGACATATGGAGGTCTGGCCGATATGTCGCTCCCGTGGATTTTCTGGGGCGGTGTTATCAAACGGAGCGTCTTCTTCTCCTGCTGCTGCATCAAGGCAACCAGACAGCTGCTCTTGCTGTTCCTGCTTCTGTTGTTGCTGCTGCCACTGTTGGATGTGAGCTTTGCTATCTCCCTTCGATAGAGGAGCTACGGAAGCCAAGTCAAGAGGGAAACATATGGAGGACAGTTCGATATATTGTTCCTTTGGATCCCGTGAGGTGGCTCCTGCTACTGCTGTTGCATCAGGGCCACTACCAGGCTGCTTCTGCTGCTGCCATGGTTCTGATGCTGCCCTTACTGCTGCTGCATCAGGACCACCATCAGTCTGCAGCTGCTGCTGCGGTTCTGATGCTGCAGCTGCTACTGCTGCTCCCGCTGCTGGGACTACTATGCTCGTGCTGCAATCCAGCTGCTGCTGCTGTTGCAGCTGCACTATGTTCGCCACCCCCGATGGATGAGCGACAGAAGCTAAGGGCTTAGAGGGTGTAGGAGTAGGCCCAGGGCCAGCTGAGCTTACTGTAGTTTGCCCAGTGCTGGCACCACTATAGCCTGTCTTAGCACCGGCAGAACAAGAGCTTGTGGCAAAGCTAACAGCACTATGAATTGAATCCTGTACAGATCCGGAGAGCTTGGAGGCATGGACCACGCCAGCGCCCACGCTTGCGCGGGCGCCAGCAGAGGCACGTGAGATGCCCCCCAGGATGCGGAGGGGTACTGATTTCTGACCCATGGTGCAGTTATCGAAGGAGACAGCATCCTTCTCTGTTTGCTCCCCCCATGCCGCAGCGGCCTTTCTGGCTAGGTGTGCATCGCAAACAATCTGCCCACCTGCTGCAGCGGTGCAAGCTATTCGGGCGGCAAGGTTGATGAAGGTGGCCACGTACACGGGTCGGCCATTTCGATCAGGGTGGATGTCGCGGGGCACTCCCTCACATACGCCCATCTTCATCCTGTGAGAGAGGGGGGGGGGGGGGGGGGGGGGTCAGAGTGGTAGGTGGGTGGTCCTATCAACACATCCATACAAAACGCACGCACACATCCATCCATCCATCCATCCATCCATCCATCCACATCCATTCATCCATCCACATCCGCACACATCTATTTATCCACATCCGCACACATCCATCCATCTATCCATACCTTGGGCCGTGAAACAAAACCACAGAGCTTACTTCCTCTGTCTTGACATCCTCTTCTTTCCAGAACTCTAGGGCTGATGCGGGCCAGTCCACATACATGAGGCATTCTTGGGCGACCAGGCACCATGTGAGGGCAGTCTGTGGGTGGGTGGGAGGGCAGACATGAGTGTGCATGAGTAACTTTCCAAGAGGGGTGGATAGGTGGGGGGTGGGGGGGAGGGAGGAAGTCATGTGAGGGTAGTGTGTGGGTGGGAGGGCCGGTAAGAGAGTGCTTGGGTTGATTGCCAAGAGGGGTGGGTGGTGGGGGAGGGGGGAGGAAGGGAGGGAGGGAGTCATGTGAGGGCGGTCTGTGGGTGGGAGGGCCGGTAAGAGAGTGCTTGGGTTGATTGCCAAGAGGGGTGGGGGTGGTGGGGGAGGGGGGAGGAAGGGAGGGAGGGAACCATGTGAGGGCGATCTGTTGGTTGGACGGCAGGCAGGAAAGTGCATGGGTAAATTTCCAAGAGGAGTGGGTGGGGAAGGAGAGATGGAAGGAGGGAGGGAGGGGGAGAGAGAGGGATCGAGGGAGGGAGGTGAGGGTTGTGGACGAGGGAGGGTGGGAGGGAGGGGGCAGGGAGGGAGGGAGGGAGGGGAGGGAGGGTATGAGGGAGGGAGCGAGGAAGGCATGGATGGTGGGGTGTAAGGAGGGTGGCAGGGAGGGGGGAGAGGGGGCGCAAGGGGGCGGGAGAGGGGGGGGGAGGGGAGGGAGAGGAGAGAGAGAGAGAGAGAGAGGAGAGATGAGAGAGAGAGAGAGAGAGAAGGAGGGGAGGAGGGAGGTGGTAGGGTGTGAGCCGTGGAACTAGGTTCAGAGGTCATATGACGGTTTCCCTTGGGCCATGATCGAGCTACTAGGGAGGGACGATGAAGGGCATATCCTATGGTTGTCTAGTCTCCATCTGTTCTTTCTGCTTGCTCTTTCTTCTTTCTCCCTGCTCTTCTTTCTCTCTCTTCTTGCTGGTCTGATTTCTTCTTCTTGCGGTCTTCTTTCCTTTCTTCCTTTCTCTTTTCTTCTCTTTCTTCTTTTCTTTAACGGTGGAGGGAGTTCGGGAGGGAGAGGAGGGGAGGAGGAGGAAGGGAGGGGAGGAGGTAGGGCGTTCAAGCGGGAGGGAGGGTATGAGGACGTGTGGGAGGGAGGCAGGTGGGCACGTAGGCAAGTAGGTAGGTAAGCTCACCTCAACCGATTTGAAGACAACGATGTACGTCAAGTTCTTGGTCTGAGCCTGAGATAAATATCCATCGTCAAACTGCAAGAAGACGTTTATACAGGATGTTAGAACTGGATTGAATTTGATGGTTAAGGTGTCCAGTTTTAGGGTTGCAAGCTCGAGCGTCAAGTTAATCACAGACTCGCAATATATGTCAACCTTTCCAACATCCAATGGGTCGCATATTGTTTGGCGCCATGGACCACACAGTGCTATTACATCAGAAACAATTCCTAGGCAGCCTTGCAAGCGAAGCGGACAATTGGCGGAGAGTGTTGGCTATCGGAACGACAGGTGGCAACGGAATGGAGCGGACCCAAGCCAGGTAGTTACGAGACGGTTGGCTGACGTGTCAGGCTTCGTCTCGGTCGTCGGTCGGACGGACAGATAGATGGGGTGAATCTGGGGGCTCCTGCCCCCTAGAAGGGGGGGCTCCGCCAAAAAACGTCCCTGCACGATGTATCGCACATCTAGCGTTGTCGTTATTGTTATGGATATAGATTATCAGGCGATATATAATATCATATAATATCTTAACATATCGTACGATATTGTAAGATAGATCATACAATACCGTACAGTTTATTTAACGATATGCGTGTTCACAAAATCGTTCTTGACAATCCTACATCCACATATACTTACATGCTTCAGAGTCAAGTGAATCACAGATTCACAAGAGCTGGCAACCTTCCTACAATCCGATGGGAAGAATGTGGCATATCGTTTGGCGCTCTCCACCACACAGTGGACGACTGTGACTGAGGGCAGAGGCTTCTGTGGGACGACATCGCTGCTCCCAAGAGAGGCAAGGGCCACATCTGTATTGCACCGGGTTGGTGGGGAGTTAGAAGTGTGGTGGTGGTACTGTGTGTATGGTGTGCTTGTGTGTGTTTGGTGGTGGCGTGCGCTTGGTGGTGTGTGTGCGTGGTGGTGGCATGTGGATTTGTTATGGTGGTGGCGCTGTGGGGCAACATCACCACTCCCATATTAGACAAGGACCACATCTGAATTGCACCAGGTTGGTGGGGAGTTAGCAGTGCGGTGGTGGCTCTGAATGTGTGTGGGGGTGGCATGTGTGTGTGGGGGTGGCGCTTTGGGGCAACATCACCACTCTCAAGAGAGACAAGGGCCACATCTGTATTTCACCAGGTTGGTTGGGAGTTAGCAGTGTGGTGGTGGTGCTGGTGGTGTGTGTGTGGTCGTTGTGGTGCGTGTGTCATTGTGGTGGTGGCGGTGGTGGTGAGTGTGGGACATACACAGGAAAGAACACAAACAGCATACCCAACAAGCAGGGCGTCACAATCGCTTGGGGGCCATGAAGTAGAGTCAGCTTACACCCTAAGCCGACCCTACTTCGTTTGTGTGATGGTGATGGTGTCTGGTGTTGGTGTGCGCGAGTAGTGGTGGTGGGGAGGGGGTGGTGAGTGTGACTCATACACACCACAAGAAACAACACACAACAAACACAATAAGCATGGCAACACACACAACATACACAACAAGCAGGGCGTCACACTCACTTAAGACCATGAAGTAGGGTCAGCTTACACCCTTAGCCGGCCCTACTTTGTGTGTGTGTGTGTGATGGTGCCTGGTGGTGGTGAGTGTGCGTCGTACACAACACAGCAAACACAGCATTCACCATACACAACGAGCAGGGCGACACACTTATTCGGTCACACCTGCCTTTCCTGTTTTAAGGTTGGGCAAGTCCCTTCAACCTATTTGGCTACCCCTGGACTGTAAAAATACATACACACTCACTTGGGGCCATGAAGTAGGGTCGGCTTACACCGACCCAATCATCCTTGAGGACTAGCGTGTTGAGGAACACCTTAGCGCGGCCCACTAGGGCAGGCGGGAGGATCTGGAAAGTTTTGAGGGGATATATTAGCTTTGTGCAGGTTTGCATGGCTTATGGGGATGGGGTTGGATAGGGTTGGGGGGGCAAAATTCTGCCAGGGCTATGTTCAGTCTACCCGCCTTGCACGGCGCTCGTGGCTCATACAATTATACATATAAAGAGGGACACCCTAGCGCGGCTCACTAGGGCCAGTGGGAGGACCTTGGCAGATTTGAGGGAATATAGCAGCATGGTTTAGATTGTGATGGTTTATGAGGAGGGGGGGGGGGGGGGGGGGGGGGGCACATTCTGCAGGGGCTATTTTCCGTGGACAAGCTTTGCATGGCGCTCACGGCTCATACACATCTCAATATAAGAAGTTATGGATATGACCATAACCATATCAGATATAATATAATACACTGTACTACAGTAGCATATTATAATATTCAGGTATATTTTGTATACTACTAAGGCAGCCAATATCGTTATGGTTTCAAGACAACCGAGCGACATGCCATTTACACATATATTGTTTATTGTACGATCTCCCCCCCTCCTCCCTCCCTCCCCCTCCCTCTCCCTCTCTCTCTCTCTCTCTCTCTCTCTCTCATATATCTCGCTGTGTTGTATATGTTTATGTACATGTGTTATATATAGCTTGTATGATATCGTACTTACATACTTACATTACACTATGATACTTACTTACATACTAACTTACTTACATTGCATACTTGCTTACTTACAAATTTACATTACACTATGATACTTACTTACTTACATTACACTACTCGACAAGCCTATACACTTCGTACCTGGAAGAGTTGCATGGATTGGTGGCTGTAATGGGTGGGAAGTCCTCCACGTGGTGAATAGTTCTGAGGCATCAAGCGGGTCAGGGGCAATGCTGACAGGTGGCTTTCCAACCTGTTGCTGCAGTGGGGGGGAAGGGGGGGATTGTGGTGGGATTTAGCTTTGGTTTCAACTAGTACGGTACGGTATGGTATGTTGCTGCAGTAGGGGGGGGGGGGGGGGGGGGGGGGGGATTGTGGTGGGGACTTCGCTTTTGGTTTCAAATACTATAGCGTAGTATTGTACTGTATCGTGTGTGTGTGTGTGTGGGGGGGGGGGGGGGGGGGGGGTAGGGGCTACTTGTTTTCTCTAAATTACATGCAATTTGAGGAAGATAAGACCCTCCTATAGAACTTCTACCTTAGTTGATTATATGTATAACCGATTCCACACATAATGCAATTTGTACCTAATATGTAATACTATGTATCATATAATCTCTATATATAAAGAAATCATGGCGGTCGTCGTGGTGGTGTCATACTCGCGTTTAACCGACTTTCAACCGACGTTCAACAGTCAAATCACCGCCCGGCCAGCTTCGCAAAATCGAGAACCCAAAGAGCCGATTCACGAAGCCATAAGCGCGCGCTAATTTCGTGTAGACATCTGCCTCCCATCACATGTTATGACTGGAAGATATTTGAATAACCTCTCCTCCGAGGTCACCTGCTGACCTTTGGATCGCTTTGCATGGCGCTCCGTTTAATAGTTTCCGATATGTTGCTTCTTGATGCGGCCTGCGGCTCATGCTCCATGATGCATGCTAGCGGTCGTTATGGACAGGCAGAGGAACAGATTGCGGCTGCCCTGAGGGCCAGCAACACCGCCAGTCAGCGCTCAAGGCGAGCTTGCATGAGCAAGGAAGAACTGGACAGAGCCGGGCAGATCCAACAAGCGTCGACGTGATACCCACGCTGCCCGACCCGAGGAGTTACGCCAGGCTCATAATCAAGCCGGACGTGAACAACGCGATCCCATGCCTCGGGATGAACGCGAAGCTGCTAAGCTGCTCTTAACCAAGCCAGGCGTGGAGACTTTGCTTTCCAACCTCAGGAGTTACGCCAGACTCATAATCAAACCAGACCTTCAGATCGTCATGCTTTTTTTCTCCGCCTGCGAGCGTTGCCACTATTCATCTCACGGATGCGCACTTTCGCCATGCCATCGCATCGCCTTCGTCATGGTTGGCTGGTTGTTGCGATTAATTCGACTTTGTTCAGATCGCCTCGGCCATTCCGTCCCTCTGCACACTCTCGCGCTTGCACCTCTCATCCCATATCTGAAAGCTCTTTTCGTTGTATCGAATATCGTGAGATACGATTTTTGCTGTTCCGAGAGTTGACTGAGTATCAACTGCGGCACTGCACGAGAAGATGAAACTGCAGGTTTGTAGCTTTGGAATTGCACCGGTCCGGTGTGCCCGGGGTGGTCGGGATCTGAGCGTTTGCAAGTTGTCGGTCTGCACTTTCCCCTCTTTCTGCAAGATTAAATCCCTCAGCCGGAGTGAAGGGTATGAGGTAGGGAGGAGGAGAGTGTGTGTGCGTGTTGGTGGTTGGGGGGAAGGGAGGCTGTTGGGGGCGAAGGTGAGAGAAAGAGGGTGTGTGTGTGGATTGAGGAGGAAGAGGCGGGGGGAAGTAGAGGAGACTGTGGGTCTGTATGTGTATGTATGTGTATGTGTGTGTGTGTGTGTTTGGGGTGGGGTGTGTGTGGGGGGGGGGATACGTGTATGAAAGGGGGGGGAGGCCACAGCTGAAGCAGACGGGGAAAAGGTAGAGAGAAGAGGTGTGCGTCTGAGGGTGCAGGGGGAGAGGGAGTGTAGGTGTGGCCACCGGCCACACGGGCTACTGTACTAGTACGTTTATAATATAATATATATCATGCAATATGCAAATATCATACGTACCTAATATGTTTTTAATATAATATGTAATTTAATATGTATATGTTTATAATGTAAACATATATGCACCTAATATCCATATAATATAATATAATATAATATAATATACTATAATATAATATAATACGTAATATAATATGTATCTGTACATGATATATAATATATAACGGGTTATACACGGACCAAAGCGAAGGGGTAGGGCTGTAGGGAGGAGGGTGTGAGTATGAATGTGCTCACCTATTGAATGATACATCCATGTCCCCTGCTGTATCGCTGTTCAAACCAAGCAAGGAGCTTAAGTGCCAGGATTTCTTCATTTGCTCCCTAGGAAAGCTGGGAGGCTGACCCCAAGTGTGGCTGTCCTTTTTGTTGATATTGTCGAGAGTACCCTGCGGGTCAGGCGGCTTAGACTCATGAGACACGCCGATGTACTTGCCCATGTCCAGGACTGTGGCCTCTGCCAGGCTCCGACTACTCTTCCCACTGTGAGGGGGGGTGGGGGGGGGGGGGGGGGGGAAGGGGGGGGGGTATTTAAATTTAGCTTATGTTTTGTGGGTTATGTGCCCATAATATTGATGGTTAGGGAGAGACTGTGGCCTCTGCTGGGCTCTGACTTTTACTATTCCCACTGTGAGGGGGGGGTGAAAGGTGGGGGAGGGGGGTGAGGGTGGGGGTGGGGGTGGGGGGGGGGGGGGGGGGTCTCGAACGATTCCTCTTCCCACTGTGAGGGGGGGGAGAAGGGTGGGTGTGAGTGAGGGGGGGGGGGGGGGGGTGAGGGGATGAGGGTGAGGGGGGGGTCTCCAACTTGTACTTTTCCCACTGTGAGGGGGGAATGGAAGGGTGTGTGTGACGGTGTGAGGGTGAGGTCTCCAACTTGTATTCTTCCCACCGTGAGAGGGGTGGGGGGTGGGGGTGGGGGTGGGGGTCAGGGGTTGACGGAGGGGGGGTGGATGGGGGGTCTTCGGCTTTTACTCTTCCCATCCATCCATTCTTCCACCCACCCATTCACGCACAAGTTCATACCTGCACATAGCAAAGTAGCGTGGCAGCAGACTGGACAGCTTGTAGTGAACCCCGGTATGTGAAATAGCGCCGAGCTCCTCTAAGTGGTTCTTGATGCCGTTGAATGTACGTTTATCCATCAAGACCTGCCCGCCTGCTCCAGCATCAGATACAACTGCGATGTTGAACACGAAATTGACAAGAGTGAGTGGGGAGGGGGAGGGGAAGGGGGGAGGGGGGGAGGTCATGATAACTGCACATACATATAATCTGCAGCGGCTGATGCACGTACTATCGTTGACACACAATTCCATGTGTAGAGTTTTTCAATATTAGTACTGTATGCTTAGGCTAAATGGCCTTGCGCAAACTCAAGCATTCTATGTCAATTCTATAATAGAATAAAGGGCATATCCAGCTACATCAGAATTGGAAGACAATGGCGAATACACATGGACACCCCTGGACCCCCCTAAACAGCGCTTTGCTGAACCCCTACTTCATGGAGGGGTTGGAGCCAAGCGTACAGTAGACCTTGCTGCACGGGCCCATTTAAACACACTCACACAGACACATACATGCACATACACAACGGAGATTATAGCACATTGGTACCCACCTTTAGCTCGCTCCATCACCTCCCCTCCTTGCGCCATGCCCCCAGGAAGGAGCTCGCCCGTGGCCACCCCCATTCGTACGCGCAGCCCCCTAAACAGCCCCTTGATAGGCCCCTTTTTTGTTGAGGGGTTGGAGCCAGGGGTAGAGTGGATCATGCTGCTTGGATCGTGGGGAATCTCTGCACCCTCGTCCAGGCTTTCCAACGCTCTGGTGGATTTGACTCCCCTCGAAAGGGGGTTGTTTGTACAGGGGGGAGAGCTAGGGCGGAGGTTCTTGACTGCTTTGGAGTCGAATGATGCGCTTGAAGAATCAATTGGGGTCCCAGCACTTGAGACATGTCGAGACATATCGGGAACCATTCCGGAGGAAGCTGGTGATACGTTTGTCAACCCCACCTTCTGGGATAATTTGGATGCCAGTCCCTTCACACTGTCAATGCTCACGATCGGTGTGGCGTTGGGTGGCTGGATCATCTCAGGGAACACCTCCATGGTTAAGGCTTCATGCCAGTCCTGCTCCATGAGAAGGAGCTGTGCCTGCAGGAAGATGAAAGGAAAGGAAAATGTTTGAATTTTGAGTTTGGATTCAAAATCTCTCCTCAATTCCTCACCTACTCTGTCATTTTGGCAGCGAGTGTGTATGGGTAGCCAAATAGGCAAAAGAGAGTTGCCCAACTTCCTACAATCAAGATCAATTATAGATGACCAGGAGGGCCCTTGACCTGCATTCAGAACTTGACCGCATCCATGGCCGCATAGAAGACGAGTGTGTATTGGTAGCAAAAGAGGCAAAAGAGTTGCCCAACTTCCTACAATCAAGATCAAATATAGATGACCAGGAGGGCCCTTGCATTCAGAAATTGACCGCATCCATGGCCGCATACAAGACAAGTACCTATTGGTAGCAAAAGAGGCTAAAGACAGTTGCCAAATTTCCTACAATCAAGATCAACTCTAGATAACTCAGTAGGGCTCTTAACCTGCATGCAGAACTTGACCGCATCCATGGCCGCATAGAAGACGAGTGTGTATTGGTAGCAAAAGAAGCGATAGAGAGTTGCCCAATTTCCTACAATCAAGATAAACTCTAGATTACTCAGTAGGGCTCTTTACCTGCATGCAGAACTTGACTGCATCCATGGCCTCATAGAAGACGAGAGTGTATGAATCACCCTCTTGCTCCACTGTGAAGCCAAAGTTGTCCCACTTGCACACACGCACAGCTTGGTTGTGCTGCAGAAGGGCTGGTGTCATGAGCTCTGGGCAGCGCTGCATAAGGTCTGGGGAGGGGGAGGCAGGGGGGGGGGGGGGGGGACGTGTGAGTATGTTTGTTTGTACATATGTATGAATAGTATGTTGCCTGTGTGGCCGTTGGCCAAACTTTTGTCAGTGTGTACCCAGCAAAAAGATGACTCCCCCCCACCACACCCCTGGTCGATCCCCTCTCCCCCTCCCTCTCTCCCTCCTGCCTTCCCCTTCCATCTCCTCCCTCCCTTCCCCCTTGCACGGTTGCACCAACAAAAATACACATTCTCCCATACCTCTCCCCACAGCTTCCCTGCCACTTCAGCTTTGAGTGTTAATCGTGAAAATGACAAACGGGTGCTAGAGCATGTTATGGATTCAACCTCTTGGATTCAATCAAGCGACAACCTACGAGCGTTTGCATAGATACCTACCTCACAGAGAAAATCAGACTTACGCAATTGCAAAGCTACATAGCCGAAGCTTGTTCTTCACGCGCATTTACCCAGTTGGGCCTGCAAAATCCAGTCAGCTTGAAAGTAAAAACTTGGGCACATGAATTGGTTCATTCATTCAACTGTATCACGCAGTCGCTATCGCACGACTTGCACCGACAGATTTCTCGATGCAGTGGGAAGAGGTTGCGGAAATCGGATGACTGATCCAAGGGCAAGAATACTCAGCGAAACGGAATGGCCATGAAGGACTCGGGAAAGTCAAATAACTGGCAAGGGCAATGCGAAGGCGATGCAAAAGTGGGGAGAGATGGCGCACCCCGTTTGCATGCACGAGCGAAAAGGTTGCACCGCTCTTATTTCAGCCAGAGAGTCGCTGCTGGTACATGGATTTTTTCACTCTTCTGGGATTCTGTAGAGGCAGTTGGCTATGACATTAACACCGCCACTAATCGCATGTATCTTGTTATATATACATAGATGTATATTACACAACATTCTTATCATCGGGAGCATTCCAGGATTCACTCATTTTTGTTTAGGCTCACGTTTCACTGCTCACTGTGTATTGTTCTGCCCATTCAAATGTAGGTTACACAAAAATTGAGTACAAACACAAAAATGTACACACACGCCTAGAACTACACCCACACCTACAATATCACTAGCTATTTGAACAAACCTGAGTATCCCTCGATATTGGTGACCACCGCAGAGATAATGCCACTCATTGGCATGCAACATCAACACCAAAATTTACACCTACACCACCCACACCGGCACCTAGACTTACATACACACCTACGATATCACAAGCTATTTGAACATACCTGAGTATCCCTCGATATCGGTGACCACCACAGAGATTGTGTCACTCATTGGCATGCCACATCAACACCAAAATTGACACCAACACCTACACCACCCACACAGGCACCTAGACTTACATACACACCTACAATATCACTAGCCATCTGAACATACCTGAGTACCCCTAGATATCGGTGACCACCAATGAGATTGTGCCAGTCATTGGCATGCCACATCAACACCAAAATTGACACCTACACACACCACCCACACCTAGACTCACGAACACACCTACGATATCAGGAGCCATCTGAACATACCTGAGTACCCTTCGATATCGGTGACCACCACAGAGATTGTGCCAGTCATTGGAATGCCCTTCAATCTCTTCCGCAGGTTAAGGGCAGCCTGGACAAACAAGAGTCGGCCCCCCTTACGGGCCAACGGCAGGCAGAGGAGCAACATGAAGATCAGTATAACCCCCGGGACGACGGCCCCAATTACCCACGAGTAGTTAGGGGCAGAAACGGGTGTTGGCAGGCATAGGAAAGCTATCTCATGCTCTACCGGGGAGCTGTTAGTGAGGCTGAGGCCCTGTAAAACGCATCGGGGGAGGAGAGAGAGTGGGGGTGGGGGGGTGGGGTGGAATCAAACGGGGGTCAAGGGCACTATTTATATTTTGGGCTATGCGTAGCAGCTTCCACCCAGCTCCATTAGCCAGCTACAGAGTAAAGCCAAAATATTACAGCTGCACAGGAATGCCTGTCATGCTAGCTTTCAGACGCATTAGCTAGCTTCAGGTTTGGACCAATGGTGAGTAAAAGGAGCTGCCTACAAGTGCTACATGTAGCCCAGAAAAGAAGCAGTGGTCAAGGGGATTTTCGCAGAAGGAGAACGCAGAAGTGTCAACAAATAAAATATTACTCAATTAATCCAGATTAATCCAGAATCAATGTTTTTTTCGTCCAATGAGATGGCAGTGCAGTAAAATAATATATATACAAGACTTGTGCAAGACTTTGATGGATCACGTAATCAAAACAAAGCAAACAGGACAAAACCCCTAACTTCTACTGCAACGCACAAAACTCCTAACGTGCTCAGGTGCATAGTGCTATACCATAGCAGACCCTAAGCTTCGACCGCAACGCACAAAACTCCTGCAACTACAAAACCACTGACTCAAACAGGTGCAGAGTGCCAGACCATACCATACCAGACCCTACGCTTGTACTGCAACGAACATAACTACCGCAACGCAAATACATCCTGACTCATACAGGTGCAGAGTACCGGACCATACCGTACGAGACCAGATTCCAAGTTTCTACTGCCACGCACAAAACTACTGCAACGCACAAAAATCTGTATACAGGTGCTGAGAGCCAGGCTTAGCCATATCATACAATACCAGACCAGACCCTAAGCTTCTCCTGCAACGCACAAAACTACTGCAATGCATATCATCCCTAACGTGTACAGGTGCTGAGTGCCATACCATCCCATACCAGGCCCTAAGCTTCTACCGCAACGTACCTGACCACAGGTGCAGCCCTCAAAGAGAAAGTACTCAGGGTCTATGCTCCATTCCAGGAGAGTGGGGTAGGCATAGGAGTAAGGGTCCAAATCATCCACAGCCGAATATAGCTCCAGGGCCGGACACCTGGAACAACAGCAGGGTTGTTCAAAACGTTACGTTTCATGTATAAACACACAGATTTTGGAGGGGCTGCTACCAACTTGCATAAACAACAGACCAGAGCAGAGTGGCAGACCAGACCAGACTAAACCAGACCAGGCCAGACCAAATAAGAGTACTAGACCAGACCAAACCAGACGAAACCAGACCAAATCAGAGTACTAGACCTGACCAGACGAAACCAGACCAAGCCATGCAAGGCTAGACCAAGCCAAGCTAGACCAAACAAAACAGGACCAAGCCAGGCCAGACCACACAACAACCGACCAAGCCAGGCCAGATCAGACCAAGCTAGACCAGACAAAAACAGACCAGACCAAGCCTGGCCAGACCAGACCAGACGAAACCAAACCAGACCAGGCCAGACCAGACCAAGCTAGACCAGATGAAACCAGACCAAGCCAGGCCAGACCAGACCAAGCTAGACCAGATGAAACCAAACCAGACCAGGCCAGACCAAGCTAGACCAGATGAAACCAGACCAAGCCAGGCCAGACCAGATGAAATCAGACCAGACCAAGCCAAGCCAGACAAGATCAGATTACCAGACTAGACCAGAGTACCAGGCCAGCAAGCCTCCCTGTGTCCCCAGCACTAACGACATGTCCTTCAGCATGTTGTTGCCGTTAGCATCAGACAAGAGGACCCCCCCCCCCCCCCCCCCCCCCCCCCCCCCGCCCCAACTCGCCCCTCCCTAACCCGCCCAGACTAGAGTACCAGCCCTAAAGATCAGACCAGCAAGCCTCCCAGTGTCCCCAGCACTTACGACATTTCCTTCAGCATGTTGTTGCCATTTACATCTGGTCTGTACTGGGGTGTCGTGAAAACATCGGACAGCCGAATTCCACTGGGAAGTCTTGGCCTGGAAAAGTTGTACGACTCATACCTACGGGTGCAGAAAGGGGAGACATAGTGAGGGTAAGAGGGGGGTTGACAATTCTTTCAGTATGTTGCCGTCATGTTCTGGGGGTCTGGGGGTACTGTGAAAACGTTGGACAGCCGAACATTGGGGGGAAGTCTTGGCATGGGAAAGTTGTATGACTTAAACCTAGGGTAGAATGGGGAAAACAGTGAGGGGAGGAGAGGGGAAAGAAAGGGGAGAAGTAGAGAGGGGAGGACGAGTGAGGTTAGGAGAGAGGGGAGGAGGGAGGGGAGGAAGGGGAGTAGTAGTGAGGGAAGGAGAGAGGAGAGAAAGGGGATAAGTAAAGAGGGTAGGAGAGAAAAAGTGAGGGGGGGAGTAATGAGGGGAGGAGAGAGGGGAGGAAGGGGAGTAGTAGTGAGAGAAGGAGAGAGGAGAGAAAGGGGATAAGTAAAGAGGGGGGGAGTGAGGGGGGGGATGAGAGGAGTGGAGGAAGGGAGAGAAAGTGAGGAGGGGAATGGTGAGGGGAGGGAGGGGAGAAAGGGGAGGAATTAGAGGGAGGAGCGTGATGAGGCGTAAGCAAAGGGAAGAAGTAGAGGGCAGGAGAGGGGGTGGAGGGGAGAAAAGTGTGGGGATGGGGAGTGAAGTTGAGTGGGACGGCGAGGGGAGTAAGGGATAAATAGAGAGGGGCCGGTGGGGGTGGCGGGGGAGGAGGAGAGAGGGGAGAAGGGAGGGTAAGTGAGTGGGGGGGGGGGGGGGGGGGGGGGCGCGGTGGGGGCGGTCAGGGCGGAGACAGGAGACAGGAAAGGAAGAAGTAGAGTAGAGAAGGGCGAAGTAGTAGGGGAGGATAGGAGGAGCAAGAGTAAGAAAAAGCGAGGGGAGGAGAAGTGAGGGGGAGGGGAGAGGGAGAGAAAGGGGAGAAGTCGAGAGGGGAGCAGGAGTGTGAGTGTGTGTGTGTGTGGGGGGGGGGGGGGGGGGGGGAGGGTGGAGTGAGGGATAAATTGGAGAGTAGAGAGGGGAGTAGTAGTGATGTGAAGTATATATGGTAGAGTGAGAAAGGGGCATCAGTAGATATGGGCGTATAGAGGGGATGGGGAGAAAAGGCGTGGGTTAGTAGTACGATTTTCAGGGAGAGTGGAGAAAGGGAAAAGTATAGCGTGGCTTCTTCGTTCGGGTAGGCAGCGACTGGTCTCAAGTTAGACACGTCGCGTTTGGGTTCTTCTCGGCATGTTCTCTTGTATCCCTTTTAGACATTAGAGAGGGGGGTATTGGTGTCAATCAGAGTGTAATCATAGAGTTTCTAAAGGTATAAACTGCGTTAGTTGTTAGGGTTGACATGTGTATAACTCTTCTGTATTGCCCGCCTGTGCTCCATTGGCGCTCTCTGTCTTGCTCCTTCTTGCTGTTTGACTCCCTGGGTCCAAACATTCTTGCCTCTTCTTGTCGCCTTTTCCTCCTTCTGGAAGAAGTAGTGAGGGGAGGAGAGAGGAGAGAATGGGGGAGAAATAGAGAGGGGAGGAGAGAGGGCAGTTGTTGTCTCTCCCGCTAGCTTACCTTCCGTTGACAACAGGTCCAACTCCGCAGCATGAGAGAAAGTTTTCGACAAGATCGACTTGGGCGTAGTACAATTTACTGATACTGTCTGGCAGTGTGCCGGACAAGCTGTTGCCCAGTAGATTGAGGCTCGCCAGGGCATATGATTGCCTGGAAACAGGGTGGTGTGGTGTATGTGTGTGGTATTAGTAAAGATTGACTTCGGATTTAGTCCAGGCTACCGACCCACAACCCTCACCCCCCAACCTATGACCCTCACACTACAATGATCACCCCCCAACCCACGACCCTCACACCACAACGATCAACCCCCAACCCACGACCCTCACACCACAACAATCACCCCACAACCCACAACCCACAACCCTCACGCCACAACAATCACCCCACAACCTACGACTTTCACACCACAACAATCACCCCACAACCTACAAACCTCACACCACAACGATCACTCCACAACACACGAACCTCACACCACAACAATCACCCCAAAACCCACGACCCTCACCCCACAACCTACAACACTCACCCCACAACGATCACCCCACAACCCACGACCCTCACACCATTACTCTCACCCCACAACCCTTACCGACCACCATAACCCCACAACCCACCAACCTCACCCCACAACCCTCTCCACAATACACAACATATACGCCACAACCCACAACCTACACGCCACAACATATACGCCACAGACCTCACCCCACGACCCAGAACATACACGCCACATCTCTTACCCGACAACTCACAACTCTCATTCCACAGCCCTCACCCCATTACCCACCAGCCCTCACCCCACAATCCACCACCTCAACCATCACCCCAAAGCCTATACGCCACAAACCTCACCCCACGACCCACCACCTACATGCCACAACCCTCACTCCACAATCCTTACCCGGCAACCCACGACCCTCCCCCTATACCCCCCCCCCCATACGCCACAACCCTCATCCCATAACCCACCTCCTACTCGTCACAACCCTCACTCCACAATCCTTCCCCGACAACCCAAACCCCTCATTCCACAACTCTCACCCCACAACCCTCAAATCACAACCCACAACCTGCACGCCACCATTCTCAACCCACAACAAAGAAAGGGCTCACCCAATAGTGTCGGGAAGCGTGCCAGAGAGGTTGCAGTGGGAGCAGCTTAGGCTGCTCAGGCTGAGGAGACGCTCAAAAATAGTTGGTGGTATGGTGCCAGATAAGAAAACATTGCCGTCAAGACGGAGACTCGACAGGTACACCAAGTTGGTTATCTTCTCAGGGATGCTGCCGGTGATGCTGCAGAGAGGATGGTTGTTGATAGTGGGTGGGTGTGGCGGTGGTGGTTGAAGGTGGTGGTGGTGGTGGTGGTGATAGAGGGTTATCTGCCGGTGATGCTGCAGAGAGGGTGGTTGTTGATAGTGGGTGGCGGTGGTGGTTGAAGGTTGTGGTGGTGGTGGTGATATAGAGTTATCTGCCAGTGATGCTGCAGAGAGGGTGGTTGTTGATAGTAGGTGGCAGTGGTGGTGGTGGTGAAAGAGGGTTGCAGTGGCGTTGGTGGTTGGAGGTGGTGGCGTTGGTGTTGGTGGTAGGTGTTGGTGTTGGTGTTGGTGAGTTTTAATGTTGGTGTTGGTTGGTGTTGGTAGGTGTTGGCTTTTGTGGGTGGTTTTGTTGGGTGTAGGTCGTCGGTGGTGGTGAAATAGTAGAAGGGACTTACAAGTTTTTGGAGAGGTCGAGATCTACTAGCACCCTGGAGTCGCCGATGGAGGAGGGTATACTTCCGTTCAGCAGGTTGTCCATGAGTCGTAATATGTGGAGGTTGGGGAAGGCCTCGAAGGATGGGACAGAGCCCATCAGTAAGTTGCTCTGAAATGGGGAGGGTCAGGGGGGGAGCGTAAGAAGGCTGAATTGGAAGTGATCCGTTCGTGGGTCTGGGTCTGACCCTCCCCCCCCCCCCCCCCCCCCCCCCCCCCCCCTACACACTCACACAGAATCCAATCCACAACCGCTTCACTCTAGCCCAGTACATCCAATTCCATTCCATCCCCAACATCCCATTCCATTCCACCCCAGTCCGTTCTGCCCGAGTTCCTTCCATTCCATCCCATTTCCTTGCAAATATTTCCTTCCATCCCATCCTAGTCCATTTCATTCCAGTCCATCCCAGTCCATCTCAAACATACCATTAAACTCCACCCCAGTCCATTTCACCCCAGTCCATTGCATTCCAGTCCAGTCCAATTAATTTTAATCCATCACATTATATTTCATCCCAGTCCATCCCCTTCCTTTTCATCACGGTCCATCCCATCCCAGTCCATCCCATTTATCCGGATCATTCCATTCTATCCCAGTCCATTTCATTATATTCCAGTTTGCCCAAGGCAAGCATCGCTTGGTAGATCAACTGACAAAAACCAACAGATCACCTGACAAACATCACCCGACAAACATCGGCAGACCACCTGACAAACATCACACGACAAACATGGCACAGATCACCCGACAAGCATAGCAGAGATCACCTGACAAACATCACCTGACAAACATCGGCAGATCACCTGATGAACATCACCCGACAAACATCAGCAGACCACCAGACAAACATCACCCCACAGGCATCGCAGACATCACCCAAGAAACATTGGCAGATCACCCACCAAACATCACCCGACAAACATCGGACAGATCACCCAACAAACATCACCCGACAAACATCGGCAGACCACCTGACAAACATCACCCGATAAACATCCGCAGATCACCTGACAAACATCACCCGACAAACATCAGCAGATCACCCAACAAACATCACCCGATAAACATTGGCCGACCACCTGAAAAACATCACCCGACAAAAATCAGCAGATCACCCGACAAACATTGGCAGACCACCTGACAAACATCACCCGATAAACATCCGCAGATCACCTGACAAACATCATTCGACAAACATTAGCAGATCACCCAACAAACATCACCCGACAAACATCGGCAGACCACCTGACAAACATCACCCGACAAACATCACCCAACAAACATCGGCAGATCACACAACTAACATCACCCGACAAACATCACAGAGATCACCTGACAAACATCACCTCCAATCATCGCACAGATCACGCGGCAAACATCACCCAACAAACATCGCACAGAAGTACAGAACCCCATCTGAGCCCCCACACTAACATGCACCCAGCATCCTTGCCAATCTACTTGAGCAGCGAAGAACACTAGCCCATGACAAGCATGACGTGGCAGGTCAGCAATGACAAGGTTGCCTCGTATCAGCATGTCAACCATGTTCTCTCGTGCATAACTGTCAACATGTCCGCAGAAGGATTGAGGTACGACACCTGAAAAGGGTTGGCATGAAAATGCATGATGATGATGATGATGATGAGGAGGAGGAGGATGATGATGATGATGATGATGGTGATGATGGTGATGATGATGATGATGACAATTTTCCTGGTGCCCTACTGGACTCAAAATGTGCGCGTGTATGCGTGTATGTGTGTGTATGTGTGTGCATGTGTGTACGTGTGTATGAGTGTGTATGTGTGCGTGTATGTGTGGACTCCAAATGTGCCAACAGCCTGATGGAGTAAAGGGGTGCTTGTGAAAATCACGAAACATTTATGAGGCGGAGTAGTAGATGCTGGTAGATGCACATCGCTTGGCAGGTCACCACTGTTTATTTTGGGGGCTACGCATGGCAGCTTCCAGCCAGCTTTATTAGCCAGCCACAGGGTCAAACCCAATGCTTGAGGCTGCACCGTAATGCTTGCCGTATCAGCTTTCAGATGCACTAGCTAGCTCCAGGTTTGGCTCAAGGGCAGGGGAAGGGAGCTGCCTAGAAGCTGCTACGTGTAAAAATGGAAACAGTGGTTGAGGCACATCACTTGGCAGGTCACCAGTGAGCAGGTTGCCTCCTATAAGCTAGTCAACCCCTGAGGTGAGGATATTCACCTCTGAAGATATTCACCCCTGAGGATATGAGGATGTTCACCCCTGAAGATATTCACCCCAGCATCCCCATCTGCTCGAAGTCTTACCGGTCAAGCGGTTGTTAGTAAGCTCCAGCTCTTGTAATTGACGAACGTTCCCGAGCTCCATGGGAATGCTGCCTGTGAGGTTGTTATTTCCCAGACTGAGCACCTCTAGAGCCTGGAACTCTGAAAAGAGACCGGGAATTGTCCCAACCAAATGGTTGCTGTTCAAAATGAGCCGTGCCATAGCACAGGAGAGGTAGAGCAGCAAGTCAACTGTGTCTGCTTCAGAGTCGGGGGCGGTCAATGACCCAGTGAGGTTGTTGTTGGGCAGCTCAAGGAGGGCAACTGAGCCCACATGGCACCCGCAAAGGACGCGGTCCAGCAAGTCTGAAGATGGACAGAAGGGGAAGAGGCAGCAGGTGACACCGAACCAGCAACAGTAGTCTGGGAGGCCTCTTAGGCTGAGTTGTTTGTCACTCCAGTTACAGGTGTTGTTTGCCGTGGTTTTTTCAAGATTGGCTTCGTTCTCCTTCCAGCTCTCTCGCCAGCCTGAGTCCACAGTCCATCCCCCGCTCGTACCACCGGTATTGTAGTAAAAAAGAAGGAGGGCAAGTTTCTGCAGGTCATCCAGGTTGTCCATCTCACAAGCCAGGGACGGGGGGTGTGTGGGAGGAGACATCGTCCATGTGTATGAGCCTACCCCTTGCTTTTGCTCTTCCAAGCTCAATCCGTCTCTAATGGACTGTGGGGGGGGAGCGGTGGGGAGGGCAGAGTCTGCTCCCCAGGGAGACATATCTGACTCTGTCCCTTCCAAGTTGACTCTATCAGGTGCTGCCAGTTCCAAGTTGTCTCCAATTGGCCCATTGAGGGTGTCCTGAGCAAATACATCGGCCCTGACCAGAAGAAGCCAGGCCAGGGCCGCGGCCAGCAGCCTCGAACGCATTTCCAGTGATCAATGATCATCAATCAAGTCGAGGTCACGCATGGTTGGGCCTGGGTCTGGGCAGCAAGCAAGCTCGCAGTTTTTCAATGGAGGTGGGCTGAAGGAGTAGGGCGGTGGGGAGGAGTGGGGGGGAAAGAGCGAAAGAACTTTCCAGACAGCGCAGGTTCAGAAATAAGGAACAAAGCAGCGGGAATAGCCTAGCCTAGATCGAAACTTGAAGCAATGTAGAGGTTAGGGCTTCAGCATTGGGAGTGCAGCCAAGTAGCAATAGGACGCAGATCGCAGGTGAAAACGTATGACAGGTTGAAAAGGTTCAAATTACAAAGGTTAAGAGATACCTTACTAGCTAGGGCCTAGTTGTTCCAAACCCTGGCTTCCAGGAGTTGGCGTTCGCATTGGCGTTGGCCTCATTGATGGCCTCGTCAACGATATGCATTCTTTGTAGAACCTTCAATCGACAATTTCCGTATCGGAGCGATTCCAATGGCTGGTAGATTGTTAAAGGACCCTGCTACGGACGGATGGGAGCGCTCGGATATGCCCATCGCTTGCGAAAGGTGGAGTTCTTGCGATTTTCCTCCCCTGCTCATCAAGCTGCGCCTCCCAGCGCTTTGTTTGTTTCTTCCTGTCTTTCTTTCTTACGTTCTTTCTGTTTTTCTATCTTCTCCTTGTTTTGCGATTACCAGCGATGTCTCCTGCTTTAATTACCCCTATTTTCTTTCCTCTTCGCAGTTGCCTAGGACCTAGCCCCTTCGTCCGCATTCAAAGGGTGAGCTTCTTCGCTGCTGAGTTCCGTGCTCCTTTTCCCCAGCCTGCTACTCTTTCTGACAACCACTTTTTACCTCCACAGATCGAGTTTGGCGGCACTTGCCATATCTCCGGAAGACCTTACACCGTGTTCAGATGGCGACCTGGACCTGAAGCAAGGTAACCTGTTCATGAGAGTGAAATCTTCCTCCCAGATCAGACCATCCATGACAATGCTCATGGAAGAGACCTATCACCCTTTCAACTAATCGTTGGGAAATATTTCCATCTTCCAACCTCCATCTGAGCAGCTACACATAACATGTTCCAAGTTCCTGGGAATTTTCACAATTTATGTTTGCATGTACTAACCTCCCCAGGAGCATTGTACAATGGGTAGGGTTGAATTCGCATGCCGGAACCCTAAAATAAATTCACTTGACACTTCAGAGAGTAGCTTCTCACGCTGACACGCTAACTTCATATTTATCTTCATTTCTCGAGGTTGGACAAGCCTCATTGGCTGCCCCTGGACCATAATAAAATTTAATCGCACACGTGCAAGCCTGCCTTGCTCGTGTGCTAGCATCCCTCATTACAAGTAGGCAAAGCTCTGCCACATCACATCTAATCCTTCGAGTCTAGGGCTAGTGTAGGGGGACCCACCCTTTAAGGAGAAAATCCTTCTTGTAGAACAAAATCTGACACGCCTTCTTGTGCGCCATCTCCTCTCAGGTATAAGAAGACCATCATCTGCCAAGAGGTGGCTAAAGCAAAGAATGTGTGTCAAGTAAGTTAGCCTGCAGGGCAAACCAACCCAGCACAACGCAACACAGCAGCTACTGTTGCATTAGCTGTGTGTACCTTTATTTTGTGGTGGGGTGAGGGGGAGAAGGGGTGGGGTAGGAGGAGGAGATAATGAGAGGCGAGGGAAGAACAGAAAATGGACTGGAGGAGGGAAGCGTGAGGACGAGGGGAAGGGAGGAGAAGGGCTGGGAAGGGGAGGAGGGGGAGAAGCCTGACTAATAGTACTCTTACTCTTAATGTCCATCTTAGGAGTGCCTCCTAGACCTGGAGATTAAAATAAAATAAAGTAATCCGCCCTACTACAAGAAAACAACACTTAATATTCTAAAACAACACAAATGCAACACTAAACACCTGTAAACAACACAAAATGTCAGAAAACACCAAACAACATTTACACCAAAACAACATGAAAAACCATGAAGCAACATAAAACAATACAAAAACAACACTAATAAACAGCAATACCATCCCGTTTCGTTATGCGTCCCATCTAGACCTGGAGTACACGCTGCCTGTACAAGTGAGGGATCAAGCACTAGGACTGGAGGCAGATGATGGGTCAAATGGGTGGCATAACACATAAGCAACACGAAAACAAGACAATAAATACACTAACAACTGTAAACAACACTAAATGTCGCATACCAACACAAAAGCGACACTGAACAACACTTAACAGCATCAAAACAACAAGAATAATAATAACGATGGACAACAACTTATGTCATCCAACAAAAATCCAACCAAAAAGCCAACAGCGATAATATCCCGTTTATTCAGGTGTGCCTTTTAGACCTGGAGTACAACCTGCCTGTACAAGTGAGGGATCAAGCACTAGGACTGGAGGCAGAAGACGAGCCCCAGAGTGAAGTTGGTAAGGAGTTCAAGCTGAATCAAGAGAGCAAAGTGGGAGCTACGGATTCTTCGTTTACTACGCAACGCCCTAATGACATGCTGCTGAAGCTGCAGCGGACAGCACCCTACTATAAGGTAAGGAGGTTTGGTTAAGTTTGATGATCTTCACTGTGTAAGATAATGTGAAGTGGGTACAAAATGCAAGCTGAATCGAGGGAGCAAAGTATGGTCTACAAATTATTCGTTTACTAAGCGACGCCCAAATGACATGCTGCTGAAGCTGCAGCAATCAGCACCCTACTAAAAGGTAAGGAGGTTTGTTTTAGTTTTGAATATGTGTAAGGATGCCAATATTGTACTGGTCCCCAATATAATCAGGTGATATCGTACTGGTCCTCAAGATGATCAGGCAATATCATGCTATATACTATGAAGTCAACAGCCCTGTGGCATTTGACACCTAACCTTAACCAGAACCAAACAAAACAAAACAGAACTAAACTAGCCCAACTCATCTCTCCTTGACATAACATAACGTAACCTAGCCTAACCCATGAAGCATAAGCTAAGCAAATGACACCTAACCAAAACCAAAACCAAACCAGGCTAACCCAACTCCTCTCATGTCACCTCATCCCCATGCAGCGCAACGAGTCTCGTGTGTGCAGTTTCTTTGCCAAGGTCACTTGCAACCGTGGTGCTGAGTGCCCCTACCGCTACGAGATGGCCTTGGGTGGTGACCTGTGAGACCGAAGCACGAAGGACAGATACTATGGAGTCAACAACCCCGTGGCAATGGACACCTAACCTAAACCAGAGCCAAACAAAACTAAACTAAGCTTGCCCTACTCATCTCCCCTGGACATAACACAACGGAACTTAGCCTAACCCATGAAGCATAAGCTAAGCAAATGACAACTAACCAGAACTAAACCAAAACCAAACCAAGCTAACCCAACTCCTCTCATGTCACCACATCTCCACGCAGCGCAACGAGTCTCGTGTGTGCAGTTTCTTTGCCGAGGGTGCTTGCACCCGTGGTGCTGAGTGCCCCTACCGCCACGAGATGGCCTTGGGTGGTGACCTGTGAGACCGAAGCACGAAGAACTGATATTATGAAGCCAACAGCCCTGTGGCAATGGACACCTAGCCTAAACCAGAGCCAAACAAAACTAAGCTAAGCTTGCCCAACTCATCTCCCCTGGACATAACATAACGTAACTTAGCCTAACCCATGAAGCATAAGCTAAGCAAATGACACCTAACCTAACCTAAACCAGAAGCTAACAAAATAAAACTAGACTAAGCTAGCCCAGCTAGCCCAACTCGTCTCATCTGGACAGAACATAACATAACCTAGCCTAACCCATGAAGCACAAGCTAAGCAAATGACACCTAACCAGAACTAAACCAAAACCTAACCAAGCTAACCCAACTCCTCTTGTGTCACCTCATCCCCACGCAGCGCAACGAGTCTCGTGTGTGCAGTTTCTTTGCCAAGGGTACTTGCACCCGTGGTGCTGAGTGCCCCTACCGCCACGAGATGCCATTGAGTGGTGACCTGTCAGACCAAAATATGAAGGATCGATACTATGGAGTGAATGACCCTGTGGCCAACAAGATGCTGCGGAGGGTATCAGAGATGCCTAAATTGGAACCTCCAGAGGACACGACCATTACCACTCTGTAAGTTTGACTGATAGTATTTTTGGCGGAGCCCCCTGTTCAAGGGGGCGGTAGCCCCCAGGGTTACCCATTTGTCCGACCGTCCGTTTGACCGAGACAAAGCCCGACACGTTCCGTTGCCACCTGTCGCTCCGTCGCAAACACTCTCCACATTTTTCTAGCGTTGCTTGCGACGCTGCATAGAACTTGTCGATATCGTCCTGGTTCCAAGATTCTCGTGCGATATATCATAGGATGTAGTCAGAGCTTTATTGGCGAAGCCCCCCCTCCTGGGGGGCGGGAGCCCCCAGATTCACCCCGTTGACCGACCTACCGAAAAACGAAGCCTGACACGTCAGCCATCTGTCTCAACTAAATGGCTTCATTCAGCTCCATTCTGTTACCACCTGTCGTTGCCAACACTCTCCGCCAATTTCTCGCGTCGCTTGCGATGCTGCATAGGACTTGTCTTTTTCCAGAAAGGGGGTCTTCTGGTAGCCATCAGAGATGTGGTGTCTTTCAAGGTTGGGCTCCTGGTAGCAATTTGGGTAGGTGGCCCGAAGGGCTGCCCTGCCCGGCCGGTTAGGGGGTTTGGGCGGGGGAGTCTCAGGGTAGCGGAAGGTTTGGCCAAAACGGGGTCCCAGGTAGCGATCACTCCTGGTAGCAGAAAAAAAGCTCTTGACCTTGCACCTAACTCTAGGCAAACAAACCTGAAAGCTCCCTTTCCTTCCTCATGTTTGATTGCAACTTATCTGGCCAAATCATGATACTAGTAACTCTGGGCAAACAAACCTGAAAGCTCCCTTTTCTTCCTCCTGCATGATCGCTACTTATCTGACCGAATCATGATAACAGTAACTCAGAGCAAGCAAACCTGAAAGCTCCCATTCCTTTCTTATGCAACGTATATGCAACGTATATGCGTTGGTATCATGTCATCAAATGATATCATATGAGGCCGACAGTCTGACTGGGCTACAGTTACCATTTATGTACAATACCATATGATGCAATTTGTATGTATCATATGATATGCCGGTCCCTACATATACGTAGGCGGACTTGCTACAGGTATGACCAAGGAGGATTCGAGAAACCAGTTCTACTCCACTCCACACCACCCCACTATCCCCCACTGAACCCTCTTGTTCCTGCCCCTGCATTGCAGATACGTAGGCGGGCTTCCTGCAGGTATGACTGAGGAGGACTTGTGAAACCAGTTCTACTCCGCCCCTCTCTTCCCCACTCCACTCAACCTAAACCCAGACCACTAACCCCCACCGAACCTAAACCCTCTTATTCCCTCCCATGCATTGCAGATACGTAGGCGGTCTTACTGCAGGCATGACTGAGGAGGACTTGAGAAACCAGTTCTACTCCGCCCCACTCCACCTAACCCCACCCCACCTAACCTTCTTGTTCCTTCCACTGCATTGCAGATACGAAGGCAGGCTTACTACAGGTATGACAAAGGAGGACTTATGAAACTAGTTCTACTCCGCCCCACTCCACTCCACCTAACCCCACCCCACTAGCCCCCACCAAACCTAAACCCTCTTGTTCCTTCCCCTGCATTGCAGATACGAAGGCAGACTTACTGCAGGTATGACAAAGGAGGACTTATGAAACTAGTTCTACTCCGTCCCACTCCACCCCACCTAGCCCCACCCCACTAGCCCCCACCAAACCTAAACCCTCTTGTCCCTTCCCCTGCATTGCAGATACGTAGGCGGGCTTACTGTCGGCATGACTGAGGAGGGCTTGAGAATCCAGTTCTACTCCACCCCTCTCCACTCCACCCAACTAACCCCCACCAAACTTAAACATTCCTGATTCTTCACCTAAGTTCTATTCCGCCCTACTCCACTCCACCTAACCCCACCCCAATAACCCCCACCAAACCTAAACACTCCTTTTTCTTCCCCTGCATTGCAGATACGTAAGCGGGCCTACTACAAGTATGACTGAGGCGAACTTGAGAAACCAGTGTTACTCCGGCCCACTCCACCTAACCCTACCCCACTAACCCCCACCAAACCTAAACACTCCTTTTTCTTCCCCTGCATTGCAGATACGTTAGCGGGCTTACTACAAGTATGACTGAGGCGAATTTGAGAAACCAGTGTTACTCCGGCCCACTCCACCTAACCCTACCCCACTAACCCCCACCAAACCTAAACACTCCTGTTTCTACACCTGCATTGCAGATACGTAGGCAGTCTTACTGCAGGCATGACTGAGGAGGACTTGTGAAACCCGTTATACTCCGCCCCACTGAACTCCATCCCACTCCACCTAACCCCACCCCACCTAACCCTCTTGTTCCTTCCCTGCATTGTAGATACGTAGGCGGGCTTACTGCAGGTATGACTGAAGAGGACTTGAGAGACCAGTTCTACTCTTTTGGGGAAATCTCTGTCATTCGCAAGGTGGACTCCAAGCTCTGTGCCTTTGTCACATTCACTACTAGGTGAGTGACTTGAAGCAGGGGGGCGGGGGGAGGAGGGAGGGGGGGGTGCAGGGGAAAGGAAGGAGGGGGAGGGGGAAAGAGAGGAGGGACAGGAAAAGGGGGGGGGGGGGGGGAGGAGGGACAGGGAAGGGGGGGAGAGGAGGGTGACGGGGAGGGAGGGGGGCCTACCTATCTCACCCACCTCACCCCACGTCCACTGAGCCCCCACTTTGAGGGAAGCTGCCAAGAAGGCTGTTGAAGAGATGGCCAACAAGCTAATCACAAAGGACAATAATCACAAAGGACAATAATCACAAAGGACAATAATCACGAAGGACAACCCCGAGAAGTAACGACCTACCTCACCTACCTACCTACCCCACCTAACCACCCGTCCACTGACCCCCACCCTCAGGGAAGCCGGTGAGAAGGCCATTGGAGAGATCGCGAGCAAGTTATTCACCAAGGGCAGCCCCCAGTAGTAACGACCTACCTCACCTACCTAAATACCCCACCTACCTACCCCACCTATCCACCAGCCCACTGACCCCCACCCTCAGGGAAGCCGCCGAGAAGGCCGTTGAAGAGACCGCGAGCAAGTTATTCACCAAGGGCAACCCCCAGTAGTAACGACCTACCTCACCTACCTAAATACCCCACCTACCCCACCTACCTACCCCACCTATCCACCAGCCCACTGAACCCCACCCTTAGGGAAGCCGCCGATAAGGCCGTTGACGAGACGGCCAGCAAGCTAATCACCAAGGGCAATCCCCAGTAGTAACAACCCACCTCACCTATCTACCTACCCTACCTAACTCACCTACCTAACCCACCTAACCACCCGCCCACTGACCCCCACCCTCAGGGAAGCCGCCGAGAAGGCCGTTGAAGAGATGGCCAGCAAGCTAATCATCAAGGGCAGCCGTTGCAAGCTCCTGTGGGGAAAGCCCCAGCAGCAGCAACAGCCAGCTGGCGACGGCGCAGGGTCAGGGGCCAACCGACCTGGCATGCTTCCCCCACAGGTGAATTGTGTGGGCTTGTTTTTGTAAAGATAATTACATTTTTCCTGGTGCCCTACTGGACTCCTAACATGCCCGCAGCTTGACAAAGCCAAGGGGGACTAATGAACATCATGCCCCCCCCCCCCCCCCTAAAAAAAAGTAAAACAAAAACTGATTTCTATGCTTTTTGGCCGCCCACACACCTGTGACTTGAACCAAGTGCATTGCCGATGAGTTCAATAATGGGCTATTATTCTCCACCATCACAATGGGGGGTCCCCCAAACAACAAACACTACTAACGACTTCAGAAGTTGACATTGTTTAGCCACAACCACATACCTGTAACTTCAAGAATCGCATTGCCGATGAGTTGAAGGCAAAGCTGTTATCCACCGCTTAAACAAATTGAGGTCTCGACAACAACAGCAACAACAAACACAACTAATGACTTCATAGCATTTAATCCTGTTGAGCCAGCCACAAACACGTGGGGAACGGCAAATCATATGATGTTGACCAAAGACGAGTTTGATATCATACAAAAATCATATGATTTAATATCATATGATGTGATGCCCCAGGCCAAAGTTACCTAGTCAGACCGCCGGCATCATATGATGACATGATATCATATGATATCCTTTTGAGCCAGCCACATATATGTCAGTCGGACGAATTGCATTGCCATTGAGTTAAAAGATGTTGTCACCACCACCACACACATATGTCGAGACCGGCAAATCATATGATGCTGACCAAAGACGAGTATGATATCATACAAATATCATATGATTTAATATCATATGATACGATATGATGCCGTAGGCCAAAGTTACCTAGTAAGACCGCCGGCATCGTATGATATCAAATAATGACATGATATCATATGATATCATATTGCGTATCCCTACACATATGCGCAGGCATGCACACACATACACAAATGCACGGGCATACACACACATAAACACATGCACGGGCATACACACATACACAGGCATATACACACATAAACACACATACACAGGCATACACACACATACACTAACACTAACACAAACACACACAGGTGGCCATGGGCATGGGTGGCGGCCAGCCCATCCCCGCACCCAACAGCACCTCAGCCAACTTCTTCAACCTGCCTGAGGGAGGTGCCCTCCCCTACGCCTCCATGGACCCCAACGCCATGGGCACAAGCATTCCTGCGCCTGGAGAAAAGCGGCCAGTTTCCGAGGCGGGCCCTGGCCCTGACGCCAAACGACAACATGAGGAGGACGGACCTGGTTCATCAAAGCGAGGCACTGGCTACGGCGCCCCCCCAGGGGCATTCCCTCCACAGCAGCCTCCTCCAGGCTACGCCCAAGGCCCCCCACAAGGGCCCCCCCAAGGGGGGCCTATGCCCCCTTACAGCATGCCGCCCCCTCAGCAGCAACATGGTTACCCTCCCCAGTACATGATGCCCCCACCAGGCTATGGCCCTCCCCCAGGGGGAGCCCCCCCACCCCACGGATATGCAGGCCCTCCACCTCCCCACGCTTTCCACCCCCCACCTGGCCACCCTCCCCCAGGCGGCATGCCCCCCCCTGGTGCCTGGGGAGGCCCCCCCCCAGGCCCCCGCCCGCCTATGCATGCCTTCCCCCCAGGCCAAGGACCTCCCCCTGGCCAAGGTCCCCCCCCAGGCCAAGGACCGCGCCCTCCCATGGGAGGCCCCCCTCGTCCGAAGGGCCCCCCACCAGGCCAACCCCCTGCTGCAGCAGCCGCAGGTGGGAAGTAGTGATAGTATGTGATCTAGTGCGTGGGTCCATTCAGCTTCGAAGTACCTTCTAGACTGGATTGTATTGTTACCGCCCACAATGTAGCAGAGACCCCACTGTTACACTGGTTACACAGGGGGGGGGGGGGGGGGGGGGGCTGCAAAACCTAAAGGTTTGGCGTCGACCAACGCCTTCGGCCCTCACCACCTACTCATGAACTGGCGACCCGGGTACTACATTTTGTCAAATTGGTCAGCGCTTTAAGCGCACAAACGTCAAATTTGTCAGCGCTGTTTAGTGGAAAAACGCAAAAACTGCGTGCTGCGTCCACAGGGGGTTGAAAAAACTGCGCGAAACGCGCAGTGGGGCTCAAAAAGTGTGCGCGGAATAGCGCTGCCGCCACGCTTTGTAGTACCCTGCTGGCGACATGGGCCGGTCACCTCTGGTCGACAGGGGCAGTCAGGCTGGTTACATGTATTTTGAGCCAATTATAAGCTGTTCACTGTCTTACAACGCCTAGTCCCTCGAGCGATACCCATGGAAACCGGGGTTGCTCAGGACGCTGCGTCCTGCGTCTAAGACTCAGCATCGAAGGGTTTGTTGCGTCGCAGGACGCAATGTGGGGAGGGTCTGTTGACCAGAAGGAAGGGTCCGTTGCGTCGCAGGTCGCAAGCTTTACAATTGGTTGCGTCTCAGGCAGCAAAGCTAGGGGTCCTCCTGAAGTAAAAAATGAAGATAATGCCTGAAGGGGCGTGGTGTTCAGGGGACCCTCCCGTTCGCCATAGCTGGGGAAAGTCACCATGGCAGACATAGTAAGTGTCACCCTCCAGGCGATAGGGACTTCTTCATGCGACGTGTGGCAAGAATGCTGTTACAGGAGGCAATTTATTCTATGTGCACCTCCTGAGGTACCCTGATGGAAACCAGGGAGCATACCAAACAAATACCCTAGGACTGCATTTATGCTCTTATGGTTGGATTAGATTTTTACATGGTTTTTCAGCCAATTATAGGCTGTTCACCGTCTTCCAATGCCAAGTCCCTCGTGCGATACCCATGGAAACCAGGGAGCTTACCATGCGGACTAGGCAGTTGAATGGCGTGTCCAGATCCAAGGGGTTGCCAACTAGGCTGGAGGGGCTTGTGCACCCTCGGGAAGCAGGGAGCATACTATGCGGACTAGGCAGTTGAATGGCTTGTCCAGGACCAAGGGGTGGCCAACTAGGCTGAAGGGGTTTGCCCAACCAACGACAAGCCTTCCCACCATTTGGTTGTTACGTGCCCTGCCTCTAACAATCAATTCTGGGCACCAGCAGGGGCTAACCGAAAGAATTCATTCAATGGGTGGTTGGGTACAAATGGTGCATTTGTGCATATTTTATGTGTGTTGTTGAGATTGGGCTTTCCGAGTGTGTAACGTGCGAAGTTGTTGGATTGGATTGATACATTTTATGCCCTTTCTGCCAAGTCTGGTCTGCACACCTTCTTCGGATTCTGAAGCCCTATGTGAGTATGTGGGATAGCTGCAGAAACCAGGGAGCAAACTAAGCGTTTGAGATAGTTTTCGGGCTTGCGTGCATTTTATTATATTCTATGTGCGTTTTTGATATTTATCAGCAGTTATGCTCTACCAGATGACCTCAGTTGATATCAGATGTCAACTGAGGTCATCTGGTAGAGCATAACTGCTGATTATATTGAGCTTTCCAAGTGTGTAACATACCAAGTTGTTGGCTCATTTCTTTTTGGACGCTGCTATATGGTGAACTACTGAAATGTGCTGTTGGTACTGGTCACGGTTGTTGCACTCCAGAAGTTCACGGAGCACCATCTGGAGGGTTTGCTTTGTCGATTTGGGCTCGGCATTTTGTTTTTTACGATGTAATTTTGTGAAGAAACGCAGATTTTTATCAATTGAACTTGGATGCTATCAGGGTTGTCCAGGAGGACCCCCAGGTCTGCGTCCTAAGACGCAACCATTTTCATAGCCTGCGTCCTGTGACGCAACCGACCCGTAATCGACCTATCACCGACCCATGGCCTGTGTCACGAGACACAACCAACCACTTGAGCTGCGTCCGGGATGTAACGGACCCTCCACACTTAGTATTTCAGGAGTCAGGTCGCAACGGACCCTTCCAAGGGGTGTCTGCGACGGAGGACGCAGCATTCTGGACAAACCTGAATTATAAGTTTCTAAGCCTTGTCAAGCTTTAGGCGTGTAATCCTTCATTTGCCCTGAATGGGTGAATAAAGACTTCAGCATGAAGCTGTCCATGAACCCTAATTATTTTGAAGGATGGAAATACTACATACCATTGATAAAAATGCTATAAGAATCGCACAATTAAATTATCATCCCAGATGAGATGATGATTTAATTATATTGTAGAATTAAATGATTGTTAGGGGTTTAATTCATCAATGCTTTTTCTTTTTAAGCCCTTCCTACTACGGTTGGGCAAGTCCCTTGAGCCTATTTAGCCTACCCCTGCACTGTAACATACTAACTGCCCACTGGGACTCCGGGAGTCAGAGACACGGAACACTAACTGACTGTCGGGAAAATCCACCCGGGGTGGTGGCGCCAGCTGTACTGCCCGGTACGCATGAGCCGCCGCGCTCTTGCCCTGCCGGCAACCCCCAAAGCTTGCTGCTCCCACCCAGCGATAACTCAGTCGACTTCATCCGCTTTTGCATGCGCCTCTAGCCCTACATTATTCATCCATATCGTGCTTTTAACTCGCTGCCATCGCTGTCGCAGTCCAAATCAAAAGTTCGTGCTTCGCAGCTCGGCCCCGTTCGAGCAGGTCGAGAGAGCTTTCTTTACTGCTTCTTTCTAAGCTAATTCCACCAGCATGCAGCACGACGAGGTTATTTGGCAGGTGCGGCATGCGGGACGGCAGTGACAGCGCCGTTAGCCCCCCACCCCACCCCACCCCACCCCACCTCACCCCACCCCACCACACACCCCTCCCTGCCTTCCCACCCCTACCTCCCTACCTCCCCACCTCCATCACCCCACCTCCTCACCCCCTGGTCGGATAGACCTGGCCTGGCCTGGCACATGCATTTAGTTGGTAGGTTGAAGGGAGAACAAGGTAAATGCATCTTGCCTCTTAACATTATGCAGCTGTATGAGCCTGACGTGCCCGTGTTAGAAAAAACTGCCCTGCCCTTGAACATATATTTCCTTGTAAGGTTGCAAGCAAGAAAAGGCAGTACAAAGAGCAGAATGAACAATCTACTGAACTTGAACAGGATCTGTTCTTCAGTTGGTACACTCTTCTGTTCTTCAGTTGGTACACTCTTCTGTTCTTCAATTGGTACACTCTTCTGTTCTTCAGTTGGCACACTCTCCTGTTAGATTCAAAACGCGCAGAATGAAGATAGCAGGTATGTGCCTGGTACATACATACATGCATGGGGATATGGATGCATGCATGCATGCGTTGCAGCATGCTGCATTCAAATCCAGCGAGCTGCTGGATTCAAACGCAGCAAGCCACTCCAAATGGTATGATACAGTTTCAGGGCCCCATACCTCCCCCTCCCAGAATTGCAGTGCCCCCCCCCCCCCCCCCCCCCCCCCCCCCCCCCCAACACACACAACCACGAACCCAATCAACCTGCTTACCTACCAGTCAACTAACACGAGCACATCAGGTTGTCTTGATGTTCGCTTGCGCTCGCACTGCTTGCTCACTATGCTCAGTGTTTGACCCTTCAACTTTCAGCTCTTCGCGTACTCGTCATCAACCATGGCCACTGCAACTTAGGTCCAAGACAGTAACCCAAACCGCACACCCCCTACAAAAACCCACAAAGCCCTGCAATACCTCTCCATGTGATGATACTGATGATGATGATGGTGATGATGATTACATTTGTCCTCTGCAGGTCATCAACCATGGCCACTGTAGTTTCAGGTCCAAGACAATTACTCAAAACTTCTGCCGCAATGAGTACAACGTCACTGGTCTCTGCAACAGAAGCAGCTGCCCACTGGCAAACAGTAGATATGCCACCATTCGGGAAGACAAGGGTAAGTAGGTGGAACAGGTCGGAGGGACGGGTGTGTATTAGGTTCTGGTAGGCTTGTGATACGCGCGCGCTAGGTTTGTGCTAGGCGTGTGATATGTGTGTGTGTGTTAGGCTTGGGTGATAGGCGTGTGTTATGCTTGTGATATGCATGCATTTGGCTTGGGTGATAGGCCTTTATAACAGAAGCAACTGCCCTCTGGCAAACAGTAGATATGCCACCATTGGGGAAGACAAGGGTAAGTAGGTGAATGAGGTTGGGAGTGACGGGTGTGCGCTAGGCGTGTGTTAGGCTTGGGTGATCAGCATTTGAAGTTGAAGCAGCTGCCCTCTGGCAAACATCCGATATGCCACCATTAGGGGAGATAAGGGTAAGTAGGTGAACGAGGTTGGGAGTGACGGGTGTGTGCTAGGCTTGTGTTAGGTGTGCGTTAGGATTGGGTGATGGTACACAGCCGATACGCCCCTCTGGCAAACAGCCGATACGCCACCATTCAGGAAGATAAGGGTAAGTAGGCGAATGAGGTGTGCGTGGGTGAGTGAGTGTGTTAGGTATGTAGGTGTGAGTGGGAAGATGAGTGTGGGGGTGTGAGAGTGTGTGTGTAGGTGGGTAGATGGGTGTGTAGGTGTGTTTGTGTGGTTAGTTGTGATAGTCGTGTGCTAGGTTTGTGACAAGGGTATGAAATTGAAGTACTTTCCCCCTGAAACTGTACTTCTTTTGTACTGCATGCAAATGCTACCTGTACATGAAGACCATTGAGAGAGCTCACACACCCAAGAACCTGTATCAAACTGTACCTTCTTTTGTACTGCAGGCAAATGCTACCTGTACATGAAGACCATCGAGAGGGCTCACACACCAAAGAACTTGTGGCAGCGAATTAAGTTGAAGAAGAACTATGCACAAGCACTGGAGCAGCTGGACTCGCACCTGATGTACTGGCCAAAGTTCCTGGTGCACAAGAACAAGCAGCGATTGACGAAGATCACTCAGTACCTCATTCGCATGCGCAAGCTTGAGCTGAAAGTTAGGCCCAAGCTGGTGACGATGCCGGCAAGGTGAGAGGGGATAGGGTGGGGGAGGGATTGCGCTCTTGGTAGGGGAGGAGGGGTGGGGGTCGGCGGGAAGGGTGTGTGTTAGTTTGTGTGGGGGCGGGGGGTGGGGATAGTATGCGCAAGCTGTAGCTTAAAGTTATGCCCAAGCTGATGCCGATGCCGGCACGGTAAGAGGGGATGGGATCGGGGAGGGATAGCACTATTGGTAGGGCAGGAGGGGTGGTGTGTGTGCTGGGGGAGGGAAGGGGAGGGGGGGGGGATAGCATGCACAAGCTAGAGCTAAAGGTTAGGCCCAAGCTGGTGATGATGCCGGCAAGGTGAGAGAGTTGGGGCTTAACATCCTCGCACAAAACCACAACCACCTTCCCAACACCCAACACTAACACACAAACACCTTCCCAACACAAACAACCCAACACTAACACCCACCCACCTGACACAGAACTGAGAAGAGGGAGAAGAGAGGCGAGGCCAAGGCAGAGACTGCTGCACGACTAAACAAGTATATTGAGACCGAGCTCTTGAAACGATTGCAACCAACACAACCATAGCAACCAACATAAACACCTTCCCAACACCCACCCACCTGACACGGAACTGAGAAGAGGGAGAAGAGAGGCGAGGCCAAGGCAGAGACCGCTGCACGTCTAGACAACACCATCACCTTCCCAACACCAACACCAACACCTTCCCAACACCAACACCTTCCCAACACCAACACCTTCCCAACACCAACACCTTCCCAACATCAACACCTTCCCAACATCAACACCTTCCCAACACCTTCCCAGCACCAACACCCCAACACCAACACCACCACCTTCCCACCACCTACACCCCCCACCTGACACAGAACTGAGAAGAGAGAGAAGAGGCGCGAGGCCAAGGCAGAGACCGCTGCATGACTAGACAAAACAAACACCTTCCCAACACCTTCCCAGCGCCAAAACCCCAACCCCAACACCACCACCTTCCCACCACCTACACCCCCCACCTGACACAGAACTGAGAAGAGAGAGAAGAGGCGCGGGGCCAAGGCAGAGACCGCTGCATGACTAGACAAAACAAACACCTTCCCTACACAAACACCTTCCCAACACCAACACCTTCCCAACACCAGCACCCCAAGCCCAACACCCCAACGCCAACACCTACCCACCTGACACAGAACTGAGAAGAGAGAGAAGAGGCGCGAGGCCAAGGCAGAGACTGCTGCACGACTAGACAAGTCTATCGAGACCGAGCTCTTGAAACGATTGCAAGGCGGTACGTATGGTGACATCTACAACTTCCCCCTCAAGCAGTACGAGAAGGTTCTAGATGGCCAGGAGCTGGATGAGGAGGATGGAGAGAGGGAGGAGGAAGACGAAGAGCAGCTGATGGAGTTTGTGGAGGGTGACGAAGAGGAGGACGAGGATGAGGAGGAAGAGGAGGAGGTGAGGCAAAGTGATAGTGGGTGTAACAGGCTGGGGGTTGCCAGTGGGTGGAGTCGGTTGAGGGGGACGAAGAGGAGGGTGAGGAGGAAGAGGAGGAGGCTGGGAACAGTGTTAGTGGGTTTTACAGGCTGGGGGGTGCCAGTGGGTGAAGTCTGTGGAGGGGGACGAAGAGGAGGAGGAGGAGGAGGTGAGGCAAAGCGATATTGGGTGTTACACGCTGGGGGGTGCTGGTGGATGGAGTTTGTGGAGGGGGGGAGGAAGAGGTTTATGAGGAGGAAGAGGAGGATGCGGGGAGCAGTGGTAGTGGGTGTTACAGGCTGGGGGGTGCCAGTGGATGGAGTCTGTGGAGGGGGACGAAGAGGAGGATGAGAAGGAAGAGGAGGAGGTGGAAGAGGTGAGGCACCGTGATAGTGGGTGTTCGAGGCTGGGGTTTTCCAGTGGGTGGAATTTGTGGAGGGGGACAAAGAGGAGGAGGAAGAGGAGGAGGTGGAAGAGTTGAGGCACCGTGATAGTGGGTGTTCGAGGCTGGCAGTTGCTGGTGGAGGGAGTTTGTAAAGGGGGGGTGAAGAGGAGGAGGTGGGGAATAGTGGTGGTGGGTGTCACAGGCTGGGGGTTGCCAGTGGGTGGGGTTTGTGGAGGGGGACGAAGAGGAGGAGGAGGAGGAAGAGGTGAGGCACAGTGAATCAGTGATAGTGGGTGTTACAGGCGGGGGTAGCCATGACGGTGATCCATGTCGCATCAAGGGTGGGTGGGTATGAGGTGGGTGGAGGTTGGAGGTCAGAAGGAGGGTAGAGGGTGGAGTTCAGAAGAAGGGTGGTGGGTGGGTGGGTGGGTAGAGATGGAACGGCAAATCATATGATGTTGACCAAAGACGAGTATGATATCATACAAAAATTATATGATTTAATATCATATGATATGATGGCCCAGGCCAAAGTTACCTAGTCAGACCACCGGCATCATATGATGACATGATATCAAATGATATCATATTGCCCACCCCTAGTGGGACCCCTAGTGGGTCCCCTATATTGCCGACCCCTAGTGGGACCCCTAGTGGGTCCCCTATATTGCCAACCCCTAGTGGGACCCCTAGTGGGTCCCCTATATTGCCGACCCCTAGTGGGACCCCTAGTGGGTCCCCTATATTGTCGACCCCTAGTGGGACCCCTAGTGGGTCCCCTATATTGCCGACCCCTAGTGGGACCCCTAGTGGGTAGAGATGGGGAGGTTCCATGAAACACAATGAAAACAAATATTTAGAAAAACAAAATCCTTGCTTCAGGAGATTGAGTACCCCCCCCCCCCCCCCCCCTCCCCCCCCCCACCACCACCACACACACACACTTGCTTCGGGTGATTGAGTACCTCCTCCCCCCCCCCCCCCCCCCCCCCCTCCTCCCCCCCTCCCTCCCTCCCTCTCCCTCTCCACCTCCCCCCCCGCGCGCGCGCAGTCACCCCCACACACACCACCCTCCCCCCCACCCCCAACACACACACACCCACATCCCTTGCTTCAGAAAATCGATTCCCCCCCCCACCCCCCCCCACCCCCCCCCACACACACACCAAACACACCAAACACCCCACACACTACAACCCTCTCTCTCCGCCCCCAACAACGCCCTCACCCCCCCACCCTACCACACACACACACCACACCCCTTGCTTCAGGAAATCGATTACCTTGAAGATGATGAGGTCGATATCGATGAGGATGTAGACGACATGGAGGAGTTTGGTGGCGAGGATGAGGATGACAGTGAAGCTAGTGCGTCTGATGAGGGCGAAGATAGCGAGGAGGAGGATGAGGCTGAGGCCTCTGGATCTGGTGGCGAAGGTGCGCAGTAGTATGTGTGTGTGTGTGTGGTGGTGGTGTGGTGGGGGGGGGGGGGGGGGGGGGGGGGGGGGTGTTGGTGGGCTGGACAGTGGAGGACAGTGGTGGACAGTGAGGCTAGTTGATTAGAGCAAAGATAGAGAGGAGGAGGCTGAGGCCTCTGGATCTGTTAGAGAAGGTGCACAGTAGTGTTTTGTTTGTGTGGGTGTTGGGGGGGTGAGGGGGGGGGGCGGACAGTGGAGGGACAGAGGTGGGGTGGTGGACAGTGAGGCTAGTTGATGAGAGCGAAGATAGCAAGGAGGAGGCTGAGGCCTCGGATCTGGTGGCGAAGGGTGCGCAGTAATGCATGTGTGGTGGTGGTAGGGTGGAGGGGGAGGGGGGAGGGGTTTGTGGTCGGGAAGGTGGCTCTTCTGGGCGCTTGTGTGTATGGTAGGGTGGTGGGGGTGAGTGGAGAAGGGGGGGGGGGGGTGGGGAATTGGTGGTCCAGTTTCAGCCGTAATTCATGTGGTGTGGTGGTGGGTGGAGGGGAGGGGAGGGTGGCAAGGTCTGCAATTGGGCATGTGTGGGTGTGTGGTATGTGGGAGGCATGTGGTGGGGTGGGTAGGGGTGTTGCGAAGGGCGGCGAGGTGGATGGGTACCAGCGGGAATGGTGGGGTGTGGGTAGGGGTGGGGGTGGAGGTGTGGGAAGTGGTGGTCAACAAGTTGCACAGGGTATGGTGTCAGGGTTGGGGGGGGTGTGTGGGTGGTGGTAGGGGGGTGGACTTGTGTGGGTAGAGGGGGGTGTCGAAGGGTCTGCAAATAGGTGCATTGTGGGGGAATGTTGTGTAGGGTAGGGGTGGGAGGGGTAGGGGGCGAAGGTGCGCAGGGGGTACTGGCTCTATGTGGATTGGGTGTGGTGGTGAGGGGTTGGGGGTGTAGGGAGGGCTACGGTTGCGCAGTAATGCGCGGATATGGGTTGGTTAGTGGGTAAGTGATGGGGGTGGTGGAGTGGATTGTAATGGTGGCGAAGGTGCGCAGTAGTCCATATGTGAGAGGGGGGTGTGTGTGGAGGGTTGGGGTGGAAGGTGGAGGCGAATGGTGGCAAAGTGCCGAGGTATCATGTGTGTGGTGGGAGGGTGGGGCTGTGGATTGTAGGGAGAGTGTACAATAGGTCGCAGTAGGGAGTAGGATCCCTATTATAAACGGGGTGGTAGGGTGGGGTGTGGATAGTGGGGTAGGAGGAATGGTGGCAAATGTGCAAGTAGTGCATGATGTGTGTTGTGGTGGAGAGGGGGGTGGGGGTGGAGGGTTAGGGTGGCGAAGGTCGCAGTGTGGGAGTGTTTTTTTGGTCTTGTTGGCCGGCTGTGTGAAGGTTTGAGAATGCACCGAACGTGCCAGTACCAACCCACTTCCCCCTGCCTTCCATTCCATCCTGTTTTCGGGGGACCCAGCCGGTCTCATCCCAGGGTAGGAGGGCAGGGGTCGGCTAAGTTATATAATATTAGTGAATAAATAATATTACATAATACTAGTCGGACGAGCTGTCACGCCAGAAGTTTCAAATTTATTTGAAAAACTACTATTATTGGACCCTAGTAATAATATTCTAGTTTATATCAGTTTTTTCAAACACTCATAGAGTGGCCGATTTACCCTAATCCCGTGGCAACAGGGGAGTGGGATTTTCTGCTAATATATAAGCTTATCGCTAGTTTTTACCCGTTTTAGCGAAAAATAACGCTATTGAAAAAGTTTTTTTTCTCTTTTCTCTTCTGTTGTTTTTGCCCCAAGGCCCTGAAAAGCTATAAACTACATAAAGCACTAAAACCTTTCCCTGAAGAGGCCTAACAACCGTAAGCTAAAAGAACTCACGTCAATTTAAAAAAAAGTCACGGCGGCAAACAGGGTACTAACCGAAGCGCGGCGCCGGCAGCGCGTTTACGCGCAGTAAGAACAAGGAAGGAAAGGGGAAAAGAAGAAAAAGACGAAAAGAAAAAGGGGGAAACTAATCTTTGAGGCGCGGAGCAGCACGTGTGCATGGCGTAAAAAAGGGTGGGTGGGCGCATCAGTGTTTGTTTCAAAAAACCCCCCCAGGGGAAATAAAGAGCAAAAGCGCAACAAACGTCAATGGTCAGGAGCGCTTAAAACGCCAACAAACGACAACTAAAAACCAAACGTCCAATTGGTCAATCCTAGAACGCAAAAATCAAAAAAAAAAACCCCAAAACAAATCAAATGGTCAATAGTCCACTTTTTTTTTTTTTTTTTCTTTTCTTTTTTTTTCCGACTCATTTTTTTCAGTCACAGCGCCACGCTTATCTATGAAATTCAAATTGCGCTTGCTTAGGCCACTAGGAAGTGCTGACGCAATTTTTTGGAATGTTTGTGCGTTAAGCCTGACCAATGGACTTCTGTGCGTTTTAAGCGCTGAACAAACCACTGTGCGCGCTTCGTCGCTTTCTCAGGGGGGGAAAAACTGCGCGAACGACGCTGGGCATCAAAAAGCATGTCGCTGCAGTACCAAACTTTGACACAGAGAAATACGTACCGAACGAGGCTGGTGTGTGGGTCTCAAAAAGGAAGCATGTGCAAGTCTATGATAATGTGTGACTAGTGCACGTGGAACGGCCTGATTTTAGTCTGACGAACAAATCGTGAAAGTCGAGCTGACGTTGGCTGTATCAGAAGACCAGCCACCCCAGTCGCAACGGGGTCACCACGTCGAAGCACACCACACACACAACTATCACGATACAGGGGGTCATTGTTAGTGACCGCTACATGTTCGTGCTAATCTGGGTCATTGTTGGTACCCGCACTCAAACCACACACACCTGCGTAAATAACTAATCATTAGAGCTGTGCCTATACAAGCTTGGTGCAGCCATACAATGATTGGTGCATGACATAACTGACCAATCGGCATACATAAAGCGACAACTGATGTACCCTTTTCTCAACCTCATTCTTCGCTAACGACCTCAGTCGGGGTCAAAATCAAGGCTACATCGACTTACTGAACAGTCGATATACAATTCTATGCTATCAAATGGGTGGGGGCGGGGGCGTGGGGGGGATAAGTGGCAGAAGATGAGGGTCGAGGGCTGGATGCACGAGGAATAGTTTGCCCCTAGCCAGGCAGTGCTTTCAACGCGCTGCTAGTGGACATGCAGGACACGCAGGCCAGGTCCAACGGCACAGTGAGTGCGACGCTGTTTGACTGCAACACTGACTATAGATTCGGTATCAGTCGTGGGTCAGAGATGATGGATGACCAATTAGATGACTAAGATGAATTATGAGGCGAGGTGTGTGTCCATCAGAGAACACTGACACGCTACCGTAGCGAACGGCGACTGGGTCGCGGGATCCGTAAATGTGTGGGATAGCATATCATCATATATACATACACAAATAACATTAGAGAACAAAACACAGGAAAGGCACAAGAAAAACCAAGCAGGTCACTGTAAACTGGCGAGCTTTACTAAGCTGTACTAGGGTAAAACAGGATGGAAGGTGTGACTACGTGAAGTCTGATCACTGGCGAGCTGAGGTCGGGGGCAGTGGGAACCAATCCGTCAACAGACCCGGCTCATCACCATGACATACACCACTCACTACATAAATAACAATCAACCGCGTATCTTAGAATACGAACACGCATACTGGGGTTCATTGGGCTGCTCTGCTCATAACACTCATACGCAGAAGAGTTCATAATAAAGACAAATGTTACTGGTGCAATAAGCATTGCACCACCCCGGCTGTCGCAGGCACACACCAACCTGCAGACGGCACTAGCACACATGGGTCACTCAGGGATCCATCCAGACGTGTACGGCGCCTTATGAAGCAACAGACAAGCTAGCATACCCTGACCTACCGATAACCGATCCACCCCTCACCCTACCACCCTTATCACAACTTGCGGGAGATGCTACGAACAGGCTGGCGCGCGCCTCTGCTGCAACCTGGCCGAGTGTGTTCTAAAGGACCCATCATGCTTCATGCACGTTTTTTTCGACCATGCCCGATCCAATTGTCAGCATCACGCATCCTGCGTTCATCAGAGACCTCATGTCCAATTGATACACGCCTGGCGGCTGCTAGAGACGCAACAACCATTGGTTAATAAGCCGGCGTCCTGTATAAAACACTAAGCAACCTGCAATAGCCCCAGTCCTGAGACGCAACTGACCCATAGCCTGTGTCCTGAGACCCAACCAACCCACTAGAGCTGCATCCGCGATGCAACGGACCCTCCCCAGACTGCAACTTGAACTTGGTTACATAGCTTCAGCCAGCTTGAACTTGAAATGCAACGCAGGACGCAGCGTCCTGAACAACCCTGGAACCTGGGTCCTCCTTCAGTCCGTTGGGTGCATTATGCTTCCGATTTATTGGGGGCCAGTTCATCGAGTGTTTCGACCAAACCCTTTTGATCAAGAGGTAATGACATTATTTTGTATTTTTCATATTTGTAATCCAGATATTATCTTGACTGTCCCTTGAGCCTATTTGGCTACCCAGCCCCTTGCAGTGATATACATTGGGCTAGTGGTAGTCCAAGTCACTTTGAGGATGAAGAGTCGGGGGTTCGATTCCCCCTTCGGTCGCTCTTGGCGTTGCAGGTCGTTGTCAACCGCGATGGTAGCTTGTCCAGTTGAGGTAGAAGACCGCACCCTCTCCGTGTACGACGGGTTCCCTTAACACCACTCCCCACTAGGCGTTATCAGTACCTTTGGCTACCCCTCACCTGGACTGTAACATGCACGTAAGTACATAACTTCGACTTGAAATTGAACTTGCTTACATAGCTTCAGCCAGACATTTGGCTGCTCGCTGCCTTCGTCTACAACAGCACTTAGTGTTATTGACCGGTTCTCCCGGCTCCTCTAGACTGACTTAGAGCGCACAGGCTTCCCGCCCTGTCGTATCAACTGTAGTGCCGCAGCCTATCAGCTTTTATGCTCTACCAAATGACCTCACTTAACATCTGATATCAGATGTCAACTGAGATCATCTGGTAGAGCATAACTGCTGATACAGCCCGATAGGGCGCGCACTCAGCACGCCAGTACCCTGAGGTACTGCGGCTTCCTTCCTCATCTACCAGTTCCTTCTGTATGATGAGCATCTTACTGTAAAGCGATATCGAAATTCCATCCCTTCCTGTGTCCCTACCTAACACGTACACTCCGGAAAGTGAAACTTGGCTGTTTGCATTGCTTCCCTACCAACCGTTGCACCTATTCTCGAAGACTCGAGTGTCAAATGGAAGTCTTGAACTTGGGTACATGACTCATCACTATTATTTTTAATCCCTTCCTATACGGTTGGGCAAGTCCCTTTAGCCTATTTGGCCTACCCCTGGACTGTAACATACATACATACATACATACATACATAGACCGAAGTAAGGACAAAGACAATGACAACATGCCCAGCTTCCGTATTTTTTTGCAAGGATTTTACCCGAAGAGGAGGGGCAATTTGGTTAAGGTTGGAGCCCAGGCTCACGAGTACGAGTAAGAAAGCTAACACTCTGGCAGATAGCGCTGGCCACTTAAACACGACGATATTATACCGGTAAATTTATGGGGGAAATGAAAACAAAAATGATTCGTTCACAATTTCCTGGTTGTAATTATTTTTACTGCCGATGACGGCGAGTAACCAAATAGCTGGCCTAAGCTATGTTACCAAGTGCAAGTAACTATCTTGTTTGTACCCTGAGCTATGGAACCTAATTCAAATTCTTGAGTCTAGTCTGATCAGTGATCTAGTGATTTGTTCGCGTTTTCGTTTTCCTGCAATTTTTTGGCGAAGCCCCCTCTTCAAGGGGGCGGGAGCCCCCAGGGTTACCCATTCGTCTGTGTGTGCGACCGACCGACCATCCATCCGACTGAGACGAAGCCTGACACGTCAGTCAACGGTCTCGTAACTAACTCGCTTCCATTGCCACCTGTCGCTTTGTCGCGATCACTCTCCGCCAATTTTTAGAGGCGCATGCGATGCTGCATATAAATTGTCTTTTACTGCCGAGGACGGCTGGCAGCCAAATTGCTGGCTGAAGCTTTGTAACCATGTTCAAGTTCAAATGAGTATACGGTAGTTCTATCAGAATGTATAGATTCTGAATGTTTTGAATGCGACTTCAATTTTCTAGTATTGTTTTTTTACTGAAGACGGCGAGCAGCCAAATTGCTGACTGGAGCCATGTAACCAAGTTTATGGCGACTGAGGGAGTGGAATTGGGTTATACACATGCCGAATGCAGCTATGTAATACAGTCCAAGCCGAATTAGGATGTGGAATAAGGTCCTACTAACGTGGAATGGGATTTACTACAGGGGTTGTTCAAGGCGATGCGTCCTTCGTGGAGGCCTCCATTGCAGACGCAGCGTCGGAGGGTCTGTTGCGTCGCAGGAAGCGTCGTGGGGAGGGTCCGTTGACTGAGAGGGGTCTGTTGCGTCTCAGGACACAGGGCTGGGAGTTATCCTGTAGTAACCTGTTTACTACCTGTACTTCCACGCCGACCATGGGCAATAAAAACATACAAGGTTTCAAGGAACACATTACATGGCTCTAGGGCGGTACAAGTGGAGGCACGCCAATCAGCACCAGAACTAGGGCGGTACATGCCCACCCTTAACTGTGTGCATCCCACCTACTGCCCCGCGGGTTGTGTGAAAAATGCAAGCTATACAGTAAAAACATATATAATCATGGTGGATTTCGCAAGGAAATCTCGCTAGACCCCCAGCATCGACGTAACATTGTAGCCCTTGTAGGTAGTTGTTGGGGAAGGGGGTTTTGCGCCAGAAAATGACCCTGTACACTGTTGGCTCATCCGTGGCTTCCTCAGAACCTGTCTGCATGCGTACTACTACCCTATAGCATTACGGTTGGGCAAGTCCCTTTAGCCTATTTGGCCTACCCCTGGACTGTTACATACATACATAACAGGCGCTCCTGACCCCTGAACTCGACATTAACAGATGCTCCTGGCCCCTACACACGACCCCAACAGTCGCTTATTCTGGCCCCTACTCCGGGCAATAATAGTCAGTCCTGGCCCTATGAAGAACTATGTACAGTTGCTCCTCACGCCTTAATTGGTCTTGCTTAGTTTTTGGAAGAGCCCCCCCTTCTGGGGGGGGGGAGCCCCCAGGGTTACCCATTTGTCCGTTTGGCCGTCCGACCGAAAAATTGAAGCCTGAAAGTCAGCCAACTGTCTCATAACTAACTGGCTTCATTCAGCTCCATCGTTGCCACCTGTCGTTCCGTTGCCAACACATTTTCGCTTGCGACGCTGTAGGACTTGTTCCAAACATTCTTGCGCAGGACTTGGACTTGACGTTAAGTTTGTATTGATTCGGTCTTGACACTTAGTTTGCCTTGATTAGGTTTTGACGCTTAGGTTTTGACGCTTAGTTTTGACACTTAGTTTGTCTTGACTTGGTCTTGACACTTAGTTTGTCTTGACATGCTTGCGCAGGACATCGACGACGCTCTTGAATGCAAACCACTCGGGGATTTCATCACCACCGCGCAGCATCTGGCGGAACTTGGTACCACTCAACTTCTTGATGTGCAAGCCCTTGGCCTTGGCCTGAAGGGTGCGGGGGAAGGAAAGACAGGAGTGAAATTACGAAAGTTGTGGGGTAAGGAAAGAGAGGAGTGAAATTACGAAGTTTGCGGGGGAAGGAAAGACAGGAGTGAAATTAAGGAAGTTGTGGGGTAAGGACAGAGAGGAGTGAAATTACGAAGGTTGCGGGGGAAGGAAAGAGAGGAGCGTCAGTCAATGAATCCTCGGTGTCGCTGGCTTGTGTCGGGGGAACCACCTCCAGGGGTGAAATTCCTTTCACAACAGGTTCACAACTACAAAAAAGTCAGAGTCAGTTCCAAGTGCCCAACCTTCACTCTTCCACCTCTATCGTTCCCAATAGGAGTACCTCCTCCTATCACATATAAGCTTATGAGATTAGGGTTAGCAGAGGGAAGCTCACCCCTGGGGCGAAAATCCTCCTTGCAAACAATAAAATTCCTCTACCGACGATGTAGGCAATCACAGAACCCTCTCCGCCTGTTTACACAGCATCAGTAGAAGGGACGGTCTCCACGACCCCCCCCCCCCCCCCCCCCCCCCCCCCCCCCCCCCCCCCCCCCCAACCTCAACCCACGTTCACTCTACCACCCCACACCTACTAATCTACCACCTACGGAACTTACTCCCTACCGTCTACGCACATATTATATTTCTACCACCTGCCAAAGCTTACACTGTACCGCCGCGTACCTCCTCCTCAGTCACGCAGCCCTCCTCCTCAGTGTACACAACATCAGCAGCGGGGACAGTCTGCACGACCTACCCCAAACCCAATCAACATAGGCTCTACCACCACGCACCTACCTAATCTACCACCTATCGAACCCCTACACTCTACTACTGCGTACCTCAGAGGCGATCACGTAGCCCTCCTCAGTGTACACAACATCTGCTAAGATGACAGTCTGCATGACCTGCCCCAAACCCAACCAACATACGCTCTAACACCACGCACGTACCTAGTCTACCACCTGCCAACCCCAACACTCTACTACTGCGTACCTCAGAAGCAATCACATAGCCCTCCTCTTCAGGGAACAAATTATCTGCAGAGGGGTCAGTCTGCAGACAAAGATGACAGTCTGCATGACCTGCCCCAATCCCAACCAACATACACTCTTCCACTACGCACCTACCTAATCTACCACCTACCAAGCCCAACACTCTACTACTGCGTACCTCAGAAGCAATCACGTAGCCCTCCTCCTCAGTGTACACAACATCTGCAGAGGGGACAGTCTGCATGCCCAACTCCTTGGCGTTCTCAGCAGCAAAATCCTGGGCGTCGTAGATTCCGTAGAAGTCATCACCTACAAATAGCAGAGTGTGGTGAGAGATTAAAAAACAAGTCCCATGCAGCGTTGCAAGCGACGCGGAAAATTGACGTAGTGTGTTGGCAACGGAACGAAAGGTGGCAACGATGTAGCTGACCGAAGCGAGTTAGTTACGTGACCGTTGGCTGACGTGTCGGGCTTCAATTTTTGTTTTTTGGTCGGACAAACGGGCAAATGGGTAAACTTGGGGGCTCCCCGCTTGGGGGCTCCCCGCCAAAAAAGGTAATGATAACGCCTGGTGGGGCGTGGTGTTAAGGAAACCCGTCGTACGCGGGTAGGGAGCAGTCTTCTACCTCAACTGGACAAGGTACCATCGTGGTTGACAACGACCTGCAACGCCAAGAGCGACCGAAGGGGGAATCGAACCCCCGACTCTTCATCCTCAAAGTGATTTGGTCTATCACTAGACCAATGTATATCACTGAAAGGGGCTGTGAGAGATTATATTATTATTATAGTTTTTTTGTATCATTGGCATTCTGAGTTGTGCGTGCATTATTGAGTGCTGGTGTTGTTGTTGTGTGTTGTTGTAGTGTGCGTGTGCTTGTTCTTGTGAGTGCTTGCGTCGAGTACGCCGTGTGAGCGTGTGTTGTTGTTGAGCAATGTTGTGTGCTTGTGTTGAGTGCGCCGTACGAGCGTGTGTGGTGCCTTGTTGTTGTGTCATGTTGTTGTGTGTGCCATGTGAGCGTGTGTTGTTGTGTGTTGATGTGATGAGTGCGCCAAATAAGATCGTGTTGTTGTGTGTTGTTGTGTGTGTTTGCGTTGAGTAAGCCGTGTGAGCGTGCATTGTTGTGTGCTTATGTTGAGTACGCTGTATGAGCGTGTGTTGTGTCTTGTTGTTGTGTCTTGCTGTGTGTTGTGCGCTGTGTGTTGTGTGTTGTTGTGTGTTGTTGTTGTGTGTGCTTGTGTTGTTGTGAAATTACGTTTAGCACTTGCCAGTTAGGCAGCTCTTACGTTTAGCACTTGCCAACTAGGCAGCTCTTACGTTTAGCACTTGCCAGCTAGGCAGCTCTTACGTTTAGCACTTGCCAGCTAGGCAGCTCTTACGTTTAGCACTTGCCAGTTAGGCAGCTCTTACGTTTAGCACTTGCCAGCTAGGCAGCTCTTACGTTTAGCACTTGCCAGCTAGGCAGCTCTTACGTTTAGCACTTGCCAGTTAGGCAGCTCTTACGTTTAGCACTTACCAGCCATATCCCTTCCGGTGATGAAGAGTGTGTTGTGTGTGTGTGGCTTGCGTGAGCGGAATTATGTTTACCACTTACCAGTCAGGCAGCTCTTGGAGCCAGCCATATCCCTTTCGACGATGAAGTGGGTGCAGCCGTAGTTCTTGTGATGAAGGGTGTGTGTGCTGCCTTGTGGAAGTTACTTTGTGTTGGGTGTGTTGGGTCGGCTGTGTGTGTGTGACTTGAGTGAGCGGAATTATGTTTAGCACTTACCAGTCAGGCAGCTCTTGGAACCAGCCATATCCCTTCCGACGATGAAGTGGGTGCAGCCGTAGTTCTTACGGATCATCATATGCATGATGGCCTCACGGGGTCCGGCCATGTGCATGGAGTAGGGCAGGTATGCCCACTTGATGTTAGGGTTGGCGATGTCCTTCTTCAGAACCTCGTAGGTGTGGTAGCGGACGATGCCAGGGATGTCGTCATCCTGTGGTCAGGAAAGAGATTGTTTTTTTATCTAGGCCATATGCAAGGAGTAGGGCAGGTAAGCCCACTTGATGTTAGGGTTGGCGATGTCCTTCTTCAGAACCTCGTAGGTGTGGTAGCAGACGATGCCAGGGATGTCGTCATCCTGTGTAAGGAAGAATATTGTTTTTTTATCTAGGCCATGTGCATGGGGTAGGGCTGGTAAGCCCACTTGATGTTGGGGTTGGCGATGTCCTTCTTCAGAACCTCGTAGGTGTGGTAGCGGACGATGCCATGTATGACGTCATCCTGTGGTGAGGAAGTTCGATCGTTCCGCAGTTTTTCTTTTTTTATCTAGGCCATGTGCTTGGAGTAGGGCAGGTAAGCCCACTTGATGTTAGGTTTGGCGATGTCCTTCTTCAGAACCTCTTAGGTGTGGCAGCGGACGATGCCAGGGATGTCGTCATCCTGTGGTCAGGAAGTTAGATCGTTCCATAGTGTTTCTTGTTATCTAGGCCATGTGCATTGAGTAGGGCAGGTAAGCCCACTAGGGGCGGACAAGGCAGGCATATAAGCCCCTCTTGCAACAGTTCTTTTCAGTTCAGAAAGTTTTTCTAGCTGTGTGGGTTTAGGCCTCCTCCAGGGACAGCATCCTTATAGCTTTTAGGATCATAGATTTGGGTTCTTTATAGCGGCAATTTGGGCCAAAACGGGGTTAATAGAAGCGAAAGCTATGTAAAGCAAAAAAAGAATCTGGCTTGCAAGCGTGTGTGAAACCCAGACTTGACCCACACTAAATGGAACAAGTCCTATGCAGCTTCGCAAGCGACGCGGAAAATTGGCGGAGTGTGTCGGCAACGGAACGTTAGGTGGTAATGATGGAGCTGACCGACGCGAGTTAGTTACGCGACCGTTGGCTGATGTGTCGGGCTTCAAGTTTTTTTTGTTTTTGGTCGGACGGACAAATGGGTAAACATGGGGGCTCCCGCCCCCTTGAAGAGGGGGCTCCGCCAAAAAATCACAAGCCTCCAAAACACCATCGTCGTGCTCACCTGAGTGGGGCCGCAGGTGGGGTGGACAAGGCAGACAGAGTCAGGGCGTACGTTGCCGGCGTGCAGAGCACGTGTGAACAGCTCGTAGTGAGCCCTGTGGGAAGGGCAGGGGGTCATTCGTCAGGTATAGTTCCTGTATGCATTATGTATGGTATGTATTATGTATTTATGCCGGCATGCAGGGCCCGTGTGGACAGCTCGTAGTGAGCCCTGTGGGATGGTATGTCATTTATCATGTATAGTTTATACATGTCTTATGTATGTGTGCCGGCATGCAGGGCACGTGTGAACAGCTCGGAGCGAGCTCTGTGGGATGGGAAGGGAAGGGGGTCATTCGTCAGGTATAGTTCATGCACGTCTTATGTATGTATGCCGGCATGCAGGGCACGTGTGAACAGCTCGTAGCGAGCCCCGTGGGATCAGAAGGGAAGGGGGTAATTCGTCAGGTACAGTTCATGTATGTCTTATGTATGGTATGTCTCATGTATGTATGCCGGCATGCAGGGCATGTGCAAACAGCTCGTAGTGAGCCCTGTGGGAGGGAAAGGGAAGGAGGCTATTCGTCATGTATAGTTCATGTATGTATTAGGTTATTTGTCAGGTACAGTTCTTGGTGGAGCCCCCCCCCCACCCCCCCCATCCCCCCCCCCACCCACCTTCTGGGGGGCGGGATCCTCCAGGGTCACCCCGTTGACAATATCAGAGTTGACGGGCAGACCAGCACATTTCCCCGCTTAAAACAATGTAGTATATCCCGATACTAGTCCCCCTTGTGTTGGTCCCTTTCCATTTTAGTATTCCCCCAGACAAGGCCCCCCCCCACACACACCCACACACTCTACCTAGCTGTGCACAGTGTTCCTACGCTGGAACACTACGACATCAGTGTTGGGGGGCAGACCAGCACATTTATCCGCTTAAAACACTGTAGTGTGTCCCAATGCTAGTCCCCCTTGTGTTACTCCCTTTCCATTTTAGTATTCCCGCAGACAAGCCCCCCCCCCCCCCCCCCCCCCCACACACACACACACACACACAAACACACTCTCTCTACGTAACTGTGGACAGGGTTCTTGCACTGGAGCAAGACGACATCAGTGTTGGCGGGCAGACCAGTACATTAACACGCTTAAACCACTTTATTATGTCCCGATACTAGTCCCCCTTGTGTATGTCCCTTTCCAGTTCAGTCTTCCTCCAGACACGTACCCCCCCCCCCACACACCCCACCCCCACCCACAGTCTCTTCCTACCTGTGCACGTGGTTCCTGCACTGGAACACGACAAGATCAGTGTTGGGCGGGCAGACCAGCACATTTCCACGCTTAAAACACTGTAGTATGTCCTGATACTAGCCCCCCTTATGTTTATTCCTGCCAATTACCCCCCCCCCCCCCCCCCCCCCCCCCACACACACACTCTAATTACCTGTGCACAGGGTTCCTACACTGGAACACGACGACATCAGTGTTGGCAGGCAGACCAGCACGGACCTCTGTAGGGGTCTGGCATGGGAACACCCTGCAGCAGAATCCAAGCCAAGCCAAAGTTAGTCTGGAATGCCTCACAAGTCATAATAACTAACAATCAGGGTTGTTCAGGACGCTACGTCTTGCGTCGCAGACGCAACGTCGATGGGTTCGTTGCGTCGCAGGACGCAACGTGGGGAAGGTCTGTTGACCAGAAGGAAGGGTCCGTTGCGTTGCAGGACGCAGGCTACACAATTGGTTGCGTCTCAGGCAGCAGAGCTGAGGGTCCTTCTGAAGTAATCTGCTGAAAATCACTTCAATGCAGACTGACAATCACTTCCAAATGCATTTTGTGCCCGCTCGAAAGACAAATGACTAAAACTAATTTAATTAATTATTCATATTTTTTACTGGAAAAAAGGTTTTCCCAGGGTTCACATTGATTGCGGCCTAGATCGGGGCAGATCCGGAGAAAGATCCGCCTCAGGCGGCAAAGATTGAATGAAATAAGACCCTCTCAAATGTGTCCCCACACAGAATTTGAATTAAAGACCTTCTAACGAAACTTGTAAAAAGCTGGCTAGTTCAGAAGCTTGGTTTCCAATACCATTTAACATTATCACGTTTCGCATTTATAATGACATCCCGCGAATCACTAAGCTCTCGGAACTAGGGCTTGGGTAAACCTCCAACTTACACGAACACGGCAGGTTCGTGCATGTTGGAGGTTTACCCAAGCCCTGGTTCCGAGAGCTTAGCGTTCCGCGGGATGTCATCATAACTGTTAAACGAGAACTAGCGTACCTGGTGGGCAGCTCAAGTCCATGGATCTTTCCGCCAATGTAGTACTGGCCACGCTCCCAAGCCAACATCTTGACACCTATACAGCGCAAGAAAATGATATGTTAATGGTCTTGTTCTGAAGTTTAAACTAGACACACCACCATCTCAACCACCAACCAACAGCCTCACCTGGGTGCTCCAGCTTGGAGGTCTTGTAGCAGTGCACAGCCTCCATCAACCTGTTGGGCACATGAAGACACACTTAAACATGAACCTACCTCCCCCCCCACCCCACCCCAAGCCCCCCAGACACACAGACCACCATCTCGACCACCAACTGGCGAACATGGGTGCTCCAGCTTGGAGGTCTTGTAGCAGTGCACAGCCTCCATCAACTTGTTGGGCACATGAAGACACACTTAAACATGAACCTACCCCCCCCCCACCCCAAGCCCCCCAGACACACAGGCCACCATCTCGACCACCAACTGGCGTACCTGGGTGCTCCAGCTTGGAGGTCTTGTAGCAGTGCACAGCCTCCTTCACCTTGTTAGGCATCCACTTGCTCTCAACCTCCATCACGGCCAAGTCCTGGCCCTTGTACTTGAGCAAAATCTACAGGGGGCAGGCGGACACAGGTTAAAAGCGCAGCACTGACTCAGATCAAGTCATACCCACCCACCCAGCCACCTACCTACCCACCCAGCCACCTCATTTGTTTAAATTATTTAATTAGTATACAATTGAGCAAAATCTACAGGGGGGCAGGGGGGCACAGGTTAGAAGCGCAGCACTGGCTCAGATCAAGTCATACCCACCCAGCCACCTTAGATTTGTTTTCACCCAGCCACCTACCCTCCCACCCAGCCACCCACTCAGCCACCCAGCCACGTCATTTGTCTAAGTTATTTAATAAGTATACAAATGAGCAAAATGCCAAAGGGGGGGCAGGGGGGGCGCAGGTTACGTCATGTGTCTAAGTTATTTAATAAGTTTACAACTGAGCAGAATGCTGAAGGATAGGCTTCAGACATTGAAATAAAGGCAATACATTATCTTTGTTATCCAGTCGTAATGCTAAAAAATAACAACGTTCTTTCTCTTCCGTACTAGTTACTTTTCTTCAGGGGTGCTTGCCGGACAGTGTATCCAGTGCAGGTGTGGGTCATGATGTGTTATCTCCGATTCACTCATATCGCGATACAATTCTAAGCTGAGTCACACCGAGTACAATTATTTGTATTTGCCTTTCCCCAGCTGCGGCGTACGGGAGGATCCCCTTAACACCATGCCCCTCCAGGCGTTATCGATTTTTTTTAACACAGCAGTACAAACAACCTGATCGCCCTCATCAACCTGAGGTGACCGGCTCATGTCGCGGATTCATGCTCAGGTGGCGTGGGCCGAAGGCATCGGTTGACGCCGTCCTGTTAGGTATTGCGGCACCTCCCCCGGAGAAACCAGTGTAACAGTGGGGTCTCTTCTACATTGAGGGTGGTAATCATTGCCGTAGAGGCACACCGACAAAAAAATCTTTGTCTGTTTCTTATTCCAAGACGCCTCACCATTCCATCGCTGCATGGCTACCCATGGGTCAGGCTAAACTAGTCAGAAATGCCCCCCAGGCTTACGACCCCCCAGGCTCCCGGCCCCCCAGGCTCCCGACCCCCCAGGCTCCGAGCTTAGCGCTCCGGGGGGTCATGAACGCGCCTCGCACTGGGGTCACACCGAGTCGCTTAATTTGGGACGCATCGCCCGAAAAAAGCGATCTTCGTATGATCACCAAGGGATGCAAGCATAGGCACAGAATCATAACGAGAACAGTTATTGGCACGCAAAAAGAGCGATACAATGTAAGATGTAAAATAACAGTGGGAATAATTATTGGATAAAAACACAGCCATTAAGTCCTTCGTGTAGAATGATACCGAGAACATTCATTGGCATGCAAAAACAGCAAAACAATATAAGATATAAAATTACAATGAGTATAATTCTTGGCATGCAAAAGCAGCTATACAGTCCAAGACGTAAGTTACAAGAGTAGAATTATTGGCATGCAAAAACAGCAATACATTCTAGGACGTAAAATTACAAGAGTATAATTATCGGCATGCAAAAGCAGCTATACAGTCCAAGACGTAAATTACAAGAGTTTAATTATTGGCATGCAAAAACAGCAATACATTCTAGGACGTAAAATTACAAGAGTATAATTATCGGCATGCAAAAGCAGCTATACAGTCCAAGACGTAAAATTACAAGAGTATAATAATTGGCATGCAAAAACAGCGATGCAAGACGTCAAATAAATGTGATATTAATTATAGGCACATATAAACACAGCCATTAAGTCATATGTGTAACACCCCCCCAAGGACAGGTCTTGGCATGCAAAAACAGTGATAAATGTAATATAAAACAGGCAAAAAATACCTTGCTGCCCTCCTTGATGGTCTCGTCAGTGGTGTCCATGACGACGGGGAGGCCAAACAGAAGGTTGCTCCCAGGCAGCCTGTGAAGGTGAGGATGTTTTTGAAAAAACTGAAACAGGTCTTGGGTTTTTTCTGGCCTCATGTTTTTAAGCCTCCTCCAGGTACAGCGTTTTACAGCTTTCTATAGCTTTTATGGCCTGTAATACCTTTTCAGGGCCATTCAGGGCAAAACAATTAACTTGTTTTTTACATTTTATAGCGATGATTTCGCCAAGCGGGGTCAAGACTAGCTATGCCTATTTATGGCGGGAAAACATTCCCCGTGGAGATGGGGATGATAACATGTGGGATCTACACTGCTTTGCGCCGACTCTTGTGGGCAAACTCCCCAGGCGGGAAACTTAGTGCGCTAGCTACGGCACTTATTTTTTGCAGCACTAAGGTTCCATCGGTTATGGCTAAGAACACTAGGATCATATTATTGGACTAGACTGTGGCGGTGGGGATGATGTCATGCATGGACCGGACAAGCATGCTTCACAGTAGACAAGAGCAGATGTACCGCTCAAAGACGAGACATATTTGATGCATGTATTATAATTAAAGCCCAGTCTCAACGAGAAATGCACATTCTCAGGATGGTCCACAGGCATGGACCCCACAAGCATGCTTCACCATAGACATGCGCAGGTGTACCGATGCATGAATTAAAATTGAAGCCCAGTCTCAACGAGAAATGCAAATTTTCAGGATGGTCCACAAGCATGGACCCCACAAGCATGCTTCACCATAGACATGGTCAGTTGTACCGCTCAAAGACGAGACATATTTGATGCATGAATTATAATTGAAGCCCAGTCCCAACGAGAAATGCACATTTTCAGGATGGTCCACAAGCGTGGACCCCACAAGCATGCTTCACTAGAAGCATGGCCAGTTGAACCACTCAAAGACGAGACATATTTGATGCATGAATTATAATTTAACCTCAGAGTCAGAAATGCACATTGTCAGGATAGTTAACATGCATGAAATATAATTTAAGCCCAGTCTCAAGGAGAAATGTACATGTTCAGGATGGTCCACAAGCACGGACCCCACAAGCATGCTTCACCATAAACATGCGCAGATTTACCATTCGAAAATGAGTCAGATCTGATGCAGGAACAAGGAAAAATTGAGCTGAGAGTCTCAAGCAGACATGCAAATCTCAGTGTTTTTCTTTCCGGCTAAAAGCATCAGCTTCTAGGCAGCTCCCCTGTCTGGTTAGCCAGCCAAAGCTAATGCAGCCTAGCGTGTCTGGAAGCTGACAGTATCCGCTGTCTAGAACTGTCTAAGTCTTGGGGCTTAGCTCAGTGGCTGTCTCAGGGAGCTGCCTTGTACCTGAAAGAAAAACTAAGGCAAATCTGTAGCATTGCTGGTATACATGGACCCAACAAGCATATAGCTAGGGAACAGCACCTAAGATCAGTGTTTGAAAAACTAATATTAACTAATATTATTGTTGTGTCACAAAAATATAAGTTTTTCAAATAAATGTGAGATTCTGGTGAGACGGCTCATCTGACTAGTATTATATAATATTATTTATTCACTAGCTGACCCCACCACAGCAGGGCTCTTTTTCAAATCTGAAAGTGGTTTTTTTCTAGCAAAATGGTGTTAAGCCTCCTCCAGGGGGAAGCGTTTTAGTGCTTTTTATAGCTTTCTATAGCTTTCATAGGCTTATATAGCTTTTTTAGGGGGGGGGGGGGGGGGGGGGGGGGTACATTTTTGTGTAGTGATAATACCGCCAAAACGGGGTCAAAATTAGCGATCGCTGCATGTAGCGGTGTAAAAAGCCCTGCACCACAGACATGTGTAGATGCATCATACAAACAGGGGCCAGATCTGATGCATGAAGAAGTTTAATTGTTCACACTCATGCATCAGACCTAACCCGGCCAGTGCTGGAGGAGCACCTTGTCTGTGGTGCTCATGCAGCACATCTGCCAACTGGGCGAGAGGGTGTGAAGGCATGCATGTTGAGTAGGGCTCAGAAGGGCAGGATTGCAGGGCTTGGAGTCCTCAGTGTTTTAGGGCAGTTTCAACTCCCCCTCTCTTTCTCCATTTAACTCAGAGCAGAGCAGGTGTTCTCACCTCATGTTCTCCACCACGTTATCATAAACGTCCTTGTTCATGAATCCGGTGAGAGGGGAGAAGCCACCGACGGATAGAAGCTCGATATCGCATGCGTTCCTGTCGCTACACTCCTGGGTGTGAGTCACGCTGGCGAGCAGGGCCTTCTTCTTGGCGGGATCGGTGACGCGCAGGTCGACCACCTCACCACCGTGTGGCATAATGTGGCCGGAGGCATCACTGATAGGTTGGGTGGGTGGGTGGGTGGGGGGGGGGGGGGCAATGGGGGTTATAGTTACCAAAGGGAGTTATAGTTAACACGAGGGCATAATTTGGCCCGAGGCATCAATGAGTAGTGGCGAGGGGGAGCAGGGGGTGCGAAGTTAATATGCGAGCGTCCTGTGGCCCGAGGCAACAATGAGAAGGGGCGAGGGGGGAAGCAGGGGGTGTACACTGAACATGCCACAGGGTACTACAAAATTCGAATGATAACTTCCGGCTACTCCAATATCACATGCATTCAACCAAGAACCGGATTTGCGGGAAACATTTGGGTGGGTGGATACGCGAAAGCATCTGGAGAAGCGGAGTACAATTTAGTAAAAAACGACTGGGCTACCGGATCTGCAGGCTTCTGCCATTCCAGGCATGGCAGCAGGCGAGAGAGATAACAAGCAATTACTCACGTCTGGAAGGGGTTGGAGGCGAATCCGCGGATGGGTGAAGCGACTTGCTTCTGGGCGATCTGTTGAGGGAATGGGGGGGGGGGGGGGGGGGGGGGATGGGCGAAAAATGCAGTCATACAAATATGTATGCAGGATAACTTGTGAGGGGATCAGAGGCATCCGCATCGAAAGCAGTCGCAGCGCTTTGCTCGCAGCGCACTAACAGTCAGATCGTACCTGGTTGCCGGTCCCCGTGATCAAGGCAGCGCCCTTCACGAAAAGGGGCGCGCTTGCTTGAGCAGAGCGACTATAGTGGAGGGCGACTCCGGCAAAGAGCCTGGTGGTAATGTTAGGCAGCATGGTGAATAGCACAAATTACGTTACTTCGATAAGGTGCCCTGCTGTGAACAGTGGAGATGATTTTGAACCGCCAGATCTGGGACAGCTGACCAATTTCATTCAGCCGATGTTGGCTTCGCATGGTTTGGATTCTGTTTGTCAACCGAATCTCAACCGCCAGTCGCCATCTGAGGGCCCATTAAGGATATTACCTTGACATGGTCTAGGGGGTCTGAACTCTGAAGAAGGTTTTGGGGCCTAAATGGCACGAAATGGCCAAAAATTGCCGGTCGTGTTTATTCCCTCAAAGGCACAGCAAAAAGCTGTAAGCCACATCTACTTCTCTCGACCAGCTCCTCAGCCACTTGGCAGACCAATGCCCCATACATATATGAATATCATGTGGTGCCTATTGGGAGCGTTTATTACAAATGGGGCGCACAGTACACTGATTTCATACTGAAAGACACCCATGTTGCCCACCAAGATCAAGCTATACTGATTATAGAAGGCTTGGATACTTCTGTTAGGTGCCCCTTCAAAAGGTGTCGAAACATTGGGCCGATCGGGCTATGCAGTTTTGACTTATGAGATACAGCAGAGAACGGAAGTACGGTCAGAAGGACGAACATATATGCTATATAGCCAAGGTCCAAGGCTGGCAGTTATAGAACAAGGTCGGTGTCTGGCCCACGAACTCGGCAAAACAGCTCTTAACAGTGGACCGCCATGCTTCAGATTGGCCTCATGGATAATTGCAGCGCGCATCACGACGCATTCCACCACAAGAGGGGATTCGTACTTTCCCCAAGGACTGGGTCTTCGTCTCCTTGCAGTGGGAAGCGTCTAGCAGCCACCAGAATAACTTAATATTATGCGTTTAGGTCATTGCACACCACGGAGCTCCCTGAAGCGCCCAGATGACCTTCGAGTGCAAGTATGTTTGGGGGGGGGGTTTAACACCCACACGTGGTAACTCCCCCCTGGTTCTATTAGAGGTCGAACCCTATTCGGCAGTTACAGAACAGGGGACGAGCGCGCGCTTCTTTGCTGTCCTCGGGGTCAATATCACATTCCCACCTGTCGAATGTTCAAAGGATGATCCCTGATAAGTGAAAAAATGTTCCCCCTGTAGGATGAATCATGGGCTCATGGCCAACCTGATGCATTGAGGACCATGGAGTGACTCTGTGCGTAGGCAGTCAATTGGAGAGCTTTAAAGCCCAACTAAATGGGGAACTGCATGCAAAAAACTTATGGAGAGGAAGTTGAAAGAAGCTAATTAGAAATGGCTTTAAATAGCTAAGAACGGAAACTGGCCAGATGGCTTCAGAACCAGAATAGCTATGAAAAGGGGGGGCTTCAATAACGGGGGGAAAACTGTTTGAGACATGACTGACATGACATGACTGTTTGAGGAAGGAGCAACTTCGGAAATGCTATGTTACAACTAGAATGTCAATGTGTTTGAGTCTATCTGGCTACCCTGGACTGCAGTTCATACATACAAGATCAGATTGTTAAAAGAGGTCGTGCGCATCAGGCCGCAGCCTTTATTGTACAACAAACAAGTCGACCTAACTTTCCACAAGCCAATAGCGGCCTTGACCAGAGCCTCATGTGATGGTACAAACGGGCTCAAAAAAATGCAGTGACACACCCACTCCTCTTAAAAAATGTGCAGTTGATTGTTCTACTAACAACCAGCTAGGCAGCAAACACTTGTAGGAAGCGTCTGTTCTCATCACACTCCAGCTTTTGATCTGCTTGCAGTCCTGGGGTAGCCCATGATAATCTACAGCCAAAAAATAAACGCAACTAGTCAACCATACAGTCAACGGGCGGTACTTGGGAAGCAGCTAGTTAAGCAGCAACACCCAGACGCCCTATGCACTCAAGCAAACAACTCAGCTTCACTCAGCTTTCACTTTACACTGTCCTCATACAGCATCTGCACCCAGGGGATAAATTCATCAGTCCCAGCAGAGGAAAGAAAGAACAAAGGATACGCCAGGGGGAGCAGGGCATGGTACGCCCGTACCCAATACCATGGGCAAACGCAGGCAAGGCTAGGCTCTTCAAGCCTTGATGGGCTCCTCAGGCAGACCAGCCAGGTACACCTCGGCACCTGCAGCCTTGAACTTGTCGCTCATCGCAGCCATGCCAGCCTCTGTATCGATCTCATTCGCAGCCAGCTCACGCAATTCCTGGGTGATCTGCATGGAGCAGAACTTTGGGCCGCACATCGAGCAGAAGTGGGCAGTCTTGGCAGGCTCCTGGGGAAGGGTGGAGTCATGGTAGTTGCGGGCTGTGACGGGGTCCAGAGATAGGTGGAACTGGTCGTACCAGCGGAACTCAAATCGTGCCTTGGACAGCTCCTTGTCCCATTCATATGCCTTGGCGTGACCCTTGGCCAGGTCAGCGGCGTGTGCTGCAATCTTGTAGGCGATCACTCCTTGCTTCACATCGTCACGGTTGGGCAGGCCCAAGTGCTCCTTGGGGGTGACGTAGCAGAGCAGAGCAGTACCTGGGTGGGAGTTGATGGGAGCAGTGGGTTGGCGGGCAAGGAAAGGGCGATACTCCAATCAGGCTGAGTTTGTATGCATGAAGGCGCTGGGTGGGGTGGGGTGGGTTAGGGCATGTGTGTGTGTGGGGGGGGGGGGGGGGGATGGCATATTTTCAGAGGTTTCACACACCACCCAAATCCTAGTCTGCCAGTTGCAATGCAGCGTTGAAGATTCAATGCAATCCACAGACCAGGATTCAGATGGGATGGGAAGGCCTCAAACTTCCATCTTCATTTTGAATTTGTCTGACAACTGTCTGAAAAGTTGAGGTCCAGTGGTAAACTTGATGGACTTTCAGTTTTACTCAGTTCCAAGTGAAAGTCAATCAATTTCACCCCCGGAACTGTTATGCAGTCCAGATCACCTCGCACTGAAATGTATTTGTCCAGGTCACCCTTGCACCAGACCCCCTTTACATGGGTCCTTTCAAACCAGACCTTTACAATCTTTTCCATTGGTCTATTTCATAAATGTCCCTGGACTACTAGGCAGGCTAGGCACTTGGCCCCTATGGACACATGCTGCCTGGCCAAAATATTGGCATGAGACCTTGTGGGTGTCGACTGCTCAATCACCCAGGGCACCGATGGTTGCAGCTCCGATTGCATGAATGATGTGGTTATAGGCATGTAGGGGTTGGGTGGAGTGGGGTGTGTTTGGTTGTGGGACAGGGGGGATAGCACTCACCCAGGGCACCGATGGTGGCAGCTCCAATGGCTGAAGTGATGTGGTCATAGGCAGGGGCGATGTCGGTGGTCAAGGGGCCCAGGGTGTAGAAGGGGGCCTCGTGGCACCACTCAAGCTGGTTGGCCATGTTTTCAGGAATCTTGTTCAAGGGGACGTGGCCAGGGCCCTCGTTCATGACCTGGGGGGAGATGAGTGTAGGGGTCAGGGTTTCCATGGCTAAGAAGACAATTCCTTAAAACGTCGGAACACCGGAAATAGAGACCACATTAAGGGATTTGACTTGAGATTAGTGTTCAAAATCAAATGTTGAGTGTCTTAATAGCTGTGGAGCGTGGCCAATTTGTAGATACACACATAGCGGGCCAGGTATTCACACAGAAAACATTTATCAAACCCTGGCTGCTCTTGAGAAATTGTAAAATAATGTGAATAATTAGTAAATCATGCGATGAAAATAATAATTAAGTTCATGACAAACTGGTATGTACTCCCTCAGTCCCTAGCAATATCATGGCAACATGATGTCACACACACCTGCACGCCGCGCTCCCAAGCCCTCAAGGTGAGGTCACCCTGGACCTTGAGCTCGGCAAACTGGGCAGCGTCATTGGCATCTGAAGAGCATTGTAGGGGTGATTCAGGTTAGCGAAACTAAAACAGAACTTGCATGGCCCTTATGGGAAAGTGAACTGCACCAAGTACCAAAGCTACAAAGGCATATCGTGCATACAAGCACAAGTGATCTGACACATCAGTGGCTGCACCCCAACCCAACACTGGCACAGTGTTCTAGCACAGGGACGACACTGACACTGCAATGGGTGATTCACAGCACATGGATAGGACTAAGACATTAGTATAGGCAATACCATACTAATACAGCATTTTTGCATAGACCTGACCCAACACTGGCACAGCGTTCTGGGACAGGGATGACACTGACACTACAACAGGTGTGATACCCGGGACTTGGATAAGATTAACACATTAGTGTGTGCAATACCATACTCGCACAGCATTCTAGCATAGGCCTGACACATGAGTGGGTAGGATACCGTACACCAAACCGGGCCTGACACTACAGCGGGTGCAACACCAAACAATAGTAAGGCACAGCGTTTATTAAGCATCCACAAAAAAACTCACCAGCGATGCAACCAGGGCGCAAGCCATCTCCGATGGACAGGGTAATGTCATATTCAGCACAGATGTCCAGAATGTCATCCCAGTGCTCGTAGGCAAAGTTCTCCTTATGGTCCAGCAGGCAGAGCTTGGCGTGGATGGAGCCGCCCCTAGAGACGATGCCAGTGACGCGCTCAGCAGTGAGGGGGATAAAGCGCAGCAAGGTAGCGGCATGGATGGTGAAGTAGTCAACACCCTGCTCAGCCTGGTCCTTGAGAACCTGATGGAAGGCCTCCCAAGTGATGTTCTCAACAATGCCTCCGCACCTTTCCAGGCACTCGTACATGGGCACAGTTCCCACAGGGACAGGGCTGCAGGGGGTGAGAAAGGTAGGGCTACATTATTTCTGGGCAGCAAGTTCAGGGTTAAGTGCCCCGCAACATCGTTTCTGGGTATGGTGCCCAGCTCAATATTCTGGGACACAAATTCCCTACTTGAATTCCTTAAAGTGTGTGAACCTAATCCCACAGAACCTGATCGCACAAAAATTATGGCATCGAAAATATTACAAAACAGATGCAGGTTGTGTTACCTACCTGTTGCGCATGACCATCTCGCGGGTCTCCGTAAGGTTGGCTCCAGTGGACAGATCCATGACGGTGTCGGCACCCCATACAGTGGACCACTGCAGCTTCTCAACTTCCTGAGGGGGCCAGGGCATAGTTTCATTAAACCAGAACAAGTGAATGCTTGACAAAGGAAGACGCATATCATGCCGATAATAGACACACAAGTGCCCTCAGTCTAATGATCTGAATCCAGCCATGATATACTGCCCAAATGTAACTGACCTCAGGTCCTAGTGTCTTATCACTGCTCTTGGTTTTTCAATCTAGGTCTTCAATCTAGGAGCAGTTTGGTCAAGGTGCTACAAAACGGTTGTATGGGGCACTGTACCAAGCTACTAAGGCAGGAACCATGACACTGGAAAACGATAAGCAGAGCAACACACACAAATTAAAATTCTTGGGTGCGGAAACCATATTTATTGGAAAACCCAAATTGCGCTCTACTGTCCATTATGTTTATCACATTTGGTAATGCTGGACTAAAAATACTCTTGGGGCAAGTGGGTGGTTGTACTAGCAGGTAGGCACATGGCTCATGAAATTGCATTGCTTGATTATCTATAATTGGGATACAAATAAGGTGTTGGCCAGTAGCATACCACATGCCTGACAGGCAGGCAGACACATGCATTCAATGACAGACAGGCAGCACAACCCTCTTACCTCCTCGATGGAGCTGCTGACGGAGCTGTTGCCGAAGTTGGCGTTCACCTTGGTCAAGAAGTTGCGGCCTGATACCAGCAAAAGGATAGCTCGGGTTGTCAGAGGTGTACCACCAGAGAGAAATGTACTTGGATGATAATAGCAGCATCAGTAAGGTGAACTCGTGGGCAGAGCAGCATCAGCAGAGGTACATTCAAGGGCTGAGGTACAGCAGAGGTACAATCATAAGCAGAGCAGCAACAGCAGAGGTATATTCAAGTGCTCAGGTCATAAGTGGGAAGCAACCCAGACGGACTTTTCAGGTCACCCAGCAACATGCAGTGCCATGCGCGCAGCAGAACTACCACCTCCAACCAAGGGGGGAGGAGGGGAGGTGGGGGGGAGGGGCAGACTAGTGCGGGGCAAACCTACCTCTCCAACCGCAAGACTACACAACTCCCGCAGAGGAGTGCACATCGCATGTAGCACTCATGACCGAATTGATCCAAAGAAACTCCATGCCAAAGCTATGGCAGTCACACGCCTGGTCTGCAAAAAAAAGGCATGCAACAAACAAAACGACACTTCCCGACGCAGGCATTATCCTGTTCCGGTTTAAATTAGCGGTTTAATCTCAGCCATGCTAGCCTGAAATCAGGACCAACAAGCACCCGCAGTGATCGTTTTATCATAAGTCAGAAAGGGGTGTGATGCAAAGTATGCTGCGCTAATACTTGTTGGACATTTAACAGGAATAGCAAAAGCAGGTCAAAAGTTCCACAAGGTCACGATCGGAGAAGCACAATCCAATGCAAATACTCGACTCTCAGTCTCACCAATGATGGTAGGCTCCAGCTCAAGATGCTTCTTGTTGGCAGGGATGATAGCCCTTCCTCGGGCAACCTGCAACCAACAATAAAAGCATTTACAGTTGGACAGCTATATACAAATGGAAACAACTGCCTCCTGAGGTCTGCCATCTTAAATATCATCCATCCCATTAGGAGTTTGTCCGTGAGGAAGACCCACCCAGATGGTTCCTTCCAAATTACAGCCCTGCCCATGCCAAAGTTATGTAATGATCCTCAAAAGCATCAGGGCTCACCTCAGAGCGGACATACTCAGGGTCCATGTCCTCACGGGCAGCAACATAGACCATCTCCTCAGTGATGATGCCCTTCTTGGCATAGCTGATGCAGCAGGGGAAAGTTGCGGAAATCAGAAAAAGTGGTGTGTTGCAAACCACAATGATAGAGAATAGTGGCAGACAGTTAATAATACAGGAGATGGTCAATGGGTAGCTAACAGAAAGAGCTTAGACTCAGTAAGGTTTTGAGATTCAACAAAAGGACTCTTGCCCAGTTTTGCTCTGGATTAATGTCAGACTTACTGCATCTGAGTCTGCACCTTGTCTCCCCTATCATCACGACGCTTGACCCAGGAGGTACGCACGAGGGGAAGGCCGTCCTTAGGGTCGATGTCCTGCAGCAAGAAATGAGCGGTTTTCAGCGAGCGCATACAAAAAGAAACTGGCAAGCAGGTACCAGATTGATTTCGGGTGTATCGTCCAAGGGAGGGAAAGGCCGTCTTCAGACTGCCCCGAGATAAGCCCGCACTTCCGTATCAAATAAGGGTCGAAGCAATTCGGACCATTATTGGCAAAAACGAAGGCGGAGGAGAAAATGAGTCGGCGAGATTATAGGAACATGTCCTTGCGCACTTGAATGGGGAGATCGCGCGAGATAACGAACCCTAGAAGCTGGCCGGGGTTTTTACCTGGGGACCAGATGTGTCATAAAGGTCGAAGGTGTTGCCATTGGTTAGGAGAACCCTCCTGAAAGGCACCTGCAGCGCAACAAGAAGGGTGGTCGGTGAGAAACAGGGCAGGAAAGTGGGAAAGGAATTCCCATGAGGTCGTGATCTGGTGATGACGAGTGAGAGTTTCGGCCGATCAAAAATCTGTGATGGGAATTTACCTGCAGCGTTTCGCCACTCTCCTCGTGCACCACCTCCTTATACTGCTTCGCGCTTGAAGGGAAGCAATCCTCCAGCTTCGGGCTCTGCCTGAACTCGATTTCACCCTGGATAAGATCAGCGGCCAAGAGGTATTGAAGTTATAATCAGAATCCGAGCTAACATCCGAGCAACAGACAGTTCGCAAACAGACTCGCAGCAAAGGACGAGTATTTGCAGAAGATGACTTACCACTTGCGGGCGGTTGACGGATTGCTTGGACAAATCCTTCACTGCGGTAGCCTCTGCAGTTGCGGAGGGGGGGGTCATATGGCAGATGCCCGAAGCGCGGCGTGATCCACGCACAGCACGGGAATTCATCGCAGGAGCGGAGATATTCTTTGCAACATCGACGGATCGAGTTGCGATGCGAGCGGATTGCTTGGTCAGAATCATGATTCAAGTGGAGAACTACTGCTGCAGGCTGGATAGAGTCGAGATTGCACACTGGCAAGAGATGAGCAAACAGGGAATGAGATTCTTGGAACGCAACTTGGTGTACCTATACTTGGAGGGGGGGGTAATTGATGGGGGCTGGACCCTAACCGTGGCGTGGCGTGACTGGACATTGTAGCCTCGGTTGAATTCACCGGTGGGTTGAATTTGATACTTCAACGCTCCGAAACCTTCTCTAGCCAGCTCAAGCCACGTGTTGCTGGACAGCCGTGCATTTCGCCTCTTTGAAACGCGCCTTCAACCATTGAACATGTAGATGACTCCAATTGTGACTGGATGAATATTCTAACAACTCAGGGCAGACCTGCTGGCTATAAGCATCTGATAGGTTCTGCAACCAACACACAGCCCTGCCCATCAGGGTCCTTCAAGAGGACCCCCAGCTCTGCTGGCTGAGACGCAACCAATTGTGCTTGCGTCCTACGACGTAACGGACCCTTCCTTTTGGTCAACAGACCCTCCCAACGTTGCCGCCTGCGACGCACTGGTTCCTTTCACGTTGTGTCTGCGACGTATGACGCAGCGTCCTGGACACCCCTACTGTCCATACATCAGCAGCCACAAGCAAGAGATGAAACTAAAGAAACAACACACAGAGAGGGGTCGTTACATAAACTCAGCAAATCATTGCCGAAACCGATTGCAGCACAGCCTACCTACCAACAAATTGTAACAAATGAGAGAGAGAGAGAGAGAGAGAGAGAGAGAGAGAGAGAGAGAGAGAGAGAGAGAGAGAGAGAGGGTCTTTACATAAACTCAAATTTGAGAGACAGAGGGGTCGTTACATAAGCAGAGAGAGGATTCGTTACATGAACTCAAATGAGAGAAGATTCATTACACAGGCTAAGCAAATCACCTCAAATTTTGGCAGGGGGCGCTTGGACCTTAAGTGCACTTAGTCCTGTGCCACAGTGAAGTTGTACCAGCCTCGTTGGTGTAGTTGGTTATCACGTGTGCCTCTTGTAGCCAGTGGCAGCTCGCTCGAGGGGGTTAGGAGCAGTGACGAAAGCAGTAGTAGGCAGCTTAGACGGCCTGGAGAATGCCACATCCTGCCCGGCCAGTTTGTCAGGCACAGGCGGAGGCGCAGGCTCAAAAACAGGCGAGACAGGAGCAGCATCAAAGACTCGAGTAGAGGTAGACGGAGTGCCTCCACCGTTGTCCGCGCTCGTAGCACTCTTCAAGTCGTCATCATCAAAGTCGTCATCATCAAACTCCTCCATCTCATCCTCAGTCAGATCGGCATCAGAGATGTGACCACCCCTGAAACGAGCGGTAGGAGGGGCAGGACCCGAAGAATACGCAATGATCTGGGTCTGAACATCACAGAGAGTCATTAGAACGTCCTCAACCTCAGGAGAGAGGAAGCGGACAGTAGGAGAAGGAACAGGAAAGTTGGAGGAATGACTGGGGGGGGTGGCTTCCACGATGGCGGAAGGAAACTCTTCTCCGGCAGCAGAGGCCGTCGGTGCGCGCACATGAAGCCAATCATTGGGGACCTTCGGCTCCTCAGGAAGGACGTGGTCGCAGCCATTGCTCACAATGACATGGCGCATACCACGCGACCAAGAAAGACCATTTTGATTATGGAGTTTCTCGAAGCCGGCGGGAAGTCCACGCGGAAGTTGCATGGTACAAAGCAGTGGGTAGAATGAAGGACCGTATAACCTATCAGCTTAAACACTTCAAAGAGTGGACAGATGCTTGCAGCGGTCAGACGCGCCAATCTATACACGGAGATGAGAATCACTTTACAATGACAGGGGAACTGTTATTCACCGGGTTTCACCGGCTCACCTAGAGTGACTTAGAGTGCACAGGACTCCTCCCTGTCGCACTGTACTGCTGTGCCGCTGCCAGCTATGGCACGGACACTGATGCCGGTACCATGAGGTACCGCGGCATCTCAGTACTTTCTCCTAGCACATTGATCGTATGCTTATCTAACTGTAAAGATCTTATCCTTACCGTCTTCCCCTCGTCTCTGTGCTCTGCACATACTCCGGAAATTCACAGGTTACGGTCCCTTCGCTTTAGATTGTCCTTGCTCGACGGTATTCCGAGCTGAAGGGCATTTTGATTGTTGTCGCGCGGAGTGAATCAATTGAAAGGATCGAGTAAGGCTCTCCACCTGACAAGAACCTCCCCGCTGGAACACCACTCTTGTGCGGTATATCATCCGCGTATCCGGATTGATTCTGCTCCATTGAGCATCAAGCTGTCGTCCAGCACACCCCCCTCACCTGTTATTCACTGGGTTTCACCGGCTCACCTAGAGTGACTTCGAGTGCAGGACTACCTCCCTGCTGCACTGTACTGTGATGCCGCTGCCAGCTATGGCACGGATTCTGACGCCGGTACCCTAAGGTGCCGCGCCATCTCAGTACTTCCTCCTAGCGCATTGATCGAATGCTTATCTAACTGTAAAGATCTTATCCTTACCGTCTTTCCCTCGTCTCTGTGCTTTGCACACGCTCCGGAATACTACAGGTTATGCTCCCTTCGCGTTAGATTGTCCTTGCTCGACGGCCATCCGAGCTGAAGGACATTTTGATTGTTGTCCAGACGTGCTTCAATTGAAAGGAGTGAAGAAAGCTCCACCCGACAAGAATCTCCCCACTGGGACACAACTCTTGTGCGAAGATCAGCCGCGTTTCCGGTGATACTGCTCCATTGAAAGCTCCACCCGACAAGAATCTCCCCACTGGGACACAACTCTTGTGCGAAGATCAGCCGCGTTTCCGGTGATACTGCTCCATTGAGCATCAAGCTGTTCCGTCAGCCAACTCCTGCTCCATTGAGCATCAAGCTGTTCCGCCAGCAACCCCCCCCCCCCCCCCCCCCCCCCCCCCTGACAACAATCTCTACCTCCACTGCGCCCCCACCACCCCCTTCCCACATCCCGTTGCTTACGCAATCTCAGCCACCTCTCAACCACCTCCTGACCTATCAAACCCTACACATATCTCCCCTCCCTTCGCCTCCAACCTCCCGAATCCTCCTCCCCTGTTCCTCGCCCCCCCCCCCCCCCCCCCCCCCCCCCCCCCCTCTCCGCCGCTCCAATACTATCCTCTGACATCGATCCCGACGCCATTCTGCTGTGTGGCCACACTTGCGGACCCTATCCGGCATTCTCCTGATGGGGGGCACATCCTGATCGCCAAGTGGCCATCCCAATGCATCCTTATCCTGGACGTTTGCGCTTGAGAGAGATTGAACCTGTCCATTGGAACGTCTATGAACTAGGCAAGAATTTTGGTGAGTGGTACTCAGCTATCTATGATGAACTTGCTATAAGAGGCATGTTCGGTGTCATGGCAGATGCTATGCTTGATTGCCAGCCGGACGATGCGCCATTCCCCCTCGGTGACTATGATGATGATGATGATGATGCACCTGATGAGCGAGACCCTGACAGAGAGGATTATCCCGACGCTAGAATGCGTAGCTATGCAAACGGCGTAGCATTTAGGTATATAGTCAACTCATTGTCCACTCCCCTTGTTCGCATATTTGCCACGCGCACAGGCGTTGCATCAACATTACTGCGAGGTCTCAGATCCGCCTTTGGAAATATCAACCCTGTCATGGCTGAACATCATCGATCTGTCCCGACTGTTGCCCTTGCTTGCACGCCTGTGCCCGCTGTAGTAGTCGTTTCTCTGATGCCTGCAAATGCAACAATCGAGGACAACAGCCTCAGATCCAACTCCAGCCTCAGATCCACTGTCGTTCCCGTTGAACACTTGCATGGGGGGGAACTGTCTGACAATCCTATCATCCCTCATACAAGTGTACCTGATGTAGCCCATGATAACATCTCACGGACTGTCACTCATTACTCCTCCTCACCTAGCCCTCAAGCCAACCCTGATGACTTGCATGAGGGGGATCTGAACATAAACCACACATCCACCTCCACGACAGAACCATTCACCACTGGTATCTCATCCTGCTCCACCCAGCAAGACATCATGCCAACCACGGCCTGCATTCCCGTCATCCACAAGAGTGACAAGATAACCCCATCAATCTCAACTGATTGGGATCACACTTTCACCACCGTACTCACCCAAACACGTGTCCCACCTCTCCCACCTGAATACGACAAACACCAGGCTCATGCCAACACCGCTGAGCTTTGCATCACAATCACACTCACCCACACTCACCTACACACATCCACGTACCCCCTGTTCTCCCAGCCCACCAGCCGTAGGCACATCAAGGCAGTACGCCTTTCTATAGGCATCGGATAACTTATCAGTAGATGAAAGGGAAATGGGGGAACATTAGCATAAGAGGATCTGCTCCTCCCCGTGTTCTGACTTACATACAATGAGCTGCAGCGCCCATGTGCTAATGCACCATGTGATGTGACCTATTCTTGCATGCAGATATAAACATGAGCGATACCCTCGTGAAGCTGATTTCTATCTGAATGCAACATAATCCTGATGCACCGATGCACAGCAACCTACTGATGTGCTGTACTGCACAAGATTCCAAGTGCTGTACAGTACTAATGTACTGCCCATGTGAATGCACTGCTGTACTGAATTGCTGTGCACTAAACTGCAATGCTATATTGCAGATCCTTTGCATGCAGATCCCATGAGCGATACCCTCGTGAGCTGATCTGCATGCACGAAACTGCAGTACTGTACAGCACCAACGTATTGCCCATGTATTGCTGCACTGAATTGCTGTGCACTAAACTGCAATGCTATATTGCAGATCCTTTGCATGCAGATCCCATGAGCGATACCCTCGTGTAATGATCTACATGTGCACCCATGTGCTGATGTACAGAAGTACTGCTGCACTAAAACTGCAGTACTGTACAGCACTAGCGACCTGCAGATTCCATGTACCTTCCAGTGCATAGTCAACCTCATGGCATAGTTACATAGTGCGATTTGATAATCCCCACCATCTGTTAAATAATTAGTAATGAACACTCTAGGAATTAATTCTTGATCTGCCCCGTACTGCCACATGTACTTAGCCACGTGCTGTTCAAGCTTCTACCCCTTCGATGTTTTCATGCTGACAACATGATGCCTGCCCGATTCTAATTTAGCATTTCAGTACTTAGCCTTCACTCCCAAATTATGGGGGAGCCTAGCAATGACATCATCAGTTGTATTCCCTGCAGCCCTTGCATTCCCTGCAGCATTCACAGCTATGCTTACGTTGATCTGCAATGACCCAGCAGCCCACAGCAGCACCAGCAGTCCCTACCGTCCCTGCATTTTCTTATCCGCCCCTAATGCCCTTGCAGCGACCCTAGCTACCTCGCAGCCCCAAGCTGCTGACACCATGTAGTTACCTTGCAGCAGTCCGCCATCAGCTTGCCCTTGACTGCTTCCCCAGCACGCCAGGCACCTAATAGTTGTTATTGTCCGTCAAGTCGGACACTGAGTTGGCATAGCGCACGCGTGGTCCTGTGGCTCCAGGACCCGGGTTGCCTGCCGCCGGGCCATAGGCTAGCTATGGCCCGCACGTGTCTTCGGAACCTTCCTGAAGACTTCCTTTTCTATATAGCCGCACGAGTTGCGATGATAAGCTATCTGCTCTTTAGTCTTCATTGTGTAACAACTCTATTGATTGAAAGGTTATCGGCCCGACCGCTACCCGCAGATAGCGCCCCTGCGCCCGTGCCAAGTGGATCTTCAGCCCTGCACAAGGTGACAGTTTTCCCTCAGACTAGCTCGACGGCTTGAGTACTGCTTTTGGCCCTGGATTGTCTACGTATTCACGTGAGAAATCTAACCTGCGCTGCCTCGCCTACTGCCCACACAACTCTCCCGTTGTCTCTACCATCTGTCACCGACGAACCGTAGACGCAGTCCAGGAGTCTGAGTAGATCTTCGACGTGAGTTGCGAACTCATCAGATCACACACAGCGTTGCGCAATCCCACAAGGATTGCTTGTGCCACGGAGTATCAACCCTGCACACCCTCGAAGACCCCCCCCCCCCCCCCCCCCCCCCTAACCCCCCAGCTTCCTGCTACCATCTCAACCATTACAGACCAACAAGACCCATTTGGTTCCCCTTTTGTTATCAACACTCCATCACCTCTACCTCCGAACCGCACACCAAAGACTGAAACCAGACAAGCTTCACATACCCACAGGCCGGTTTATTAACCCGGTGTGAAGATCAAGACCCCAAGACCCCAGCGCCGCGACAGACACCATGGCAACTCCAGCCAAGCCACCTGCACTCGTCTTCGACGGCACACCTGCTGTCCCATGGCACAAGTTTGGACCCTTCCTCCTCCGCCATCTCAGGTCCCACCCGGGGTGCATCTCCGTTGCCACTGAGGCAGCGAAGGACGTTGTCCCCGCAAATGAGCCAGCAGATGCCGACGGATACCCGCTGGAGGAGTCTCACTACCCGAATGTGGACAATGCTAATGCAACTATTGCGGCTCGTGCTGTTCCCTACCCAATCAACATGGTAAAGAACGCCGTTGCACTGAATGAGATCCTCAAGCATTGTTCTGAACCCATTCAACAGGCCATCATAGCCCACTCTAACGTTGCTGCTAAAGCCTACAGGTTTCTCAAGACCTCCTATGGAGAGAGGAACTCTGACCTTGAGACAGGGGCAGTGAGATCCATGTATAACCTCAGCATGACAACTACTGAGCCACTACAAACCTACCTCTCTCGCAGTTATGAACTCTATACATTGCTTCCCCAAGTGAATGGGGTCAGCAACACCTCCATCCCTGCATTCCTCAGCATTATTGTTCAAGGACTTACACCTCGTCCAGAATACAATGGATTCAGGTTTTCCTTTCACAACTGTGTATGCCCTGATTTTGCCTCTTTTCAGACCCAGATCATCAGGTACCAGGTATCTAACCAGATCTCTGACTCCAGCATCTCTCCAGAAGAAACTGAGCACATGGCAGCTGCTGTTTTCCAAGGCCGCCCACGGAAGGACCGTCTCCCATCTACCCAGATGACATGCTGGAACTGCAATGGCTATGGGCACAACTCAACCACTTGCCCTAGCCCCATCACAGAGCTGAAGTACAGGCCCCCACCATTCTCTACATCTGCCCGTCGAGGATCCTCATCACCCCCCAAGGATGCAGCCAAGAGGTCATCCAGCAAGTCCAAGTCTCCTAGGAGAGACAGCAGAGCAGCTGCCAGGGACACCAGAGGACGACGTGACAGACGTGGGCATGCCCATGTTGCAGATGATGACTGTTCCACCTCCCAGTCCACAACGGACAATGAGGATGAGTACAACTTCATGGCCTTGACTTCTGATGGCCCACAGCCCCTCCAGTTTGCAGACTCAAGAGGCAAGTCCACACACCTGTCTGACCCACATGCTCCTATGGATGACACTGCTTTCCATGGACCCACACCTAATCCTGATGCTTGCCATAGTAGGAGAGATGAGCCTATGCCAGCCCTAGTTTCAAGTGATGGCACCTCTGATGATGATGATGATAAGAGTACTCATGCCCAGTTCCAGACAGCCCTCCTGACAGAATGGATTTTAGACTGTGCAGCCCACTCCCACTGCACCAGTAACCCGTCCATCTTGCATGACATTCAGGATCTCCCCCAGCCTATTAGCCTCCACCTGGCAGACCTTGGAGCATCACCAGTGCTCTGCCTGCAGAAGGGGAAAGCCAACATCAGGGGTCACCTTGGATCCATGATCACACTCAACGATGTGCTCCTTGCTCCACCCTTGACTGTGGTCAACATACTCAGTGTGCATGCAGCACACAAACTCTGCCCCAACCTCCAACTCCATGCATCTAATGCTGCTGCTACACTCTCCCTCCCAACTGCCAAGGGCTCCAAGACTATTCTCTTATGCCCTAAACAAAATGGCCTCTACATCACTAGCACCTCTAAAATCCCTCCCCCTTCCCCATACCCCTGTAATTCCCTTCCTCCTGTCATCATGATGGTCACCCAGCAAGACCCCAAGACCATCTGCTACAATGATGATGCTGCTGCCAGTTGCACCATTCCCCATGACACTCCCAGCAGCTCCAGCAGCCTACCAGACATGGTTTCGGCAAATGGTGAGGATGACATGCCTGACCTTGTTCAACCCATCATGCCCTCCATGATCCAGTCAGACAATGGGGGGGAATTCTCACCACACCACCATGACATGCTGGAAGATGACTTGTATACCACATCATCCCATGACTTCATCCCAGATACTGATTACTCCACAGCCCCTAGCCAGCAGATGCCCACTGTTCCCCATGATGAGCTGTGTAACCTGACAGAAGCACAAGCCAGAAGAGAGATGGACCTCCTGCTAGACCAAGCCAGAACCAGCTATGAGAGTCCCTATCCCATTGATGGACAGGGGTCCTGCACCCAACAGGAGCTATCCCAAGCCCTTAGATTTGACCAATGGATTCCCTCAGCTACCCCTCTCTCTCCTGATCAGCCCCTAGCCCATGTCAACATAAACACCCACCAAGTCCATTTCCTGAACAACTCTGGCCTCTCCAGGACCAAGTTTGGAGCCCTGCTGAACACCCTCAACAATTCCCCTTCCTCCCTTAGAGCCTTCAGCATCAGACCTAGACAGCCTCTCCCTATCCTCATTGACCAGCTAGCTACCAAGTTCCCTGCCCTTCTGGCTGCTGAAATGTCCAGGTTCCCCAGCAGACAGATGCACAACAGTCACCTCTCAGTCTGTGGACCCCTCCTCAAGCATGTCAACAGATTGCAACACATGGTACACATATACCCCACTGTCTCCACAGCTGCCAGGCCCACCATTCAGTGGGCCATATGCCTCCAAGCAGCTATGGTCCAAGCACATGCAAGGGTACTGGTTTCCTGGCCCAAAATGCTTATGCACCCCATCAGCTGTGTGTATCCTGGGGGCAGAGTAATGTGTGTCAACAACCTCAGCATGCACTGGAGCCCTATGGATTTCACATTCATCAACATGCTGGACACCCCAAAAATGTCTAGGAAATCTTTCTCCACCCTCCTGGAGAAACTCCACACCCAGCTGGACCTTGATCGTTACCCAGCATCTGGTACCTAACTTGATCATAGTTGACATTCTTGTTTTAGCCATGGACACTCTAGGATTAATGTGCTGCACTGTACTTCCCCATGTACTGCTGTTTTCTAGTTCTTTAGTATCTCTTTCTTAAGCTTCTACAGCATGTCTTCAATTCTCTAATTTAGGGTAATCCCAAATTATGGGGGGGAGTCAGTCCTATCTGACAGACATCCTGGCAGCCCCACTGGCAGCTACTTGGCAGCTTCTCCTGTGCCTCAGCCTGACTCCTAGGCTGCCATAACTCTTAAGCATAGTCCATAAGTATTAATAATCTTCTCTGAGTTAAAGCTACCTTATAGATGACTTTGGAAGTATCTCAGCATATCTCTCCATCTGGATTGATTACATGAGCCAGCGGGGGACGTCTACCTAAAAGAAGTTGCTTACAGCCAGTCAGTCCTTTATACTCCTAATCCCTCTCATTCCTGGCCCCTAGCAGACATTGACCTAAAGATCCCTGCCTTCAATGTGCCACACCCCTTTGGACTGTCCCAAATAATTTATTATTTACAGTTCCTCTTGCCAGCCGTTAGCATATCTAATAGCCCTGTCAGCCCCTATACTCCTGTATTTTCTTTATGCCCCTCAGCTAATTCCAGGGATTCTTGTACCCAAGAATACCTTGAATTGGGGGGGATGTTATTGTCCGTCAAGTCGGACACTGAGTTGGCATAGCGCACGCGTGGTCCTGTGGCTCCAGGACCCGGGTTGCCTGCCGCCGGGCCATAGGCTAGCTATGGCCCGCACGTGTCTTCGGAACCTTCCTGAAGACTTCCTTTTCTATATAGCCGCACGAGTTGCGATGATAAGCTATCTGCTCTTTAGTCTTCATTGTGTAACAACTCTATTGATTGAAAATAGTTAAAACATTGCTCCCCATCTGTTGTATTAGACCTGAACACTCTAGAATTTATTAGATTGTACGCCACCTGTACTGCCCCATGTACCTTCACAGGCAGTCAAATTTTGAATTTAGAATAATCCTAGTCTCTACCAGATGTCTGCGTTTTAATTTAGGTTACAAGCACTCCAGCTACAACCCAAATTATGGGGGGACTAGTCCAGACATCATGCCCTTCTCGTAACCAAGGTTATCTCCACCAGCCTTAACCAAGCCTGGCAGTTTCCTTCCAGCCCCATAGCAGCCCCTCTGCACCCTAGCATGCAGCCTACCTGCAGCTTCCTTTTAGTTTCCCTCCAGCTTTCCTGCAGCCTCCTTGCAGCTCCTAGGAGTTCACCCCAGCACCCTCCTGACAGGCCCGAGCCTGATCCTGCAGACCTTTCCTTGATATTGATTGATTGCACCATGACTGGCTGCTCTCTTCTATTCAGCTTAAGTCTGAACCTCCATGGCAGCCCTTTAAGCTGCCAACCTAGATCAGTGATTGAGAGTTCTTTAGACATGATAAAACCTTTGCTGAGCCAGCCTGCCTTGCCACAGCCGGTATTATTTTATCATTAACTCCTTGACAAGCCTGATGAGTTACAAATGTATTGTACCTCCATAATAGTTTTTTAATTGTCACTCTAGTTTTTTAACTCCTCTAATTCCTGGAATTCTTCCGAATGAAGAATACCAGGAATTGGGGGGGATGTTATTCACCGGGTTTCACCGGCTCACCTAGAGTGACTTAGAGTGCACAGGACTACCTCCCTGCTGCACTGTACTGTGATGCCGCTGCCAGCTATGGCACGGACTCTGACGCCGGTACCCTAAGGTGCCGCGCCATCTCAGTACTTCCTCCTAGCGCATTGATCGAATGCTTATCTAACTGTAAAGATCTTATCCTTACCGTCTTCCCCTCGTCTCTGTGCTTTGCACACGCTCCGGAATACTACATCACCCCCCTGACAACCATCTCTACCTCCACTGCGCCCCCACCACCCCCCTTCCCATCTCCCACGTCCCGTTGCTTACGCAGCCTCAGCCGCCTATCAAACCCTCCAGATCTCTCCCCAGTTGGACTTCACCCCAACCCTTCCTTCCCCAAACCCTCCTCGTACCCCACCCCGTTGCTTGCAACCTTCCCCACCCCTTTTCCCCAAATACCCGACCCCAGATCTCGAGTTTTATCGTACTCAGATCTCCTACTCCCTAATCCCGCCTTTCCCATCTACTTGAGCTTTGCCCTGCCCCTGACCATCGCCATGGATGCGCCGCAATACCCCAAGTTCGACGGTAAGGGAACACTTGAAACCTTTGCTACCTGGTACAAGGACATGACCAGCCCAATGCTGGACAACATCTGCAGGCACTCGGTGCTTGATGGTGACAGAGACTTCATTCCGTTCTCAGAACCGAAAGACGGCATGCACTACTTCACCTCGCCCGGCAGTAATATCACTGCCATCAGCAACTTTATTGCTATGGACCACATTTGCAACTCAGTACACTCATCCATCGCTGCTGTTCTTCGTGACCGCACTAACAATGCAGCGTCTGCTTTGCGCTATCTGAGAACTGAGTATGGATCAGGTTTCATGCTAGATCCTCCTATCCCAACTCCAATTCCCACAACCATCAGATCTCTAAACTTCTCTCGCCACTCCATCCATCGCAATGCAGCTCTTCCCATCCGCCGAGCATCCAGGTCCCCCTCTGACCGGAATGCGCCACCACCACCGCCATTCGTGGATGCTCCTCCTCCACCACCGAAGATGCCTCTGTGTCCCAATGATCCTCTTGTCCTCTGCCCCTTGGACGACGCCAAACTCAAGGCCAGTCTCCGCGCGAGCGCGCAGAAGATCCTGGAGAAGGACCCTAACTGGTTCAAGGACATCCAAGAGGGTCGCTACAAAGAGCGACCTCAACCTCCTCCAGGCCCCTCCAGGCCGATTCCTGTAAACCAGCCGACTGCAACTGGTATCCCATCATCAGCGGGAAAGGAATTCTGGATTGGAGAAGATGACCCTGCTGGATCATCTGATCAACCTGAAGACCAAGCATCTGCTTCACCTCCAGTGCCACCTATCCATCCAGATGCTCATAAACCTAGATGGTATCCAGAGTGGAAAGAGGACATGCTCAAAGAGCGGGACGCCATGATTGAAAGTAAGATCTCCAGTGTCCTGCCCTGTCCTGCTGATCATCCTGTCCTTCACACTGTCTCAGAGATAGGAAACACCCCCACTCTGCAGAATACCCACGGTAGTGGGGACCAACAAGACCAAGACCCTACTCCTGAGCCTGAACCTGTCCTTCACACTGTCTCAGAGATAGGAAATTCCCCCACTTTGCAGAACACCCACAGTAGTGAGGACCATGAAGATGCTACTTCTGATCCAATCACCTCTGAGCACCCACCTGGCACTACAATTATGTGTTTCTACCCTTCCCAGCCCATGGCACATGACTGGGTACTCAGCTCTGATTCAATTCATCACCTTACCTATAACAAGCATGCACTCATCAGAATCATACCTCTATCTCCTCCAGTCCCAGTGTTCTTCCCAGGACATCCCCATCCACGTATGTGCTCTTCCACAGGCACAGCTGTAGTCCAAGCACACAATGGCTTGATCCTAACCCTCAAGGATGTTCATATGTGCCCCATTGATAGTGATCCCATGCCACTCATCATTCCACACAATGGCATCCCAATGCAACTCATAAGCATCCCAGCTATGATGAGACAAGATGATGCCCTTACTCTTTCTTTGGATGACTCCCAGGCTACCCTATGCCTCCCTTCCCAAGAGGACATAGGACAGGAAGATGAGCCTCAACCATCACTCCAGTCTGTCCTGGTCTGCCACAACAATGCAAGGGGGGGAGTCTATACCACAGATGTATTCTACCCCAAGCCTACTGATCACCCAGATCAAGACAGCCCAGTTGACCCATGGTACCTGAACCCTAACGTCATGGTACACCATTTATGCACGGCAGGAAGAGCTAAGTGGACTCAACGGTTCAAGGACTCTGCAGACCGCCTCAATGAACTGGCATCTCCTCCTCCTCCTCCTTCGTCGTCATCTCCAGCTCCTCCTCCTCCTCCTCCATCACCACCGCCAGCTTCTCCTCCTCCTCCTCCCTCTCCCCCAGCTCATGTCTCCTCCCCTCCCTCCACCTCTGCTGACCCTGCTGAGCCTCCCTCTACAAGCCCTGTCCCTGCTTCCCCCAGCCGTACCAGGAAAAGAGATAAGAGAAAGCCAGATATGACTTGCTGGAACTGTGATGGATTTGGACATTCCTCTACACAGTGCCCCTCACCAGGCACTAACTTGGCCCATAAGCCACTCCTGGACACCCTTCTCAAGCCCAAGCCAACAGGTCCTCCTGTACTAGTGCCTCCAGCACCCCCTAGCACTGTCCAGTACCAGAAGAAATCAAATGGTGAGCCTTCCCCAGACTGCCTGTACTGGTCAGACTGTCACAGAGAAGCAGGATATGTAGAAGTCCTGCCAGATAGTGCCCCTAGTTGTAGCCAGGATGATGATGCCATAGATGTTGCCCAACAGCTGGCCAGCATGAAAGCTTCAATGCTGGAGATCTATAAGAAGAGATATCCATCTGTAGCCAGCCAGCAGACTATCCAGCCACCAGTAGAGCCAGCAGTAGAGCCACCAGTAGAACTACCAGTAGAGCCACCAGTACAACCAGCAGTTGAGCCACCAGTAGAACCCCCAGTAGAGCCAGCAGCAGAGCAACCTGCAGATAAACCTACACAGTTGACCACTGCCATCCTATCCCTGCTCCAAGAGGACATACTCCTCCAGATTATGGTCCCCACTGGCATCACAGACTTCTCACCAGGTAGCACACCTCCCACCTCAGAACCAGGTTCCCAAGCTGACATACAGAACAATGCCCACATGTCTGCTATCAGTTACACCCTTGAGAACCACAGGGAGGGAAACTATCCCCTGGGGGAACTGATGGAAATATTAGATCACATGATGCTCTTGCCCACCCCACCTTGCATAGTCAACATGCTCAGGGTCCCCTTATACACCTTGATCCACGACTTCTATGCAAGGTACAAGTACCTGAGGTCCCTTCCACACCAAATCTGGAGAGAACAGGATATGCCCACCAATCCTGCACCAGTTATTAGCCCTATCCACTTGCACTCCAAGCTGCTAGCCACTCTCATATGTAAGTATGACACCTGCTCAGCCAGCATGAAGGATAGATTGAAGTGGACCATCTGCCTGCAGGCAGCCATGGTCAGTGCCTACTGCAATGCAGCACACAGGCAGCCAGGACTCCCCATGCAATCCCATCAGATCAGGACAGATGGAGAGCCCATCCCTATCCTGATCTACGTTGATGATGCCATCATGCCCTGGAATCAGCAAGACTGTTTCATACTCAACTTCTGCCCTCCTGCCTTCCACTCTGACCCTACAGCTGACCTGTGGGAGGACCTGCACCAGGCCATCACTACTAGGCTTAAGAGAGATGGGTTCTACCAGATCCCATACCCAGTTGATGACACTTGATCTCCTGATCCAGTAGCTAGCCAGCAGTTGATAGATGATAAGTTTACATGGCATCCCTTGTAGTCTTTTAGATTTGACTTTCCACCAGTCACCTCTACAACTTCAATTCTGGATCCTTGACATCAAGGACAGACTTTTCCTAGATATTGATTGATTGCAACTTCATTGTCTGCTTTCTTCTATTTTAGATTTGACCTGAGCAGACATCCTGTCCCACAGGATACTCCTGTGCCTCATCTCCTTGCACCTGCTAAGCCAGCCTGCTAGTTTATCTTTCAAAGCATAAGTTGCTTGTGAATATTTTAAAGTCCCTCTAGTTTTTTCTTTTAACTCCTCTAATTCCCGGAATTCTCCAGAATGAAGAATACCAGGAATTGGGGGGGATGTTATTCACCGGGTTTCACCGGCTCACCTAGAGTGACTTAGAGTGCACAGGACTCCTCCCTGTCGCACTGTACTGCTGTGCCGCTGCCAGCTATGGCACGGACAGTGATCCCGGTACCATGAGGTACCGCGGCATCTCAGTACTTTCTCCTAGCGCATTGATCGTATGCTTATCTAACTGTAAAGATCTTATCCTTACCGTCTTCCCCTCGTCTCTGTGCTCTGCACATACTCCGGAAATTCACAGGAACCACCAAGGGCACCAGCGGAGGAAAGGGGCGAAAGCCTGGAACCTAAGCCTAGAACCTAAGCCAGGAATCTTAAGCCTGGCGCAGGCAATACAGCGCGTGTCAGGGGAACCGGTGACGCAGCCAACAGGAAGCTGTCACTGTGTCATGAAGGATGACACAGTCTACGGGAAGCTGACACAGTACAGACAGTTACTGTCTGTACCGATAGTTCTAAGGAAGTACATAAGTAGTCACCAAGTCATAAAACGATTGAGTGAACCGCAATTGATGCTGATAGACACGCGCTTTATAGCCTGTACCCTGATTAGGTTCCCGGCTCTCGCCCCTTCCACTACTGGTGTCCTTTTGTGTTCCACCAGACGCTGTAAACTATTCTCATCTTTGCGTAAAAAGATTGGCGCGTTGACCGCTGCGAGTATTTCTCCACTCTTGAAGTGTATAAGCTGATAGTTTTGAAACTTCAGGTTTATTTTTCAGTCGTAGGGAAGTTCATATAATTCTAGAGCTTCGTTGCTGCTGCTGGTAGACAGAATAGAAAAGCCATGAGCCTGTACAAGGGTTCGTTAGTAGGATTGACTACCATAGGGCTTGTTCAGACTTGAATTTGACAACATGGTCTTTCAGCCCCCAAGTTGCTCACTAATTGTATTAGGAATATGCATGCGTAGTATATCAGCCAAGTCCCTCCTAACCCCCTCGCCACTTCATGTACGCTTAGGGTGCGGAAGGAGTGCCCCCAGAGAAAGGTTTCGTAAGTAGGATTGAGTTCCACATGGGGCTGTTGGGTTTGACCTATTCGATTGTATCGTCTGTCAGCCCCTAGGTTGCTCACTGTCTGCAGCCGGAATACACACTACTGAATTAGGACATCAGCCCGATCCCCCCCGTCCCCCATGTCACTTCATGTGTGCTCAAGGGGCGGGGGGGACTACCCAGAGGCAGTGCAAGGGGTCCGCGGATTCCCGGTTGGCCGACAATGCGTATGTAGGGCACTAGGGCATTCGAAGCTCAGCATTTGCGCACAGCGGGCAGCGGTAAACAAGCGAGGGGTTGAGGGGGGGGGGTGTGGGGGGTGGGTGGGGTGATAGAGGACATAGATGGAGGGCGACCCAAAAATGTCTAGTACTATGTTCGAACTGGTGACCTTGTGCGTGTCAGGCATACGTGATAACCAACTACACCAACGAGGCTTCTACCAACAACACGACACACAGGTAAATATTAACTTACGTAATGTGATTTTTTAGTGGTGGTGGCGATTTGGTTTGATGTTTCCACTGCCAGGACAAGTGGCCGTTGTAATCTTTCTTCTTCTTAGATTTGATGGTTTGCTTTTCAGGTTTGTGGGGGTGCCTTTAAAACCCTCGTGCTTCCTGCTATAAAATTTGATGGTTGGCAGGCTGTGCTGCTGTCCTGTCTCGGCAGTGATTTGCTGAGTTTATGTAACATTTCATTCCATGTTAAAGTCTACTTGACACCACAAGGGTGTATGAGACTCTGTGCTTAAACAAAAAGAAAAGCACCCACAAAGCAAACAAACCCATTACATCAGGGGTGTGTCGAGGACAAACAAACCAAACTACCAGCCACCGTTTTGGTGCCGTAGGTATTAAACCCCCTAGAGCAGGACCCATATCTCAACCACTAACAGTGGCGGAGGTAAGAAGCTAACAAATGAGAAGTCACAAGAAAAAAAAGGAGAGTAAATTACGGTGCCACTAAGCAGTCCAGAGCTTCCTGTCTTGCTCTTCTACAAGTAGAAAGATAGTCGGCTAGGTAACGATTCCTCTCTCTCGCGCGATCATCACCCCTTCATCATGCTGTGCTGCTGTCCTGTCTTGGCAATGATTTGCTGAGTTTATGTAACAAAATATCTCTCTCTCTCTCTCTCTCTCTCTCATCGTCCTGCATTGCTGACTTCGTTGCCATTGGGGTGTCCCCGGTTCAATGGCAGGACACTGCGGACTCTTGTCATTCATTCATTGGCCATGGAGGAGCCAGGGTCAAAATGGGTTCTCCCCCTCACATTTTCGTTCTTGAAGATGCCCCATTCATCCTGGATCCCCCCCCCCCCCCCCCCCCCATCTCCTCCCCCTTCCCCACCTAGGCTCTTCAACCCCCTCCCCCCCCCCCCCCCCCCCCCACTGGTGCAATCCCGAACTAACATGCACCGGCCAGGTAGCCAACGTATGTTGCCAGATGCTTGGTCCTACGACTCAGCTGCTATATTTTTGCTAGTCTTTCCATGCATGCATGCCTTTTGCTGCTCCTCTTTTCTGGGAGCCATGCATTGGTGCGCTGTAGGATTTCTTCCGTCTTACGACCCCCTTTTGTCGTTACTTGGCATGGCGCTTCCTGCCGTTTTTGTCCACCCTCCTTTCCGCCTCCCTTTCTCTGCTACCAGCTGTGCTTCGTTTGGTGTTGTTTCTTTGAGGATGAGCTCATGATTGTAGCTTCTGATGTACGGCTGCATAAACTGTCAGATTCTTACAGCCAACATGTGTGACCTGTGTGGTGGATTCCCTCGCCCCTGCCATGTGCGCTTGCTTATGGATTCTTGCTAGTTTGGAATTCTGGACTTTCTTTGTTAAGTCTGGAAGTCCCCCATCCCGACCCTCCCATACAGCCCATCACTCATGAACTCATGAGACCTCTTCTAGATCATAATCAATGAAAACACTGATTTGTTGTGTTAACGGTACATTTCCCTGGAGATTTTTTGTTTCCTGCCGAAGACGGCTAGCAGCCAAATTGCTGGCTGATAACATGTGTAACCAAGTTCAAGTTCTTCCGGAACACACACACATCAATTTGTCTAAATTACAAATATTAAGGTATGCCAAATGAGCTGAATGTATAACATGTGTTTCTTATCTTCTCATACACACTACTACACTAGGGGGCCTTCGGTGGGGGTCTACTGGGGAAGCAATCCGTCCCCAAGTTACCAAACCGGAATACTCACACACATCTGTATCTGAAGTCTCTTAACACCTCCCACAACACGATACATGACTTGACTGTTTCATAGTGTGTTTCTGCTTGTATTCTCATTCGCCCTAGGGGCCTACGGTCGGGGAAAGCATATAGCCCCCGCATGCCTCTCCAGTAACACACAAACGCACTGAATGGTTCGTACAAATAATGCATTACACTAGGGGGCCTCACACACAACCCTCAACCCTCAAACACTTTAGGGCCCTGGGGTGGGGGGGTAATCAGTCCCCCGATAGACAGATGCCTCTTTCATAACATATACGCACACACAGATGCCTCTTTCAGAACAAACACACACGCACACACAGATGCCTCTTTCACAACACACATATACACACACAGATGCCTCTTTCAGAACACACACACAGATGCCTCTGACAGAACACCCACACGCACACAGATGCCTCTGACAGAACACACACACACGCACACACAGATGCCTCTGACAGAACACACACACGCACACATATGCCTCTGACACGCACACAGATGCCTCTGACAGAACATACACACGCACACATATGCCTCTGACAGAACACACACACGCACACAGATGCCTCTGACAGAACACACACACGCACACATATGCCTCTGACAGAACACACACACGCACACAGATGCCTCTGACAGAACACACACACGCACACATATGCCTCTGGCAGAACACACACACGCACACAGATGCCTCTGACAGAACACACACACGCACACAGGTGCCTCTTTCAGAACAGACACACACGCGCACACACAGATGCCTCTTTCTGAACACACACACAAGCGCACACACACAGATACCTCTTTCAGGACACACACACACACACGCACACAGATACTTACACTTTCAGAACACACACAGATGCCTCTTTCGGAACACACACACACACTGATGCCTGTTTAAGAACACACTCACACACGCACACAGATATATACACGTTCCTATTACAATTACAATGACACGCGATTTGAATTATTGCGTTTCTTATCTTCTAACACACACTGTACCACGAAAATGACTGTTTGGGTTTCAGTTCATCAATGCCTTTTATTTTGAGCCCTTCCTGTCACGGTTGGGCAAGTCCCTTAGCCTATTTGGCCTACCCCAAGACTGCAACATACATACATACACTAGGGGGCCCTCACTAGGCTGAGGGGGCAATCAGTACCCCAAAGCCTCCTCCTCCCTTGCTTACTATAAGGGTGGGTATGGGTGTGGGTGGATGTGGTGGATGGATGTGTGTATGTGTGGGTATGGGCGGTATGAGTGGATGGGTAGATGGGTGGGTATGGGTGATATACACACTAGGGGGCCTTCACTTGGCCGAGGGGGCAATCAGTCCCCAAAAGCCTCCTCCTCCCTTACTTGCCTCAGCCTCCTTGGCCTCCCTTCGGTAGCTCTCCACCTCCTTCTGAAGCTCTGGAGAGATGTGTACGGGGCAGGGGGGGGGGGGGGGGGGGGGGGGGGGGGGGGGAGTTGTGGTGATGAGCAATGGGTTGGGTGGGAGGGTTTGGTGAGGAGGGAGTGATGAGTGTTGGGTTGGGTGAGAGTGACGTGTGATGCGTGTAAGGCAGGGTGGGAGTGTTGGGTTGGGTGGGAGGGTTGGTTTGGGGTGGGGGTGATGAGTGTTGGGTTAGGGTGGGGGTGATGAGTGTTGGTTTGGGTGAGAGTGATGTGTGTGAGGTAGGGTCAGAGTGATGAGAAGCTTTCCGCTCCCTTCTGAAGCTCTAGAGAGATGTGTATGGGGCAGGGGGGGAGTTGTGGTGATGAGCAATGGGTTTGGTGGGAGGGTTTGGTGAGGGAGGGAGTGATGAGTGTGAGGCAGAGTGGGAGTGATGAGTGTTGGGTGAGAGTGATGAGTGATGAGTGTTGGGTTGGGTGGGAGTGATGAGTGTAAGGCAGGGTGGGAGTGATGAGTGTTGGGTTGGGTGGGAGTGATGAGTGTTGGGTTGGGTGGGAGTGATGAGTGTTGGGTTGGGTGGGAGTGATGAGTGTAAGGCAGGGTGGGAGGGAGTGATGAGTGTGAGGCAGGGTGGGAGTGATGAGTGTTGGGTGAGAGTAAGAGTGATGCGTGATGCGTGTAAGGCAGGGTGGGAGTGATGTGTGTTGGGTTGGGTGGGAGTGATGAGTGTTGGGTGAGAGTGAGGAGTGATGCGTGTAAGGCAGGGTGGGAGTGATGAGTGTTGGGTTGGGTGGGAGGGTTGGGCCGGGGTGGAGGTGATGAGTGTTTGTTTGGGTGAGAGTGATGAGTGTGAGGCAGGGTGGGAGTGATGAGAAGCTTTCCACCTCGTTCTGAAGCTTTGGATACATGTCTATGGGGTAGGGGGGGAATTATGGTGATGAGCCATGGGTTGGGTGGGAGGGTCGGGTCGGGTCGGGAGTGATGAGTTACCTACCTGCTCTACCCAACCAACCTACTATAACCTCCACCTAGCCACCCACCCACCTGCTCTACCCAACCAACCTACTATAACCTCCACCTAGCTACCCACCCACCTGCTCTACCCAACCAACCTACCATAACCTCCACCTAGCCACCCACCCACCTGCTCTACCCAACCAACCTACTATAACCTCCACCTAGCCACCCACCCACCTGCTCTACCCAACCAACCTACTATAACCCTCCACCTAGCCACCCACCACCTGCTCCTACCCAACCAAACTACTATAACCTCCACCTAGCCACCCACCACCGGCTATCAGCCCAACCAACCTACTATAACCTCCACCTAGCCACCCACCCACCTGCTCTACCCAACCAACCTACTATAACCTCCACCTAGCCACCCACCCACCTGCTCTACCCAACCAACCTACTATAACCTCCACCTAGCCACCCACCCACCCTGCTCTACCAACCAACCTACTTTAACTCCACCTAGCCACCACCTATCTGCTCTACCCAACCAACCTACTATAACCTCCACCTAGCCACCCACCCACCTGCTCTACCCAACCAATCTACTATAACCTCCACCTAGCCACCCACCCACCTGCTCTACCCAACCAACCTACCATAACCTCCACCTAGCCACCCACCCACCTGCTCTACCCAACCAACCTACTATAACATCCACCTAGCCACCCACCCACCTGCTCTACCCAACCAACCTACTATAACCTCCACCAACCCACCCACCTACCTGCTCTACCCAACCTAGCCACCATAACCTCCACCTAGCCACCCACCCACCTACCTATCTGCTCAACCCAACCTACCTACTATAACCTCCACTTATCCACCCATCTATCTGCTCAACCCAACCTACTATAACCTCCACCTAGCCACCCACCTACCTTGTTATCTGCTCAGCCCAACCTACCACAACCTCCTCTTATCCACCCACGTATCTGCTCAACCCAACCTACTATAACCTCCACCTAGCCACCCACCTACCTTGTTATCTGCTCAGCCCAACCTACCATAACCTCCTCTTATCCACCCACCTATCTGCTCAACCCAACCTACTATAACCTCCACCTAGCCACCCACCTACCTTGTTATCTGCTCAGCCCAACCTACCTAACCTCCTCTTATCCACCCACCTATCTGCTCAAACCAACCTACCATAACCTCCTCGTATCCACTGAATTGACCTGGAAGAGAGCTGCTTCTTGAGTTTAGCCGCCTCAGCCTCTAACTTCACTACCTTGGAGGACCTACCTGCTATAACCTCCACCTAGCCACCCACCTACCTACCTGCTCGACCCAACCTACCTACCTGCTACAACCTCCACCTAGCCACCCACCTACCTACCTGCTCGACCCAACCTACCTACCTACTACAACCTCCACCCAGCCACCCACCTACCTACCTGCTCGACCCAACCTACCTACCTACTACAACCTCCACCTAGCCACCCACCTACCTACCTGCTCAACCCAACCTACCTACCTACTACAACCTCCACCTAGCCACCCACCTACCTACCTGCTCGACCCAACCTACCTACCTGCTACAACCTCCACCCAGCCACCCACCTACCTACCTGCTCGACCCAACCTACCTACCTACTACAACCTCCACCCAGCCACCCACCTACCTACCTGCTCGACCCAACCTACCTACCTACTACAACCTCCACCTAGCCACCCACCTACCTACCTGCTCAACCCAACCTACCTACCTACTACAACCTCCACCTAGCCACCCACCTACCTACCTGCTCGACCCAACCTACCTACCTGCTACAACCTCCACCGAGCCACCCACCTACCTACCTGCTCGACCCAACCTACCTACCTACTACAACCTCCACCTAGCCACCCACCTACCTACCTGCTCGACCCAACATATCTACCGTAACCTCCACTTATACATAGGGACCGGCAAATGACGCAAATCATGGGATGTTGACCAAAAGCGAGTATGATATCATATGCTATTATACAATTTGCATCATATGATATTGTATATAAATGGCAACTTTAGCCTAGTCAGTCTGCCGGCATCATATGATATCATATTGCCGTTCCCCACTTATAAATAGGGAAAGGCATATCATATGATGCTGACCAAAGACGAGTATGATATCATATGATATCATAAGAAAATCATATGATTTAATATCATATGATATGTTGCCCCAGGCCAAAGTTACCTGGTCAAACCGCCGGCATCATATGATTTCATATGATGACATGATATCATATTGCCAATCCCTACTTGCAAACCCACCTGAACTGGAAGAGAGCTGCTTCTTGAGTTCAGCCGCCTCAGCCCAATCGACCTCCAGCCAAATCTGCTCAACCCAACCAACCTACTTTAACCTCCACTTATCCACTCACCTACCTAGCTATCTGCTCAAACCAACCTATCATAACCTCCACTTATCCACTGAACTGACCTGAACTGGAAGAGAGCTGCTTCTTGAGTTCAGCCGCCTCAGCCTCTAACTTCAAAACCTTAGAAGACTCCTTGGCCAAGGCGGCCTTGGCCTCACTGCACGCCTTCTTAGCAGCTTCCGCCTCTGCCTTGGAATCATTGCACGCCTTCTGGGCAGCTTCCGCCTCAGCCTTGGAAATGTCACACGCCTTCTGGGCAGCTTCTGCGTTGGCCTGGGCAGCCACCAGGGCCTTCCGTAGCTCCTCTACCTCCTTGCTGCTTGACTCCCTGGCTGCGGCGGCAGCACTGCACATGGTGGGGGTGGTATTGGAGGTGTGGGGTGTGAGGTGTGGGGGGGTATGTGTGTGTGTGTGTGGTGGTGGTGGTGGTGGTGGTGGTATGCATGTATGTGTGTGTGTGTGGGGTATGTGTGGGGTGTGTGTGTGTGTGGGGGGGGGGGGGGGGGGGGGGGGGGGGGGCTCACAGCCCATAGTTGTCGTAGAGCTCTAGGGAGATGAGGCGAGTGTCATGGTGGAGGGGTCCTCCTTGCTGCTAGACTACTTGGCTGCAGTGGCAGCACTGCACAGGGTGTGGGTGGTAGTGATAGTGGTAGGGGGTAGTAGTAGGTATGGGTGTGTGGGGGTGGGTGTGTGGGGTGGGGGGGCTCCTTGCTGCTAGACTACTTGGCTGCAGTGGCAGCACTGCACAGTGTGTGGGTGGTAGTGGTAGTGGTAGGGGGTGGTAGTAGGTATGGGTGTGTGTGGGGTGGTGGGGTGGGGTGGGGTGGGGGGGGATCCTTGCTGCTAGACTACTTGGCAGCAGTGGCAGCACTGCACAGTGTGTGGGTGGTAGTGGTAGTGGGAGGGGGTGGTAGTAGGTATGGGTGTGTGTGGGTTGGTGGGGTGGCTCCTTGCTGCTAGACTACTTGGCTGCAGTAGCAGCACTGCACAGGGGAGGGGTGTGTGTGAATGTGTGTGAATTTGTGTGTGTGTGTGTGTGTGTGTGTGTGTGTGTGTGTGTGGGGGGGGGGGGGGGGGGGGGGGGGAATGTGTGGGTATGTGTGGGTTGTTGTTGTTGTTGGTGGAGGGGCTCCTTGCTGCTAGACTCCTTGGCTGCAGTGGCAGCACTGCACAGGGGAGGGAGGGAGTGGGTGGTGGGAGGGTGGGAGGAAGTGCGAGGTGGTGGTGGTGTGAGGGTGGGATGGAGTGGGAGGGTGGGTGGGGGGTGGGAGGGAGTGGGAGGGTGGGGGTGGGAGAGAGTGAGTGAGTGAGAGTGAGAGTGAGTGAGTGAGTGAGTGGGAGAGAGTGAGTGGGAAGACTGTCCGACATCACAGATAGCGTAGCACATGTGGGTACCCAATTGCGAAACCTCACGCTGAACCCCATTATGCAAGCGCTTGGGCGGAGGGCGCCGCAAGGTGCACACAACACAGGTTTTTTAACACCTCCTTAACTGCCTCCAGCTGAGCCGCAAGCTCTACCTCTCCCCTACCAACCCATCCACCCCGCTCTCCCATACCGACCCACCCACCCCCTTCCTTCTCTTCTGCAGGATGCACTGACCTGCTGGCCCTGGAACTTACCTAGCAGCCGCTACCACCTCCATCTTAGCTGCCTCCAGCTGAGCCGCAACCTCCATGGCCTGCGTGGAGGCCTTGGCAGCAGCAGCAGCCTGAGCTGCCTGCGCTGCAGCCGCGTCATTCTTAACCTCCTGCACAGCAGAGGGTTGAGGATCAAGGGGAGAGTTGAGGTTTGAGGGGAGGTTTGAGGGGAGGGTTGAGGGGCAACGGTAGTGGGCCAAGGGACGTTGGGTGAGGGGTGATGAGAGTGGTCTGAGGGGTGATGAGAGTGATGAGAGGGTTGAGGGGTGATGAGAGCGGTCTGAGGGTTGAGGGGTGATGAGAGCGGTCTGAGGGTTGAGGGGTGATGAGAGCGGTCTGAGGGTTGAGGGGTGATGAGAGTGGGTTGAGGGTTGAGGGGTGATGAGAGCGGTCTCAGGGGTGAGGGGTGATGAGAGTGGGTTGAGGGGTGAGGGCGGTGCTCGCCTGTGCAGCATCTGCTGGTGCAGGGGCACTCATGGCAGGGGGGGAGGTGACAGCTCCCCCAGATGAGGTCTCCTTTGTGGGTGTGGGTGGGTGTGGGTCCAGGTGAGGGGTGAGGGCGGTGCTCACCTGTGCAGCATCTGCTGGTGCTGGGGCATGCTTGGCAGGGGTGTGTGTGACAGTTCCCCCAGATGAGGTCTCTTTTGTGGGTGTAGGTGGGTGTGGGTCCAGGTGAGGGGTGAGGGCGGTGCTCACCTGCACAGCATCTGCTGGTGCTGGGGCACGCTTGGCAGTGGGGGAGGTTACAGCTTCGCCAGATGAGGTCTCCTCTGTGGGTGTGTCTGCATCCATGGCTGTTGAGATCTTGAACACGCTAGTCACGTTCTGGTATTTGCCGTTGTATCCTCCGAAGGAGAGGAGGGTCTGGGAGTCGTCTCCTAGGTAGACCTGCAGGTGGGTAGGGTTGGTTTGGGTGCTGTGTTGTGTTGGGTGGAGTTGGTTTGGATGGTGCTGGTTTGGGTGGTGTTGGTTTGGGTGGTGCTATATTGGTTTGGGTGGGTGTTGTTGGTTTAGGTGGGTGTTGTTGGTTTGGGTGGTGTTATATCGGTTTGGGTGGGTGGTGTTGGTTTAGGTGGGTGGTGTTGGTTTGGGTGGTGGTATATCGGTTTGTGTTGTGTTGGTTTGGGTGGGTGGTGTTGGTTTGGGTGGTGTTATATCGGTTTGGGTTGTGTTGGTTTTGGTGGGTGGTGTTGGGTGGCGTGGGATTTGGTGGCTTAGGTTTGGGTTGTGTTGGTTTGGGTTGTGTTGTGTTGGGTTAAGTTGTATTGTGCTGTATCCTCCGAAGGAGAGGAGGGTCTGGGAGTCGTCTCCTAGGTAGACATGCAGGTGTGTAGGGTTGTGTTGGGTGGTATTGGCTTGGGTGACGTTGTGTTGTGTTGGGTGGTGAGTTGTTGGGCGGAGTTGTATTGTGTTTTATCCACCGAAGGTGAGGAGGGTCTAGGAGTCGTCTCCTAGGTAGACCTGCAGGTGGGTAGGGTTGTGTTGGTTTTTGTTGGTTGGTGCTGGTTTGGTTTGTGTTGGTTTGGTTTGTGTTGGTTTGGGTAGTGTTAGTTTGGGTGGGAGGTGTTGGTTTGGGTGGCATTGGTTTGGGTGGCGTTGGGTTTGGTGGTGTCGGGTTGGGTGGAGTTGACTTGTGTTGCATTTAAGGAGAGGAGGGTCTGGTAGCCCTCCCCTGAGTAGACCTGCAGGTGGGTAGGGTTGTCTTGGGTGGTGTTGTTTTGGGGTGTTGTTGTGTTGTGTTGGGTGACGAGGTGTTGGGTGGTGAGGTGTTGGGTGGTGAGATGTTGGGTAGTGTTGTATTGTATTGTATTCACCGAAGGAGAGGAGGGTCTGGTAGTCGTCTCCTAGGCAGACCTGCAGGTGGGTAGGGTTGTGTTGGGTTGTGTTATTTTGGGGTGTTGGTGTTGTTGTGTTGATTCGGGTGGTGAGGTGGTGGGCGGAGTTGTATTGTGTTGTATCCAAGGATAGGAGGGTCTGATAGTTGCCTTCTAGGTAGACCTGCAGGTGGGTAGGGTTGTGTTGGGTGGTGTTATTTTGGGGTGTTGTTGTGTTGGTTTGGGTGGTGAGGTGTTGGTTGGTGTTGGCTTGGTTTGTGTTGGTTTAGTTGTGTTGGTTTGGTTTGTGTTGGTTTGCGTTGTGTTGGTTTGGTTTGTGTTGTGTTGGTTTGTGTTGGTTTGTGTTGGTTTGCGTTGTGTTGGTTTGGTTTGTGTTGGTTTGGTTTGTGTTGGTTTGCGTTGTGCTGGTTTGTGTTGTGTTGGTTTGTGTGTGTTGCCGTGTTGGCTCGGGTTGTGTTGTGTTCAGCAAACGGAATATACCACTAAGCTGGCTGGAATGCAATGCATACTACAACTCAACACTGATACGCCCTCTGAGGAGATGGGGTCCCTAGCTGGCACTGAGGATACCGCACACCAAGCCACAATTGCTCTGTTGTGTGTTGTGCTGTGGTGGTTCAGGTTGTGTTGTGTTGGTTTGCTTTGTGTTGGTTTGTGTTGTCTTGTGTTGGTTTGTGTTTTGTTCAGCAAACGGAATATACCACTGGTATATACCACTGGCATATACCAGCTGGCTGGAATGCAATGCACAAGAGGAATCACCACTGATACGCCCTCTGAGGAGATGGGGCCCCTAGCTGGCACAGAGGGAACAGCATACCACTCCACAGTTGCTCTGTTTTGTGTTGTTTTGTGTTGTTTTGTGTTGTGCTGGTTTGTGTTGTCGTGTTGGTTTGTGATGTGTTCAGCGAATGGAATATACCACTAAGCTGGCTGGAATGCGATGCATAAGAGGACTCACCACTGATACGCCCTCTGAGGAGATGGGGTCCCTAGCTGGCACAGAGGGCACAGCACGCCACTCCACAGTTGCTCTGTTGTGTGTTGTGTTGTGGTGGCCAGGGTCTTGCTGTGTTCAGCAAACGGAATTTACCCTTAAGCTGGCTGGAATGCAATGCATAAGAGGACTCACCACCAAGACCCCCTCTGTGTGTTGTGTCGTGGTGGCTCAGGTTGTGTTGTGTTGGTTTGTGTTGTCTTGTGTTGGTTTGTGTTGTGTTCAGCAAAAGGAAAATACCACTAGCATAAGAGGACTCACCACTGAAACGCCCTCTGAGGAGATGGGGTCCCTAGCTGGTACTGAGGATACTGCACGCCAAGCCACGCTCCCTGCTTCAAGGGTAGTCAGGTCCAGGGCCAGCAGGTCAGTGCATCCTGCAGAAGAGAAGGACGTGGGTGGGTGGGTGGGTTGGTAGGGGAGAGGGGGTGGGTGGGTTGGTAAGGGAGAGGGGGGTGGGTGGGTGGGTAGGGGAGAGGGGGGTGGATGGGTTGGTTGGGGAGAGGGGTGGAGGGGGGAAGGGGTTGGTGGGGGAGAGGGGAGACCAAGAGTGTTTTGATAGTTTTGGGGGCTCTGTAAGACGAACTCTCCAGGCCTTGCCTCAAGGGTAGACAGGGCCAGGGCCAACAAATCAATGCAACCTGCAGGCAATTCTGAAGAGGTGGATGGGTTAGTATGGGAGAGGGGGGTGGATGGGTTGGTAGGGGAGAAGGGGGAGGATGGGTTGGTAGGGGAGAGGGGGGACCAAACGTGTGTTGATAGTTTTTCGGGCTCTGAAAAACGAAATCTTCAGGCCTTGTCCCAATGCTAGACAGGGCCAGGGCCAGAAGGGAAGTGGGATTGTGTGTGTGTGTGTGTGGGGGGGGGGGGGGGGGGGGGGGGGGTAGGAGCTTAGCGCTTATTACGCTACCTGGCGCTAAAATAGATCCCGTCATTAGCGCTAGTTCAAGATTTGGTCTGCGATTAGCCTTAACCTCCAGGGCCAGGGCCAGCAAATCAATGCAACAAGCAGGCAACGAAGAAGGGAAGGATGGGTTGGTAGGGGAGAAGGGTGGGGTGGGGTGGGTAGAGGAGAGGGCGGACCAAGTGTCTTTTTATAGTTTTTGGGGCTCTGGAAAACGGACTCTTCAGGCCTTGTCCCAATGCTAGACAGGGCCAGGGCCAGCAGGTCGATTCAACCTGAAAGTAAAAAAGAAGGAGGGGATGGTTTGGTAGGGGATAGTTTTGTTTTTCAGTCCAAGGGGAGCCACTTCACGCTCCCCGCCTCAAGGTTGGACAGGTCATTAAATTATCACTGTAGCACAAACTTGGCCCCCCATCGGAATGCAATGTTTTTGTGGCCGTTGCCTCCAGTTGTGTCCAGTGAACATAACACCAATCCCATATAAACCCCTCGAAAACCCCAAATATGACTCACCTTTTACGTTGTTGCCACCACCCACAATGTACTAGGAGGACCCAACCAGGGCACCTGAATGACCAGCTCGGGGTGAGATCTTTCCACCTGTCACTTTGGCTTGGCCTCACTGCATCGGCGGTGTGTGTCCAGTAAACATGTCGCCAATCCATATGAAACCCTCTAAAACACCAATATTACTCACCTTTTACGTTGCTGCCACCACCCACAATGTACCAGGAGGACCCAACCAGGGCACCTGAGTGACCAGCTCGGGGTGAGATCTTTCTGCCTGTCACTTTGGCTTGGCTCCAATGCATCGGCAAAGCGTGTGCGTCTAGTGAACATAACACCAACCCATATTAAACCCTCTAAAACCCTAAATATGACTCACCTTTCACATTGTTGCCGCCACCCACAATGTGCCAGGAGGACCCAACCAGGGCGCCTGAGTGACCAGCTCGGGGTGAGATCTTCCCGCCTGTCACTTTGGCTTCGCTCCACTGCATGGGCGATGCGTGTGTGTCCAGTACATGCACGTCATTGAAGCAAGTAGCCACAGAACCACCTATGTGTGTGTGTGGCGGTGTTGGTGTGTGGTGGTGGTGGAGGTAGTGGTGGTGGAGGTGTTGGTGTATGGTGGTGGTAGTGGTGGTGGAGGTAGTGGTGGAGGTGGTGGTGTGTGGTGGTGGAGGTGGTGGTGTGTGGTGGTGGTAGTGGTGGTGTGTGGTGGTGGTAGTGGTGGTGTGTGGTGGTGGAGGTAGTGGTGTGTGGTGGGGGTAGTGGTGGTGTGTGGTGGGGGTAGTGGGGGTGTGTGGTGGTGGAGGTAGTGGTGGAGGTGGTGGAAGTGGTGGTGTGTGGTGGTGGAGGTGCTGGTGGTATGTGATGGTGTTGGTGTTGGTGAGTGGTGGTGGAGGTAGTGGTGGTGTGTGGTGGTGGAGCTAGTGGTGGTGGTGTGTGATGGTGGTGGTGGTTTTGATGGTGCGTGGTGGTGGTGGTGGTGTGTTGTGGTGGAGGTAGTGGTGGTGGTGTGTGTTGTGTGGTGTTAGTAGTAGTGGTGGTGTGTGGTGGTGGTGGTGGAGGTGGTGTGAGGTGGTAGTGGTGGTGTGTGGTGGTGGTGGTCGTGGTGTGTGGTGGTGGTCGTGGTGGTGTGTGGTGGTGGTGTGTGTGTTTGGTGGTATTGATGGTGGTGTTGGTGTTGATGGTGTCGATGGTGGTGTTGATGGTGGTGTTGGTGGTATTGATGGTGGTGTTGATGGTGGTGGCACTTACCTCCAAATACGACAAGGTAGCGCTCCTGGTACCCCGTTGCTGCATGGGCCGAGCGAGCAGGGGGGGCCTTGCCCGCAACCTTGGGCTCCTCCCACACCAGGGTGTCCATGTTCAAGGTCCAGAGGTCACCTAGGGTGCGGCGGTGGGGGTCCTCACCACCAAACACAAACAAATGGCGCCCTAGGAGAGCTGCGGAGTGTCCACCTCGGGTTGATGGGCCCGTCCCCTCAGGCTTGATGTTCGCAAGAACGGAGGAGACTGTGTCGAACACACGCACAGGCATGTGGGTGGTTGCGTTCTTGGCTTTGGTGTGCCCCCCCAAAATAACCAGGGCATCACGCCAAGGAGTGACTGAATGGCCAGCCAGGGCGGGCAAGGGAGGGGGGACAGGGGCAGGGGCAGGAGCAGGAGAAGGAGCAGCGCCTGCACTGGAGGTGGCCTTGATCTCCTCAGGGGTAGCCGGGTCCGCAGCCACGGGGGCCTCAACGCCCCCCTCAGCAAGAGCGACGGGTGAGAGGGACTTCATAAGGAGAGGGGACCACTCCATGGTGGAGGTGTCCAGCTTCCAGGAATCACTCAAGTAACGGCCGCTGTAGTTTCCTCCGATCACGAAGCAACTGTTTCCAATAATAGCAGCGCCGTGCTCATAGCGAGGGGAGGGTTTCTTCTGACCCTCCACGGGAATTTGGGTCCACTTGCCCTCCAGGGCGTAGCTGGCAGCGGGCCCTGAGGGAGCTGCTGCAGGGACACTTGCAGCTGCTGGGGAAGCAGGTCCTTCCTTCTCCACAGCACTAAGCAGTGCGTACCAGTCAGGCTGCTCCTCCTCTACGGTGCGCACAAACAGGCGCATGGCCTCCATACCGTTCATGTTGCCCAGCTGCTTCCACGCAGAATGCTTGGCGTTCTCCACAGCGTTCCACTTCCACCCCCCTGACTTGGTGCAGGGTCCAACTACAGCCTGCTGCTCCAAGGCATACAACAGAAGCTGGCTCTCGGTGCTCAAGGCCTTGGCTCCTGCATGCAAGTGGTTGTGGTGTGCATGGGTGGGAGTGGGAGTGGGAGTGGGTGTGTACGGATGGAGGGATGTTGTTGGTGTAGGGCCAAAGCACAGCCTGCTTCTCCAAGGCACACAACAGTAGCTGGCTGTAATTGCCCAAGGCCTTGGCTCATGCAAACCAATTTTAAGATGGTGTTGATGGTGTTTGGTGATTGGTGATGGTGATTGGTTATGGTGTTTGGTGAGTGGTTATGGTGTTTGGTGAGTGGTTATAGTGTTTGGTGAGTGGTTATGGTGTTTGGTGAGTGGTGGTGGTGGTGTGGTGGTCAAACTATGAAAAGCAGATCTGGGCAGATCTAAGAGGTGTCAGCGTGGTAGTCACGCGTGCCTCGTTATTTTCAGTGCCATTGCGAATATTCCCATCCTCTCAGATCCAAGCGTACCTGGGAGCTTCATCATGTGAAATTTTAGCGTCGCGTGAAATCGATCCGGGTAGCCGAGCAAGCATGTGGGGGACGAAGGTTTGGCATCCTGGGCAGGGCAGAGAAGGGATGATGAGAAGGGAAGGGGCAGGAGGGATTCGGGGAATTATAATGCGTGAGTTGGGAACATGAGCAAATGTGTATGGCGACGGGGGAAGGAAGGCGAAATGTATATGGCGAAGGGAAAAGTGGTCAAAACTCGAGTTGGGTTGTTTCCGAGATATGATTTGGAGAGCAGATATTCAGTAGAGATCCAGCGCATTGCGCATAACTCGCAACATTGTGAGCACTGGACCTTGTGCCTCTCCAGACAGTATGAAGAAAGTTCCTGGACAAATTAAAGTTCGAACCTCGGCAGGGGTAGGAGCTGGGCTAGCCATCTTGTGAGCGAAGCGATTAGTGAATGCGAGGTCGGACAATTATTAGCAGCTGTGACGAACTTGAACGCCTGAAATTAATATCGGACAGGCTCGTTCAGGCGAAATCGGTTACTCTCGTAACCGATTTACCAAGCCACGCCAATGCGCGTCAATTACCATATGCCGTGGGATGAACGACTTGCACTCCTTTTCTGCTTTCACGAAATCACAAAATTCACCTGCCACTCCTTTCCTGCTTTCACTACATCACGAGAATCACGAAAATGCAGCTCTGGTGCTTCAGATAAAGCGATCAAAAGCATACACACTAGTAGGAACAAGGAAGTAGGCATTTTTCAATCTGTCACACACACTCTTTTTGTGCAAGAAGGATTTTCGCCGAAACTAGTGAACCTAGCCACTTACAGACTCACAACTGTGTAGAACCACGACAAAGTCCCAGCATCCTGCCATCCATGAGCAGCAGGTGAGCCCGTCGCCACGGGAAGATACTGGGAGACCGTCATGTCTCTATTTATAATCATATATACAGTTATGAGTCTGTGAGTGGTTAGGTGTCACAGGTCCCCACTCCCTGGTTGAGAAAAGCCCTAGGGGAGGTACTTCCTGCATGTAATCTCCTTTAAAATTTGGTCAATTATAAAATAGCAGCTAAAGCTGTAATGGACAGCCTTTCTCTGGCGCTTGACTGACCAAGAATGGGGTGGGGTGGCGAGTTAGGGTGTAGGGTTCTGTCGCACCCTCTTTGTCGCAGACAGCCTGGGACGCAGATAATCTCTAGAGTCTTCTTCCTGCCTTGGGGCATTCCAGACCAGAGAACGTTTCCACTCAACTGGCAGCCATCTCCCAAAACAAATCCGCAGCCGGAGCTCCGCAACCAATTTTCCTACATACTCTTATTTTTCGCCATGCATGTCCGCGTTTGCAAAACTCGCACTAGCCTATTTTCGAACCGCTCGCCTGTGGCCGCTGCCGGCAGATCCCCTCTGTGCTGCGCATATCTAAAGCCGCTGCCTCAGCACACAGCAATCTGCCGAGTTAGCAGCGATGATGGACCCCAGTCGGAATCAACCGAGGAGAGCGCAAAATTGGAACTGTCAGACCCACTCACTAGATCCATGTCGGGTGAGCTGTCTCGTCAGCTATTTGCGTGCTACCTCCTCCCTTGCGCGCATATCGACGTAGCCTTGCATTAGGATCACTGCCTTGAAATGTCCAAGTCTCTCAGCATGGCGCATGTCCTCTCCCCTCCAATTAATCTAATGGCTGAAGCTCAAGTGCGGAAGGTTACTCGTGCCCCTATCCCGTCCTCCCCTGCGAATAATTAGCCATGATTAGACCCCTCGCTGTCTCACGCATGCTCATGCCCAAGCGCATGGTTCAAGTGATGCTTGTTTGCTGCCCTCTGGTAGCTCAGAGCTAATGATGACCGACCCACAGGCTCTCCAACAGGGCACTTCGACTGCCATTCATTATTTCCCTTCTTTCTGTATGTAATAGTAATAAGCAGACTGCCATGCCCATGTTGACTGAACCGTTTCCGCCCCCTCCCAGAAATCGCCCGGACCAACGGGAGGCCAGGCAACTCCACCAACCTTGTGCTAGCAGGCGATGAAAGCAAGGAGACGTGGTTAAAACTAGACAAGAAGGTGCGCTAAGTCATCCCCAGCTGATGATAGTTACACCATCCTGGTGCCCTGCTGGACTCGAAATGTGCACGCAACTTGACCGGGTTAGGGGGGCAAAAACGGATTCTGCGTTCAACGCATGTTCACAGGCGAAACGCGAGCAGAGAGCAGACGATGCTGAAATGACGGTTTCGAGTTTGTCCGTTTCCCAAATACGTCGAAATCGTTATTCGAGTGTCAACGATGCCTAGGCTACTGGCGCTTTTTGTTGTTGTTGTTGTTGGGAAGCTGACCCTGGAGCACCGGGAACCTCCATGTGCTCTGTGATATAACATATCAGTGAATATTCCCTCTTGAATCTCTATGCATGTATGCACGCCGTCGTCTGTTTCTCTATTTCCCTGCTGCACGGACTCATGCTTGCTGCTGATGCGCCGCGGCCGGGGCGAAATTGCTAAAAGAGCTCGACCATCTGATGGCAAGTTGGCGTGGGGTAGCTCTAGCTGCAGCCTTAGTCCGTACTCCTCGGACGCATGGACGTTTGCTGCTTTGCACGTTTGCTGCATCGACAACAAGGGATGGATCGTTACTGTTTTGCTAAGTGATCTGGGGAGATGGTCTTGAATCTCGAAGATAACCACGACCAGCGACCATAGTGCACACTACAGGACTCCGCTTGGGCTCCCTCCGTCCCCTCTCCCCCCTCCTGCATCCGACCTCCCAAACCGGACCCATCCAAATCTATTCCGTCAGCCTTTGACTGCCTTCGATCACGATGTGAACTGCGCTATCGACCAGGCTATCGACATGGATGCTGGCACACTCCAACGCGGCCCAACTCGGCCTAACTGCCGCTGCCGTTCGAAAAACGGGTGACACGAAGGGTGACGTCACTCAGGCGTGGCATTTACGGAGATCTTGACGCTGACCTCGACGGATAGGTTCTTGCTTTTCCGCATTTCAGCTGGTCCCCCGTAAACTTCCTTGTCGCTCCTGAGTGGACCATAAAGAGGTAGAGGTCGTCCATGAACTAGGGCTCTAGGTTAGAAAGCAGACGTCTCTTCGCATTCTGCCAGGCTGCCACGTCCAGGCTGGCCACTAGAGCATGCCTCGCCACAATAAACACCTCACACTTAAAATGCATACAGGTGGATGACAGCTGAAGTACAACTAGATAACTAGATAGGCTAAAAGAGGTCTGCTCACTGTTGTTGGGCAAACAGAAGAAGAAAAAACCTCTTGCTCAGGGAAACTTCAGTTGTAAAGTTTCGTCTCCTAACCTCCTAAACCTCCTTATCTCCTAAATCTCCTAACCTTCTAACCTCCTAACCTCCTAAATCTCCCTCTCTCCTGAACCCAACTTGATCATGCAGGTGAACACTTACCCTTACCCTCGGGATTTCAAAGCTATTGGCAGGGTTTGCCCGGATTTCCAAGACCGAATGGTGTCGGCTGTTATACGTGTAGTGCCTGTACATGAAGAGTGTGTGTCGTCCCGACCCTCAAGCAAAGGGTCCTATGTGTCCGTAACCATCGGACCTGTTTGGGTGGAGAACCCTGACCAGGTAAGAAGATGATGACGTGGGGGACGAGGAGGAGGACAGTCATGAGGAGGGAGGTGGTTGTGATGATGATTGTGGTGGTGAGGAGGGTTGTGGTGATGATGATGATGATCAGGATGATTGTGGTGGTGGTGAGGAGGAGGGTGGTGGTGGTCGTGATGATGATCACGATAATTGTGGTGGCGAGGAGGATGAGAGTGGTGGTTGTGATGATGATCACGGTGATTGTGGTGGTGAGGAGGAGGAGGGTGATGGTTTTGATGATGATCATGGTGATTGTGGTGGTGAGGAGGGTGGTGGTGGTTGTGATGATGATCACGATGATTGTGGTGGCGAGGAGGATGAGAGTGGTGGTTGTGATGATGATCACGGTGATTGTGGTAGTGAGGAGGAGGAGGGTGATGGTTTTGATGGTGATTGTGGTGGTGAGGAGGAGGGTGGTGGTGGTTGTGATGATGATCATGATGATTGTAATGGTGAGGAGAGCGATTATGAGAAGGGTGGTGGTTGTAATGATGATCACTATGGTTGTGGTGGTGAAGAGGGTGATGGTAATGATTATGATGATGATCATGGTGATTGTGATGGTGAGGAGGAGGAGGAGGGTGATGATGTTGGGGATGATGAGCATACTGAATGTGGTGGTGGTGGTCGGAAGGAGGGTGATGGTGGTGGTGACGGTGCTGCTGCTGATGGCAACAAAGAGAATGGTGATTATGGTGCTGGTGATGATGATTGGATGTTGATGGTGATGGTGACGGGAGAGGTGGGGGTGGGGGTCGTGATGATGATTATGTTAAGAACAGCGAGTTTTATCTCTCTAACCAGCTCTTACATACCTGTATTCTGCACTTAGTGGTGGTGATTATGGTGGTGATGGGGGTGAGGGCCGTGATGAGGCTGGTGACAACAATGATATTTTATCTCACATCCCATCTCACATCCCATCTCATATTCTATATCACATCTCATCTCACATTCTGTCTCATGTCCCATCTCACATCTCACGGCGCACATTCCTGTTTTCTCCCCTCCCCTAGGTGATCGAAATCTATGCCCAGATGAAAGAAGAAGGGGGCGCAGATCTGCGCTATCTCATCTAAAAGGATACAGCCTGTGCTGTGATTTAATATAGCACCAAGAAGCATGTTCCTTGTGGTCTGATCGAGGTCAATGCCAAGAAGGGCGTAGCGGGTTATTCGAATCTGCGCTATCTCATCTAGAGGGGTGCAGCCTGTGCTGTGTTATAACACCAAGAAGCTCATCTCGGATCTCAGATCTGCTCATCTGGAGGGATGCAGCCTGTGCTGAGTTACAGCACCAAGAAGCATGTTCCTTGTGGTCTGATTGAGGTCAATGCCAAAAAGGGCGTAGCGGGTTATTCAGATCTGCGCTATCTCATCTAAAAGGATGTAGCCTGTGCTGTGATATAACACTAAGAAGCTCATCTCAGATCTGCTCATCTAGAGGGATGCAGCCTATGCTGTGACGTAACACCAAGAAGCTCATCTCAGATCTCAGATCTGCTCATCTAGTGGGATGCAGCCTATGCTGTGATGTAACACCAAGAAGCTCATCTCAGATCTCAGATCTGCTCATCTAGAGGGATGCAGTCTGTGCTGTGATGTAACACCAAGGAGCTCATCTCAGATCTCAGATCTGCTCATCTAGTGGGATGCAGCCTATGTTGTGATGTAACACCAAGAAGCTCATCTCAGATCTCAGATCTGCTCATCTAGAGGGATGCAGCCTATGCTGTGATGTAACACCAAGGAGCTCATCTCAGATCTCAGATCTGCTCATCTAGAGGGATGCAGTCTGTGCTGTGTTTGTATACATCACCAAGAAGCATTTTCCTTGTGGTCTGATTGAGATAATGGCTATTGCAAAACAGAAGCAGCGGGTTGTTCAGATCTGCACTTTCTCATCTAAAGGGATGCGGACTGTGCTGTGATACATCTCCAAGAAGCATGCACCTGGTGGTCTGATTGAGATAATGGCCATTGCAAAAAGGAAGCAGCGGGTTATTCAGGTCTGCGCTGTCTCATCTAGAGGGATGCGGACTGTGCTGTGATACATCTCCAAGAAGCATGTGCCTGGTGGTCTGATTGAGGTCAATGCTATTGCAAAAAGGAAGCAGCAGGATATTCAGATCGGCGCTATCTCATCTAGAAGGATGCAGCCTGTTGTGATACGTCTCCAAGAAGCATGTGCCTGGTGGTCTGATTGAGGTCAATGCTATTGCAAAAAGGAAGCAGCGGGTTATTCAGATCGGCGCTATCTCATCTAGAAGGATGCAGCCTGTTGTGATACGTCTCCAAGAAGCATGCTCCTTGTGTTATGATTCAGGTCAATGCTATTGCAGAAAGGAAGCAGCTGGTTATTCAGGTCGGCACTATCTCATCTAGAAGGATGCAGCCTGTTGTGATACGTCTCCAAGAAGCATGCTCCTTGGGTTTTGATTGAGGTCAATGCTATTGCAGAAAGGAAGCAGCGGGTTATTCAGGTCGGCGCTATCTCATCTAGGGTGATGCAGCCTGTTGTGATATGTCTCCAAGAAGCTTGAGCCTGGTGGTCTGATTAAGAGCAATGGCTATTGAAGTATGTGCCTTGTGGTCTGATTGAGGTCAATGCTATTGCAAAAAGGAAGCAGCGGGAGGTTCAGATCTGCTCTACCTCATATGTAGGGATGCAGCCTGTGCTGTGGTTTAATACAGCACCAAGAAGCATGTTCCTTGTGGTCTGATCAAGGTCAATGGCTTTTGCAAAAAGGAAGCAGCTGGTTATTCAGACATGCTCTATTTTGTCTAGTGGGATGCAGCCTGTGCTGTGATACATCTGCAAGAAGCTTGTGCCTGGTGGTCTGATTGAGGTCAATGCCAAGGAGGATGTAGCGGGAGCGAGAGCGGGAGATCTGCGCTACCTCTTCTACAAGGATACAGCTTGTGCTATGATTTATGCAGCACTAATAAGCATGTTCCTTGTGGCCTAATCAAGGTCAATGGCGATTTCAAGAAGGACGTGGCGGGAGCTTCAGATCTGCTTCACCTCGTCTGAAAAAGATACAGCCTGTGATGCGATTTTATGCAGCACCAAGAAGCATGTTCCTTGTGGTCTGATCGAGGTCAATGGCGATTCCAAGGAGGAAGCAGCGGGTGGCTCAGATCTGCGCTACCTCATATATATAAGGATGCAGCCTGTGCAGTGATTTAATACAGCACCAAGTAACATGTTCCTTGTGACCTGATCGAGGTCAATGCCAAGAAGGAAGCAGCAAGTTGCTCAGATCTGCTAATCCCCTACCCCCAGTACCCCCCCCTCCCCCCCCCCCCCCCCCTCCCTCCCTCCTACACACACACACACACCAACACGCCCCCCCCCCCCCACCCCCCACCCCCCCACACACACACAGGGATGCAGCCTGTGCGGTGATATAAATAACACACACGACCTGTTCTGTGATTTTATACAGCACCAGGAAGCATGTTCCTTGTGGTATGATCAATATCAATGCCAAGAAGGAAGCAGTGACTTGCTCAGATCTGCAGGTAACTTAGATCTGCTAATCTAGAGGGACGCAGCCTGTGCTGAGATATAAATAATACGCACGGCCTGTGCTGTGATTGTATACAACACCAAGTAGCATGTACCTTGTCTTTTGATTGATATTAATGCCAAGATTGGTGCAGCCTGTGCTGCAATATAAATATAGTATACAACACCAAGTAGCATGTACCTTGTCTTATGATCGATATCAATGCCAAGATTGGTGCAGCCTGTGCTGCAATATAAATATAGTATACAGCACCAAGTAGCTTGTACCTTGTGGTCTGATCAAGGTCAATGCCAAGAAAGAGCAGCGAGTTGCTCAGATATGCTAATCCCCTACCCTCAGTAACACGCCCCCCCCCCCCCCCCCACACACACACACACACACACACACACACACATGGATGCAGCCTGTGCGGTGATATAAATAACACACACAACCTGTTCTGTGATTTTATACAGCACCAGGAAGCATGTTCCTTGTGGTCTGATCGAAGTCAATGCCAATAAAGAAGCAGCGAGTTGCTCAGATATGCTAATCTAGAGGGATGCAGCCTGTGCTGTGATATATATATAACACAAACACGGCCTGTGCTGTGATTTAATACGGCACCAAGTAGCATGTGCCGTGTGGTCTGATTGAGGTCAATGCCAAGAAGGAAGCAGCGAGTTGCCTAGATCTGCAGGTTGCTCAGATCTGCTCAGATCTGCTAATCTGGAGGGATGAAGCCACACAGCCTTCTTCTCGGGGGGGAGGTTGGACAGACGGACAAATGGGTAACCCTGGGGGCTCCCGCCCCCCAGAAGGGTGGGCTCCGCCAAAAATAATCTGCTCAGACCACCACCCCTTGACTACAGGCATGGGTGACTTGGCTGTAGTAGTCTCGTCTGCTGCATGTCTTGTCTTATAGCCATTCAGCGGATGATTTGGGTTCAAGGTTTCTGAAGAACCCGGACTTCATACATGAAATTGAGAATTTGGCCTGGAATTCTGAGAATTCTCGCGAGAATTCTCGATAATTGGCCTGAGATTCTAAGAACCAAGTCATAAGTACAAAGTATGCTTCCCAAATCATCCCGTGAATTGCTATAATGCTACAGTACTCAGTGTGCATGTTCCATACACACATTTTGACATGTAATGTAATGCCATGTATTGTCATTTACTGTCTATGTACGTAACATACACACATGTTGACGTGTTATGCATTGTCATTTACTGTGTACAGATGTTACACGTTATGTACTGTCATGTACTGTGTATGTATGTTACGTATACACATGTTGACATATTATTAACTTGCATGTGATGTGTACAAATGTTCCGTACACACATGTTGACATGTTATGTACTGCCATGTGCTGTCATGTACTGGGTACGTATCTTACGTCTACACATGTTGACATGTTATGAACTTCCTTGTAATGTGTACAAATGTTCCATACACACATGTTGACATGCCATGTGCTGTCATGTACTGGGTATGTATGTCGTATGTCACATACACATATGTTGACATGGTATGTGCTGTCATGTACTGGGTATGTATGTCGTATGTCACATACACATATGTTGACATGGTATGTACTGCCATGTGCTGTCATGTACTGGGTATGTATGTCGTATGCCACATACACATATGTTGACATGGTATGTACTGCCATGTGCTGTCATGTACTGGGTATGTATGTCGTACGTCACATACACATATGTTGACATGGTATGTACTGTCATGTACTATGTATGTATGTTACACACATACATACATATTTTGATGCTGCAGTACTGTGTATGTAAGTTAAAGTTCAATACTTGAGGCTCCTTTCCTTCGACCATCGAGGACTTGCAGGGCAATGTGAGATTAGATGGTCCCACCTAGTGCGGTCGCGCCTTGTGAGCCGGTACCCTGCAGTGGGTAGGACCGTTATTAGTCTAGTCACACTCGTGCACCTCTTGGGTTGCATTTTTGATTAGGCCTATGCATTTGCATCCTGTGTGCTATCATTCCCTTTCCCTTTCTTCCTGCTGTTTGATTGTTTAAATGGATATCACAGTCCAGGGGTGACCAATTAGGCTACAGGGACTTGCCCAAGCTCAAACAATCAAGAACATAAATCACTGTTTCCTTTTTGGGCTACTCATGGCAGCTTCCTGCCAGCCCAATTATCCAGCCAATGGGTCAAACCCAAAGCTTGCAGCTGCATTGGATTGCCTGCCATGTCAGGTTTCATACGCTCTAGCAAGCTTCAGGTTTGGCCCAAGGACAGGGAAAGGGAGCTGCCTAGAAGCTGCGACGCGTAGCCCAAAAAACAATCAAGAACATAAATAGAGTATAGATTATCAGGAGGGTCTCCGGTACTATACGTAGGGAACGGCAACTAACATTAGCGTTTGGAAAACTAATGTTAACTAATTATTATAGTGTCACAATAATATTAGTTTTTCAAATAAAATCGAAATTCTGGTGAGACGGCTCGTCCGACTAATATTACATCATATATTCATATTATTTATTCACTAATATTATTTAACGCAGCCGACCCCTAACTATACGTAGGGTTGGGAAGCAAGCGTATGTTTTGATTTGTATATGCCGTATGAACGTTTAAACGCATGATCGTATGCGTATAAACGTATGAAAAGGTATGAGGATCTTTTGCACTTATCAAGAAAATATGTTGACATGGGTCTACACGAGTAGAGAACTCACACTCAGGCAGTCCCTAGAGCGTTAGAATCAGGGTTGTTCAGGATGCTGCGTCCTCCGTCGCAGACGCAACGTCAAAGGGTATGTTGCGTCCTTTGTCACAGGACGCAACGTGGGGAGGGTCTGTTGACCAGAAGGAAGGGTCCGTTGTGTCGCAGGACGCAGGCTATACAATTGGTCGCGGCCGTTCAGGCAGCAGAGCTGTGGGTCCTCCTGAAGTACCCTGGTTATAATCTGGGGGTCCTCCTGAAGTACCCTGGTTAGAATCTGGGGGTCCTCCTAAAGTACCCTGGTTATAGTCTGGGGGTCCTCCTGAAGTACCCTGGTTATAATCTGGGGGTCCTCCTAAAGTACCCTGGTTAGAATCTGGGGGTCCTCCTGAAGTATCCTGGTTAGAATCTGGGGGTCCTCCTGAAGTACCCTGGTTAGAGTCTGGGGGACCCGAAGTACCCTGGTTAGAATCTGGGGGTCCGTCTGAAGTACCCTGGTTAGAATCTGGGGGTCCTCCTGAAGTACCCTGGTCAGAATCATATTCATCCGTGACGTTCATGACGTTCATTGGCAGGTCAACTGTGTGTTTGTTTATTCATGAATATGCACTGTGTGTTATGCATGTTTAAATAATAAATGATAGATACCGTAATGAATGAATAATGAAATAAACACAGTGTTATACATTGTGTTTATTCGTGACGTTACCATTGGCAGGCCAACTGTGTGTTTGTTTACACTGCTATTAAGTATTTGCGGTACATTGCTAGAATTGGTATAGATGAATAAAATAAAATAGTACGCCTTGTTACGAGGCGTGAGGTTGGGGGGGCCAGCCCGTTTGCTTTCACTGGGGCCAACCTAGAATTGGAATATTTGATTGTTACATGGTTTTTCAGCCATCTGTGGGCTGCTCGCCATTTTTCAATTCCAAGTCTCCCCCCGTGCGAAACCCACAGAAACCAGAGAGCATACTAAGCGGATTATATTGCTATGAAGTGTTTACATTGCTTTTCGTATCTATGTATGCATGTATGTATGCATGTATGTATGTATGCATGTATGTATTCATGTTACCTACCAGGGGGTAGCTAGTTACGCCAAATGGGCATCGTGTACATGTTACATGCAGGAATTGTATAAACGTTATACTTAAACTGAAGTTACATCTTAGTGGAATATATGTATGTATGTTGTTAAAGTCCAGGGGTAGGCCAAATAGGCTAAAGGGAATTGCCCAAACGTGTAGGAGGGGCTTAAAAAGAAAAGGCACTGATGAACTGAACCCCAAACAATCGTTTATTAAGATGGGGGGCCTGAGTTCGTGCTAGAGTGATCATTTAATTATACAATATAATTAAATCATCATCTCATCTGGGATGATAATTTAATTGTGCGATTATTATCGCATTTAAAAATACAAAGTGCGACACAACGGACCCTTCCTCCTGGTCAACGGACCCTCTCCACGTTGCATACTGCAACGCAACGAACCCTTTGACGTTGTGTCTGCGATGGAGGACGAAGCATCCTGGACAGCCCCCCCACCCCACACACACACACACAAATATGGGGACGTCACCATATCCAGGCCAATCTTGACCCATGGATTGGATAGGATTGTTACATATTTTCTCAGCTAACTATGGGCTGCTCACCATCACCCACTTCCAAGTCCCCCTGAGAAAAACTCACCGGAACAATAAAGCATACTAAGCGTACCAAAGACAGGCCCACGCCTGGGCATGTCTTTCAACTGTCTGCAACTGTGTGATTTAATTCTGTACTTGGGAGTGTGGTGTAAAATTTTCAATACCACCCATGTTTACTCAGCACACAGACAGTGAGCGGCCTGAAGGCTGCTATGCCATGTAATAAAAAACATCTCAGGAGGTGGGTCTCCCGACACAAACCAGCGGCACTGAGGATTCAGTTTTTTTTTTTTTTAGTTCGAAAGGTGTTGCCATTCCTACAAAAGAGTAGGCGCACTTTGGGTCGGCGAGATACTGACTCACTGGTCACGACCAAACGAACGTCCCTTCTCCTAATGACCACGGCAGACAAGCTCCCTCCCCTCTTGACCACAAAACAAGATAATCCCACACCACAACCTCTGGGGAGGGGTTCTTCCCAGTTCAACTACTCTTCCAGGTATCACAAGTGGAATAGCCGCCTGGGTTGCACAAAACACACACTACCGGTTCCACTGGTGAATAGCTGGGCCACCAAAAATGCCCCAGCGGTGATAGTATGAGGTACCGGTTTATACATTGGTCACTCCACATCTCAGTTATGGATTTGACTCCGTCTAGTTTGCTCTCCGGTTTCAGTGGGTATGGCGCGGGGGGGACTGGGAATTTGAAAACGGTGAGCAGCCCAAAGTTGGTTGAAAAGCATTTAAACGTGTAACAATTAGATTAAATTCAATTCTAACTCACACAAAATCAATGATGGAATAGCAGTCATGTATGTATGTATGCTACAGTCCAGGGGTAGGCAAAATAGGCTAAATGGAATTTCCCAACCGTCAGTACTTCCTTCCATTCTGCAAGAACTGTCTAGACTGTAAACTGTGTATACCTGCGTGATTGCATTATGTTATAAGTATAAGGAGTGTGGTGTAGTACGGTAGTGTTAATACTCCCCACATTTTCTCCGCCTGCGTATGTTGTTATGTTATGTTGTTATGTTATGTTGTTATGTTATGTTGTTATGTTATGTTTTGTTGTTATGTTATGTTGTTATGTTATGTTGTTATGTTATGTTGTTATGTTATGTTGTTATGTTATGTTGTTATGTTATGTTGTTATGTTGTTATGTTATGTTATGTTGTTATGTTATGTTTTTATGTTATGTTGTTATGTTATGTTGTTATGTTATGTTGTTATGTTATGTTGTTATGTTATGTTGTTATGTTATGTTGTTATGTTACAGTCCAGGGGTAGCCAAACCGCCTGGTGATAGTGATGTGAACCGAATGCAATTGTCGTGGGGGCTTCGCTCGATCTGGGGCCCGTTCGCTTGCGCTGGGTCTAACCAACAATCCCTCCTGATTATATATTACATTACATTACATTTAATTACATGTTAAAGTCTACTTGACACCGCGAGGGTGTATGAGACTCTGTGCTTTAAACAAAAAGAAAAAGCACCCACAAAGCAAAAAACCCCATTACATCAGGGGTGTGTCGAGGACAAACAACCAAACTCCCAACCACCGTTTTGGTGGCGTAGGTGTTAAACCCCCTAGAACAAATATATAATGAATATTCATTGATCGAGGTTGGGCAAGTCCCTCTATCTATCCTAGCCAAAGTTGGGTGCCCCCGGACCGGAGCCTACGCGATTGCATTCTGTACTGCAGGACTTCTGGACTAGAGGTCTAGAGCCTACGCGATTGCATTCTGTACTGCAGGACTTCTGGTGGAGAGCCTACACGATTGCATTCTGTACTGCAGGACTTCTGGACTAGAGCCTACGCGATTGCATTCTGTACTGCAGGACTTCTGGTCGAGAGCCTACGCGATTGCATTCTGTACTGCAGGACTTCTGGACTAGAGCCTACGCGATTGCATTCTGTACTGCAGGACTTCTGGTGGAGAGCCTACGCGATTGCATTCTGTACTCAGGAGTGTGGTGTAGCAGTGTGTATACCTACCTAGAAAACTCCACCTGCAGACGGTGAGCAGCCTGAAAGCTGATGGAACGTGACATCGATAAAAATCCAAATCTTGGACCGGATCATCCCAGATGAGATGATAATTTAATTATATTGTATAATTAAATGATCACTGCGGCACGAACTCAGGGCCCCCATCTTTAAAACGATTGTTTAGGGTTCAGTTCATCAGTGCTTTTTCTTGTCAAGCCCTTCCTATCACGTTTGGGCTAGTCCTTTTAGCCTATTTGGCCTACCCCTGGACTGTAACATAGATACATACATCAGTGCGTACGTGCTTGATCTGCAGAGATTTCTAGAAACTGAAACCCTGGTGGACAGTAGAAGAAGAAAATTAAGGCAACGAATAATACAATCAATGGAAAGAATACAATCAATGGAAAGAAGTGATAGAATGACACCAATAGGTGGAGAGATGGACAGAGATAGTTTAACTCAGGCAATGATTAAAGCAAGGGGCGCCGCTAAGGCGCCCCTGGAAGGTTCTCACAGATGAGGTTACGGCTAAGACCTGCGGCTGTGTCCACGTGTTCACACGCGTGGACACGCCAGACAGTGAGACTGACCAACTGGTCACCGAACTCTGACAAGAAGAAGGTATGCACAAAAAAGAGACGTGTCTTCAGAATCTTCCTGGAGACTTCCTATTATATAGCCGCACGAGTTGCGATGTTAACTCTATTCTCTTCAGTCTTCACTGTGTAACAACTCTATCGATTGAAAACAAAAAAGAGAAAACAACTGAGACCCCCCCCCTTCTCTCTTTCTCTCTCTTTTTTCTGCTCTTACTTCTCTTTCTTTTTCTTCCTCTTCTACAATCAACTGTCAGTGGGGACATATAGGAAGGTTACATTCTGTACGTGGCATAGCTTATATTTTTAGCTATGAGCAACAGCTCCCAGGCAGCTCCCTTGACTTGCTATTCAGCCAAACCTACAGCAACCTAGTGCAACTTGAAGCTGACACAATCAGCTGTTCACAACTGCTGAACTACTTGAGTGTCGCACAGTGGCTGGCTCAGGGAGCTGCCTAGGTATGTATGTATGCTACAGTCCAGGGGTAGGCCAAATAGGCTGAAGGGACTTGCCCAACCGTGATAGGAAGCTAGGTGTCAAGAAAACCCGGGAATAAAAACGCTACAATGGAGGTTGTTGTGTTAGACAAAGATATTCTTCAGAGCCTTTTGGAAGCGCTCCGAGCAGGTGTGAGGGTGTGCCACACTGATGAACTAGCTGTCTTGGAACACAGGTATAGTACTTTCTGTCTGTGGGTTGTCGTGTGAGACAAAGATATTCTTCAGAGCCTTTTGGAAGCGCTCCGAGCAGGTGTGAGGGTGTGCCACACTGATGAACTAGCTGTCTTGGAACACAGGTATAGTACTTTCTGTCTGTGGGTTGTCGTGTCTGACTCAGATATTCTTCAGAGCCTTTTGGAAACGCTCTGAGTAGGTGCGAGGGCGTGCCACACTGATATAATATAGCTGTCTTGGCACACAGGTAGAGTACTTTCTGTCTGTGGGTTGTCGTGTCTGACTCAGATATTCTCCAGAGCCTTTTGTAAGCGCTCCGAGTAGGTGCGAGGGTGTGCCACCCTAATGAACTAGCTGTCTTGGCACACAAGTAGAGTAATTCCTGTTTGTGAGCTGTCATGTTAGACCAAGATATTTTCCAGAGCCTTTTGGAAGCGCTCCGAGTAGGTGTCAGGGTGTACCACACTGATAGACTAGCTGTTGTGCACCAGGTAGAGTACTTTCCGTCTGTGGGCTGTCGTGTCTGACTCAGATATTCTTCAGAGCCTTTTGGAAACGCTCCGAGTAGGTGCGAGGGTGTGCCACACTGATGGGCTAGCTGTTGTGCACCAGGTAGAGTTCTTTCCGTCTGTGGGCTGTCGTGCTAGACAAAGATATTCTTCAGAGCCTTTTGGAAACGCTCCGAGTAGGTGCGAGGGTGGGTCACACTGATAGAATAGCTGTCGTGCACCAGACTCTTCATTCGGTGCTCGATTCGCTTGGATGGGTTGAAGTCCTGCAAAAGAGTAAAGGGAGAGATGAAACCATTTTATTTGATTGTATTAGAGGTGGTGTGAGGTGGTGTGAGGTGGTAGGAGGTGAGGTGAGGTGAGGTGAGGTGAGGTGAGGTGAGGTGAGGTGAGGTGAGGTGAGGTGAGGTGAGGTGGTGTGATGTGAGGTGGTGTGGTGTGAGGTGGAGTGAGAGGTGATGTGAGGTGAGGTGAGGCGAGGCGATGTGAGGTTAGCAGAGTTGAGGTGCAGTGAGAGGGGATGTGGTGTGGTGTGGTGTGAGGTGAGGTGTAGTGAGAGGTGATGTGAGGTGTAGTGAGAGGTGAGGCTAGGTGAGGTGTAGTGAGAGGTGATGTGAGGTGAGGTGAGGAGAGGCGATGTTAGGTGAGCAGAGATGAGGTGCAGTGAGAGGGGGTGTAGTGTGGTGTTGTGTTGTGTTGTGTGTTGTGTTGTGCTGTGGTGTGGTGTGAGGTGAGGTGTAGTGAGAGGTGATGTGAGGTGTAGTGAGAGGTGATGTGAGGCAAGGTAAGGCGAGGGGATGTAAGGTGAGCAGAGTTGAGGTGCAGTGACAGGTGAGGTGAGGCAAGGTGCGATCAGGTGGCGCAAGGTGTTGTGAGGCAAGCTACTCCAAACAATGTGTCAGTATAATCAGTTGCAGCCGGGAAAAAGCAACGATAACGCCTGGTAGGGCGAGGTACTAAGGGAGCCCCGTCTTACGGCTGTAGGGAACGAGCTGCTAGTTTACCAGGACAAAGCACCATACCCCTCACAGTACCTCTCACCGTACCCCTCACCGTAACTCTCACCATACCCCTCACCATACCCCTCACCGTACCTCTCACCATACCCCTCACCGTACCTCTCACCGTACCCCTCACAGTACATCTCACAGTACCCTCACAGTACATCTCACGGTACCCCTCACAGTACATATCACAGTGCTCCTCACCACCCACCCACCCACCTCACCTAAAATAATGGCTGGACTAAAATAATGGCTTTCGGTTTAAACCAACCTGGGGAGGATATCAATGACTCCCCCCCCCCCCCCCCCGCCCCCCAAAAGATTCCCTACTCCCCACCCACCACCCCACCCACCCCACTCTCAACAAAATGGCTAGGTCTTACCTGGAGGATATCAATGATGCCAAAGTAGATCACAACATCCTCAGGTATGCCTCCCCCACCCCCGCCACCCACCCCCCCCTCAGCATCCCTACCCCCAACCCCCACCACCCCACCCCCACCCTCCCCCCCCCCCACACCCTCAAATCGCTCTTCCCACCCCCCCCCCCCCCCACCCCCCCTCCCACCACTCATCCTCCAGCTCCCCACCCCCCAACCCCCCCCCCCCCCCCCCCCCCACCTACCTCCGCCCCTGACCCCCACCCGTCCCCCCCCCCGCTGAATGACCCCCCCACCCCCCCCCAACCCCCCCCTCCTCCCTGCCCGCCCCCCCCCCACCCCCCCCCACCCCACCCCCCCTCAAAACGAATTCCCGCTCACCTGAAGGATATCATTCTGCCAGTAGATCACACTCCTCGGGTATGCCTCCCATCTGCGATATACAATCATGGGTTATGAGTATGTGTATGTGTTTATTTTGTGTATGGTATGTTTATGAGTTTTGTATGTGTAAATGTTTAGTGTTGAGTATGTGTATGTTTATTATGTATGTTTGAATGTGTATGTGTATGTTGTATGTGTATGTTTATGAGTATGTGTATGTGTATGTGTATGTTTCTTTTTATGTGTATGTTTATTTTATGGTGTATGTGTATTTGTATGTTGTCTTTGTTATGTGTACTGTTTATTGTGTATTTGGTAGGTTATTATGTGTACTTTGTATGTTTCTTTTTGCTGTTTTATTTTTATGTTTCAAGTATGTGTATGTGTATGTGTATTTGTATGTGTACGTGTATGAGTATGTGTATGTGCATGTGTATGTGTATGTGTATGTGTATGTGTATGTGTATGTGTATGTGTATGAGTATGTGTATGTGTATGTGTATGTGTATGTGTATGTGTATGTGTATGTGTATGTGTATGTGTATGTCAGGATCGGATTGGATTAAATTGGATTGGATTAAAGTGTATTGGATTAAATTGGATTGGACTGGATTGATACATTGTTTTTCAGCCGACTCTGGGCCGCTCACCGTCTTCCAATTCCAAGTCCACTCATGCAGTACTGACGGAAACCAGGGAGCACACTACTTGCCCAATAGGGTATGAGTTCACACACTGATATGATGACACACACACTGATACATACACATACACACGCACTGATACATACACACACTGATCTGATGACACACACACTGATATATACACATACACACGCACTGATACATACACACACTGATCTGATGACACACACACTGATACATACACATACACACGCACTGATATATACACGCACTGATCTGATGACACACACACTGATATATACACATACACATGCACTGATACATACACACACTGATCTGATGACACACACACTGATACATACACATACACACGCACTGATACATACACACACTGATCTGATGACACACACACTGATATATACACATACACACGCACTGATACATACACACACTGATCTGATGACACACACACTGATACATACACATACACACGCACTGATACATACACACACTGATCTGATGACACACACACTGATACATACACATACACACACACTGATACATACACATACACACGCACTGATACATACACACACTGATCTGATGACACACACACTGATGAGTTCTATCCCGGTTTGACAAAAAATACAAAACAAGCCCTAGTCGCGTCGCAAGAAATTTGGCAAGAGTGTTTCGTGAAAGTATCAGAAAATAGCCTGGGGGAGCCCGAAAAAGACCGAAATAGCGCAAAATAGCCTGGGTTAGCCTAGGATATTGTGGAGTATCGTGCAAGTATCGTATTGGTGAGAGTATTGGTTATCAGAGCGACAGCGTTTTGTATCAGCCCTTTCTGATGCGTTACAGTCAGTGTTTTTTATTTCAGATTTCTGTAGTCCAGGTTATGTAGCTACTGCTTATTGTGGGGGGGTCTTCTGCACCCTTTTCTGCACCCCTACGGCACCCTCATACACCCAGATACACCCTGATAAGCCAAATAAAAGGATGCACATCCTTATACACCCTGATAAGCCAAGTAAAAGGATGCTGAAGACACCGCAAATTTGTAGTGCACCCGCCCTCAAACAATCAAGATCAAAGCTAGATAACTGGAAGGGACAAATTGAAACAAAACAATGTTGGTCCTCAGAGCATGAGTTGTAATGGATTGAGCCCGTGAAGATATGAGCGCAGACTAGCAATACTTATGAGCTCAAACCATCAATATCAACTCCAGATGACTGGAAGGGACCGATTGAAACAAACAAATGTTAGTCCTCAGAGCATAAGAGTTGTAAAGGATCGAGCCCGAGCGTCTGAAGCAGCAACAGAAATTGTTGGTCCTTAGAGCATAAGAGGTGTAAAGGATCGAGCTCGAGCGTCCTAGGCAGCAACATCAAACCAGGTGGGCTAAACACACACGCACACACACCCAAAAGAGTTGAAATGGATTGAGCCTGTGAAGATATGAGCGTAGTCTAGCAAGACATGTGTGCTCAAACAATAAAGAACAACTCTAGATAACTGGAAGGGACAACTTGAAACAAACAAATGTTGGTCCTTACAGCATAAGAGTTGTAAAGGATCGAGTCCAAGCGTCCTAGGCAGCAACAGCAAACCAGGTGGGCTAAACACACACACACACACACACTCAGAGCAAAAGAGTTGTAATGGAGCGAGTCCGAGCGTCCTAGGCAGCAACAGCAAACCAGGTGGGCTAAACACACACACGCACACACACTCAGAGCATAAGAGTTGTAATGGATCGAGTCCGAGCGTCCTAGGCGGCAACAGCAAACCAGGTGGGCTAAACACACACACGCGCACACACTCAGAGCATAAGAGTTGTAATGGATTGAGCCCGTGAAGATTTGAAAGTAGTCTAGCAAGACAGATGAGATCAAACAATCAAGATCAACTATAGATAGGGAACAGCAAATCAAATGATGTCGACCAAAGACGAGTATGATATCATGCAATATCATACAAAAATCGTATGATTAAAATCATATGATATGATGCTCCAGGCCAAAGTTACTTAGTCAGAACGCCGGCATCATATGATATCATATGATATCATATGATGATATGATATTATATGATATCATATTGCCGATCCCTAACTATAGATAACTAGAAGGGGCAAACTGAAACAAAAAATGGTTGGTCTGGAGAGCATGAGTTGTAATGGATTGAGCCCGTGAGGATATGAACGTAGTACAGCAAGGCATATGGGCGAAGTACAGCAAGGCATATAAGCATAGTACAGCAAGACGTATGAGCGTAGTACAGAAATACATATGAGCGCAGTACAGAAATACAAATACACATAGTACAGCAAGACATATGAGCGTAGTACAGAAAGACATATGAGCGCAGTACAGCAATACAAATACACGTAGTACAGCAAGACATATGCGCGTAGTACAGCAAGACATATGAGCGTAGTACAGAAAGACATATGAGCGCAGTACAGCAATACAAATACACGTAGTACAGCATGACATATGCGCATAGCAAAGCAAGGCATAGTATCATGATCTCTGGGAGCTTACCACATCGTTGTTGGGGAGGGACTTGAAAGGCATTGGTTGGTTGGTTGGTTAGTTGGTTGGTTGGTTAATTGGTCGGTTGGTTGTTTAAGGAGCTTACCACATCGTTGTTGGGGAGGGACTTGGCGGGCATTGGTTGGTTGATTGGTTGGTTGATTGGTTAGGTAATTGGTTAGGTAATTGGTTGGTTAATTAAGGAGCTTACCACATCGTTGTTGGGGAGGGACTTGGAGGGCATTGGTTGGTTGATTGGTTGGTTGGTTGGTTAGGTAATTGGTTGGTTGGTTGGTTGGTTGGTTAGGTAATTGGTTGGTTAATTAAGGAGCTTACCACATCGTTGTTGGGGAGGGACTTGGCGGGCATTGGTTGGTTGATTGGTTGGTTAGGAAATTGGTTGGTTGGCTAAGGAGCTTACCACATCGTTGTTGGGTAGGGACTTGGAGGGCATTGGTTGGTTGGTTGGTTGGTTGGTTGGTTGGTTGGTTGGTTGGTTGGTTGGTTAGTTGGTTGGTTGGTTGGTTGGTTGGTTAAGGAGCTTACCACATCGTTGTTGGGTAGGGACTTGGAGGGCAATTGTTGGTTGGTTGGTTGGTTGATTGGTTAGTTACTTAGTTGGTTGGTTAAGGAGCTTACCACATCATTGTTGGGGAGGGACTTGGAAGGCATGTTAACGCCAAGCTGTACTCGGCTCTGTCCAAGCTGAAGTGCCAGCTCATCGGCTGAGGTGGCAGCCACGGACATCCTCCTGGATTTGGGTCGAGTACCTCCCATAAGGCGCACTTGCACCAGCTTTAGCAAGTCCTCCCTGCGCGAGCCAGTGATTTAATTTTCTAATCTGAAAGTGAATTCTTTTAGCTTTATGGTTTTTTTAGGAGTACATGCTAATCTGAAATGATTCTTTTAGCTTTATGGTTTTTAGGCCTCCTTAAGGGACAGTCGTGGCGTTAGTGCTTCTATATCTTTGTTGGTAGCTTTTATAGGGCGGACGATTCACAGGGACCGAACACACAAAACACAGGCTGTTTACTCTATCACCAGCTGAGCAGTGCCTCCTTCAACGCAAGGAAAATGCAACCAAAACTATGCAGCAAGACGTTACTATATGCGCCTCACAGAAATATAAGAGTATAAGGCTGAAAACAACATATGAATATGCATATAAATAATATAATACATGAAAAAGAGATATGAATATGCAAGATGCCAAGATAGCGATAAGACGCAAAAAAATGAGTACGAATGCCAACAAATCATCAAGATATTGGTGTCTTGGACATATAAAAATCGTCGACCGTAAGGCGACTGAATTTTGTGATAGACACCGCAGCCCGATGCTAGAGAATGTTTTCTAATGGCACACCATATATAGGCCTTCGCTATATAAACGAATGTGCTGGTCGCATGGATTAATAAGATCGGCATTCGTAGAATTAGGTGGTAACCCACAATTCATCTGATGTATCTACTCAAGATACAGTCAGGGGTCACTCGAGCGCAAGGACCATTAGACATGCCCTTACTTGGAAATTATCGAGTGAAGCCTTTTATGGACAGACACATGCTAAATACATAACAGACAACAAGAACTGCGCCACTCCCTGAGTACATCGAACCTTCTCAGATCGAATCTGATAGCTGATCACCAAGATCCTGGCGGGGTCAATGCGAATTGGATGTCCATTGCCGACCGGATAGAAACCATAGTTTTCAACGATTACACTAACTATAACACGTAGGCACATGTACTGCTATTATTCAAAACAGAGCAAGACTACGTCTTTGAGCACCTATATCTGCTCAAGATCGAGATCATGATGAACGGTCAAGGTCAGTTACCACTAGGTACCTCTACGTATGTGGTTAGACTTCATTGTTGCAGGTTGCACTAGCGGTATATCACGGTGGATTGCCACCGGTGTCGAAGACGCTGCTCCGCGAAGATTGAAATGCATTGGTCACCTAGTAGAACAATGTCCGTCATTACGCTGCTGGATAGAACATGATATTTGTTATCAGCCGAGAGAACATAAACACCTTGAACCTAGGTAAAACTCGACAGTGGCCATCAATAAAACCTTATCTCCGTATGAAGTGGATCATCGAATTCGCTGATTCCTTTGAGATGGAAATACTTAATTCAAATTTATTACAAGAAAAATGCCGGATAAATAACTCGGCCACAATTAATTATCAAATGTCTAGCTTTTGCCCATGATGCATGAACCAGATTAATAATATTGTAGAATTAGAAATCATATATCAAGCTAGCCTAGCCACGAAGTGCTCATGGGCCCCCCGTCGGTTTTTTTTTTTTGTAACGAAGGTTTGGGGGGCTCACGTCGTCAGTGCTTTTTCTTTTAAGCCCTTCCTATACGGTGGGAAAGGCCTTTAGCCTATTGGACTACCACTGGACTGTAACATCATACTACATCCATATCTAAGACTGAAACAGAACATATGTCTTCGGTGGTGCGAATAAAAATTACAAGGACTGAAAAAAGACATATGAACAGCATATAAATAATATCCACCATAACGGACTGGAAGAATCACTGAATGTGCATATACATATTGTAAGACATAAAAAGACATATGAATAAGCATATAAATAATATAAGACCGGAAATTACATATGAATGTGCATACACATATTAGATTGACAAAGACATATTAAATATGCATATATAATAATATAAGACAAAGGCAAAACAGACATATGAATATGCAAATAGCATAATATTGAGAGGATAAAGGGAATACTGCAGGGCGGGAGAACGTATGATATGCTTTGGGTGTGCCACGTTGTCCAGGTCAGACGGCATATGAGGATGCTTTTGGTGTTGTGCGTTTTGCCCAGGTCAGAGGCACATGAGGAGCTTTGTTGTGGTTTGCGTTGCCAGTCAGCGGCATCCAGATAGGTGCTTGTGTTGTGCGTTTGCCAGGTCAGCGGCATATGAGGGGCTTGTATGGTGTGCGTTTTCTGAAAGCACGGCATATGAGGTGCGGTGTTGTGCGTTTGCCAGGTCAGCAGCATATGAGGGCTTGTGTGGCGTTTGCCAGGGTCAGCGGATATGAGGTGATGGTGTTGTGAGTATGCAGGTGTCAGCGGAATATCGAGTGCTTGCTGTTGTGAGTTTGCCAGGTCACGGCAATAGAAGGGTGCTTTGGGTGTGGGAGTTTTTGCAAGGTCTAGCGGCATATGAGGTGCTTGTGTGTGCCATTTGCCAGGTCAGCAGCAATGAGGTGCTTTTGCGTGTGCGGTTGACAGGTCAGACGGCATATGAGGGTGGCTTGTGTCTTGCGTTTGGCCAGGTCAGCGCCAATGAGAGGGGCTTTGTGTTGTGCGCTTTGACAGGTCAGCGGCATATGCGGGCTGTGTGTGCGTTGCCGGTCAACGGCCATATGAGGTGCTGTGTTGTGCGTTTGCCACGCGTCAGCGGCATATGGAGGGATTTGTTTTGCATTGCCCAGGTTCAGCGGCCATAGAGGGCTTTGTGTTGTGCGTTTGCCAGGTCCGCAGCATATGAGTGCTTTATGATGTTGTTGTAGTTTGACCGAGGATCATGCGGGCATTATGAGAGTGCTTGTGGTTGTGCGTTGGCAAGGTCAGCGGAATATGGGGTGAGTTGTGTTGCTGCGTTTCGCCAGGTGGGGTGGGTGCGTTTGCCCAGGGTCAGAAACAGCAAGCGGCAATGAAGGTGCCTTTGTTTGTGCCGTTTGCCGGTCAGAGCGGCATATGAATGTCTTTTGGGTTGTTGGGGTGGGGGGGGGGGGGGGGGGGGGGTTGTTGTGCGTTTGCCCAGGTCAGCGGCATATGAGGTACTTTTGTGTGCGGTTGCCGTTCAGCGGCAATGAGGTGCTTTGGTGGGTGTGGCATTTGCAGGTCAGCAACATATGAGGTCTTTTGTGTTGTGGGTTTGCCAAGTCCAGCGCATAGATGTGCTTGTGTTGTGCGTTTGCCACGCCCAGGTCAATATGAGGTGCTTTGTGTTGTGGCGTTTGCCAGGTAGCGCATTGAGTGCTTGTGTTGGGCGTTTGCCAGGTCATCGGGCCTGGAGGTGCTTTGTGTTGTGCGTTTGCCAGGTCAGCGGCATATGAGGTGCTTTGTGTTGTGCGTTTGCCAGGTCAGCGGCATATGAGGTGCTTTGTGTCTTGGCGTTTGTCGTTTGCCAGGTCAGCGGCATATGAGGTGCTTTGTGTTGTGCGTTTGCCAGGTCAGCGGCATATGAGGTGCTTTGTGTTGTGCGTTTGCCAGGTCAGCGGCATATGAGGTGCTTTGTGTTTTGTGCGTTTTGCACATGTCACGGCATATAGGTCTTTGTGTTGGTGCGTTTTGCCAGGTCCAGCGCATATTAGGTCTTGGTGTTGTGGCGTCTTGCCGGGTCAGCGTCATATGATGTGCTTTGTGGTTTGCGTTTGCATGCAGCGCCGCTCATATCAGGAACGAAACTAATTTAGTGTTGAAACTATTATAACCTAAATATTATTACACCAGTTTCTCATGATACGGCGTTTTTTCAAATAAATGTGAAATTCTGGTGAGACGGCTAATATTATGTAACGTAGCCGCCCCCTTCTCATATGTGAGCGCGTCCGGGCCAGGGTACTTCCAATCGCGCGCTTTTGCGCGCTGGCACGCTGCCTTTTTGAGCCCCACTGCGCGCTCCGCGCAGTTTTTTGCAAACCCCTGTGGGCGCAGCACGCAATTTTTTGCGCTTTTTGCACTACAAAGTGCAGTTTTGTTTTTTTCAAGTGCGCTAAGCGCTGGCTAATTTGATCAATGGAAGTACCCTCGTCCGGGCCAACAACGGCTCACATAAGGGGGTACAAGTTCCATGCAGCGTCGCAAGCGACGTTAAAAATTGGCGGAGAGTGATCACGACGGAGCGACAGGTGGCAACGAAAGCGAGTTAGTTACGAGACCGTTAGCTGACGTGTCAGGCTTCATCGCTATCAGACGGATGGTCGGTTTTTGATTGTCGGCGAACCATGGTACCTTGGGGGCTCCCCCCCCCCCCCCCCCCCCAGAAGAGGGGCTACGCCAAAAATCACTCACAGGAGGTGGTATTAGGGGTATAACCTAAATGCTCAGGTGACGTCTCATGAACCCGCTCTGGAAATGCGGGACCCACTCAACTCAACTCTTGTTCACCTCAACTCCCTTGTTCACCAACTCAACTCAACTCATCGTTCACCTTCTCATGACCCGTTCTGGAAATGCGGGACCCACTCAACTCATCTTCTTCACCTTCTCATGAACCTGTTCCGGAAATGCGGGAACCACTCAACTCATTTTGTTCACCTTCTCATGAACTGTTAAGGAATACGGGACCCACACAACTCATTTAATTTACCTTCTCACGAACCATTCTGTAAATGCGGGACTCATCTTCTTGTTCACCTTTAAATGACCCCGCTTTGGAAATGCAGGACCCACTTAACTCATCTTGTTCACCTTCTCATGAACCCGTTCTGGAAATGCGGGACCCACCTGGCTTGGTCAGGCAGCCTCATCTTGTTCACCTTCTCCTCAATTCTTGGGAACTCCTTGAGAAAGGCCGAGTTCTCGCTGGTGTGTGAGAAACAGGTGTGAAATTCAGGTGGGTGAAATACTGACTGTTTGAAAAACAGGTGGGTGTGGAGGGAGGAGGTGTGGATACGGTGTGGGGTTGTTTGGAGGAGGGAGAGGATAGGAAGGTACATTGAGGGGAAGTGTGGCACAGGAGGATTAGAGTTGGGTGTTTGGGGTTTGGGGGTGGTAGGGTGGGTGCGGTGTGGGGGGGGTGAGAGTGTGGGGGTGGGGGGTGTGGGGGGTGAGAGGGTGGGTTTGGGGGGGGAATGGGTGAGAGGGGGGGGATTGGGGGGGAGGTGGGGGTCGGGGTTTGGGGGGGTGAGAGGGTGGGGTGGTTGTTGTAGGTGTTTTTTGTTGTTGCTTGTTTGGGTTGTTCCTATTGTTGGGTTTTGTTGT
>JACBWV010000610.1:76496465-76663965 GCA_013435795.1 Chlamydomonas sp. ICE-L
CATTCAGATTCACAAACTGCACATCTTCCTCACGCACAGGGTCTGTGGAAGTCGGGCCACCCTGAGGGACCCGGGCGATATGTGTGGGCTGATGGCAACGAGTATGACGGCGAGTGGAAGGCTGGCCGAATGCAAGGTCAAGGGACGTTTGCCTGGGCGTCTGGGGAGCGCTACGTGGGGGAGTGGAAGGTGAGTGGGGGCTGCTTCTCTTTCGGGGAGTAGGGGCTTCTTCAAGTCCTTCCTGCCTGGATGTCTAATTTGACCAAGTTGTTGCATGGGCTCCTGGAGAGCGCTACGTGGGGGAGTGGAAGGAGAGTGTGTGCTGATGGTTACAAGTATGATGGCGAGTGGAAGGCTTTGCGAATGCAAGGTCAAGGGACGTTTGCATGGGCGTCTGGGGAGCGCTACTTGGGGGAGTGGAAGGTGAGGTCATCATTTGATTCTTTCAAGAATACTTCAAAATCTACGTTTTGGGGGGAGAGCCCACGTGGGAGAGTGGAAGGTGAGTGTGGGCTGATGATAACAAGGATGGTGGAGAGTGAAAGGTCAAGGGACGTTTGCATGGGCTTCTGGTGAGCGCTATGTGGGGGAGTGGAAGGTGAGTGGGGGCTGCTTTCCTTTTGGGGTAGGAGTAGCGGCTTTTTCCTACCTGGACGTCTAATTTGACCAAGTTTAGGATTAAGATAAGCTGGGGCGCCTGGACTTGGTATGGCGGCGAGTGGAAGGCTGGCCGAATGCAAGGTCAAGGGACGTTTGCATGGAGGTCTGGGGAGCGAAACTTGGGGGAGTGGAAGGTGAGGTCATCATTTGATTGTTTCAAGAATACTTCAAAATCTACGTTGTTTCAAGAATACTTCAAAATCGAGACATACCTGTTACATGGGCCGTTGGGAAGTGCTACGTGGGGGAGTGGAAGGTGAGTGTAGGCTGATGGCTACGAGGATGGTGGAGAGTAAAAGGGGAGTGTGAATGACGAAAGAAAAAAACGAAGAGAGAGAGGAGAGAGAGAGAGAAAGAGAGAGAGAGAGAAAGAGAGAGAGAGAGGAGAGAGAGGAAGAGAGTGTGAGAGAGAGAGAGAGAGAGGAGAGAGAGAGAGAGAGAGGGAGGGAGAGAGAGAGAGAGAAGGATGGTGCGGGCCTTTAACGTCCCCTGTACACCCACCCACACACCAACAAACACACATACCCCCCAACCCACACCCACACACGCCCATGCACCAACACCCACACTCACCCACCCACACACCCACACTCCAACACCCACCCACCTGCCCATGCTCCCCCCCCACCCCACCACCCACACTCGTATCACACCTAACTACTACCCACCTACGCCCTGCACCCCACACAAACCACCATCCACCACCCACTCACCACCACCCACCACCACCACCACACACCATCCCATCTCCCACCCACACCCACACCCACACTCGTATACACACCTAACTACTCACCCACCTACGCCATGCACCCACACAAACACACTCATCCACCCACCCACTCACCACCACCACCACCACCACACATGCCCATGCTCCCACCCACACCCACACCCACACTCGTATACACACCTAACTACTCACCCACCTACGCCATGCACCCACACAAACACACTCATCCACTCACCACCACCACCACCACCACACAGGAAGGGCATCACGATGGGTTGGGATACTTCACTCGTCCAGATGGTAGCCACTACGATGGGCTGTGGTGTGCAGGGCGTAAGGATGGCGTGGGCCTGTACCACCCCCCCACCACTGATATCCTATCTAAGCTGGAGAGGCAGTTAACAAGAGAGGTGCGTGCATTATTTTAATATATTTTTTCTTTTCATCCCCGCCCACCCACCCACCCGCCATCACCCACCCAGCCGCAGCCCCCCCCCCCCCCCCCCTCACACACACACACACTCACGCACCCACCCGATCACCCACCCACCCATCCTCCCACCACTGATATCCTATCTAAGCTGGAGAGGCGCTGACAAGAGGTGTGCCGCCTTTGCTTTTTCCATCCGCCCCCCACCCCCCAACCCCACACCCCACCCCACACACACAAACACTCACCCCCCCCACCCCCGCCCCCACCCCACACCACACACACACACCCTGAAATTCTATCTAAGCTTGGGGAGCGGCTGACAAGAGGGGTGCGCTGCATTTATGGTTTATGGTTTATGGTTTAGGGTCTGGTTTATCATATCTAAGCTGGAGAGGCAGCTGACAAGAGGGGTGTGCGGCTGTTGTTAGGGTTTGGGGTTAGGGTTTAACCCACACATACACCACCCCCCACACCGTCCCTCTCACCCACACCCACCCACACACCCACACACACCACCACACAACACCCAGACAACACACCCACACACCCGCATCTCCCCCCCCCCCCACCACACACACCCAAACTCCCCCCCCCACCCACCCCCACCCCACCACCCCACCCCCAACCCCCACCCCCCCCCCCACCCACCCCACCCACCACCCCTCCCACCACCACCACCACTGCCGCCACCACGCCGACCTATCTGCTGACGCGCCAACCCTACCTGCCCACATCGTCCAAAAACAACCTGGTTTGTTCTTCTATAAAGTTTGACATGCATATTGAAACATATTATTGTTATGCTCTATATACTTTCCCACGTTGCCCCCTCCCCCCCCCCCCCCCCCCCCCCCACCACACACACAATCACACACTCACACGGCGAATAATTTTTAACGTGTGTCAGCCACGGGGGCAAATTTGTGGAAGGCAGGGGGAGGGGGGGAGGGGGGAAAGTGGGAGGGGAAAAAAGGGAGAAGGAAGAGGGGGGAACAGAAGGAACGGTGTGGCTGCAAAAATCAAAGTTATGGGAAGTTACATTTTCAGGGGGGGGCAAATTTGGGGCAATTTGGGGCAAAATGGGCAAACTGAATGCATAGTCATAGCTGTGTAGAACATAACCAAATCACTTTCTATCTTGTGAACTCCTTGTATCATATTGATCACTGATTTCTTCGTAAAAACTATCCATTCATACTATTTCATTTTTTTCTTCTTCTCATTCATACAAACAATCCTGCCCACTCGCCCCACCTTACACACACATTCATACATCCTACCCCCCTACCACCACCACCATGCACACACCTACATACAAAACATCCTGCCACCTCCCCCCCACCATCACACTGTACATCCCTCCCCCCCTCCACCCACATACACAGCCATAGATGGCCCGACTTCCACAGACCCTGTGCGTGAGGAAGATGTGCAGTTTGTGAATCTGAATGATGATTTGTTTGTAAAATACACATGAATACATAAATGCATACATACATATATATAGACCAGCCTCCCAGTCTCTGTCATGCTTGTTGTCATCAGCCCGACTCACTCAGACCCTGCTCGTGAAGAAGATGTGCAGTTGTTGAATCTGCATGATGATTTGTGTAACAGTAGCAGCCCGTTTTCTAACGCCTGAAGACAGGGCTCCCTCAATACCACACCCCACCAGGCGTTATCATTATTATTTACTCATTCAGGCTATTCACTCATTCACCTATTCACGAGCAGGGGGGTGAGGGGAAGGGTGAGGATGGCGGGGATGGCAGGGATGGCGGGGTTGGCATGCAAGGGGGAAGGCAGGGTGAGGACGGCGGGGAGGGCAAGGATGGCGGGGATGGCATGCAAGGGAGAAGGCAGGGTGAGGATGGCGGGGATGGCAGGGATGGCGGGGTTGGCATGCAGGGGGGAAGGCAGGGTGAGGATGGCATGCAAGGGGGGAGGCAGGGTGAGGATGGCGGGGGTGGCAGGGATGGCGGGGATGGCATGCAAGGGAGAAGGCAGGGTGAGGATGGCGGGGATGGCAGGGATGGCGGGGTTGGCATGCAAGAGGGAAGGCAGGGTGAGGATGGCGGGGATGGCATGTAAGGGGGACGGCAGGGTGAGGATGGCGGGGATGGCAGGGATGGCGGGGATGGCATGCAAGGGAGAAGGCAGGGTGAGGATGGCGGGGATGGCAGGGATGGCGGGGATGGCATGCAAGGGGGAAGGCAGGGTGAGGATGGCGGGGATGGCAGGGATGGCGGGGATGGCATGCAAGGGAGAAGGCAGGGTGAGGATGGCGGGGATGGCGGGGATGGCCCGCAAGGGGGAATACAGGGTGAGGTTGATGGGGAATGATGTCAGTCACTGATCCACCCACCTCGTTCACATCTCCATTGGAGCAGACGATCTTTCCAAGACCATGCTTCACGTCCTTCATCCATCCTCCTTGCATTCAATCTTTCTCCTATTCACTCATTCACTCATTTGTCCAAGGGTACGAATGCTACAGTCCCGGGGTATGTACCCACCTCGTACAAATCTCCATTGGAGCAGACGATCTTTCCAAGACCATGCTTCACGCCTTTCATCCATCCTCCTTGATAGCGTATTCACTCACTCACCTACTCACTAATTTAGGCTATTCACTCATTCACCAACCTCGTGCACATGCCTATTGGAGCAAACGGTTATTCCAAGACCATGTCTCACGTCTTTCATCCATCCCCTTTGATAACGTATTCACTCTTTCACCTATTCACTCATCTACCCACCTCGTACACATCTCCATTGGAGCAGACGATCTTTCCAAGACCATGTTTAATGTCTTTCATCCATCCTCATTGATAGCGTATTCACTCATTCACCTATTCACTCACTCACCTACTCACTCATTTAGGCTATTCACTCATTCACCAACCTCGTACACATGCCTATTAGAGCAGACGATTTTTCCAAACCCATGTTTCACATCTTTCATCCATCCTCATTGATAACGTATTCACTCATCTACCCACCTCGTACACATCTCCATTGGAGCAGACGATCTTTCCCAGACCATGTTTCACGTCTTTCATCCATCCCCCTTGATAGCGTGCTCCGTTGGTAGACTCGAAGGTGCCCACGCCATGCATACATCCGTTTCGCCATTCACCTACAAATTTGCATATAATGATGGTAATTGGATGGTAATAACATGGTAATTGAATGGTAATATTATGTTAATTATATGGTAATTGTATGGCAATAACATGGTAATTGTATGGTAATAACATGTTAATTGCATGGTATTTATATGGTAATAACATGTTAATTGTATGATGATTATATGATAATGACATGGTAATTGTATGGTGGTTATATATACACATGTTGAGGGGCCCACATCACCTTGCATACATCTGTTTCGCCATTCACCTGCAAGTTTGCATATCATGATGGTAATAACGTGGTTATTATATGGTAATAAGATGGCAATTGTATGGCGGTTGTATGTACACCTGGTGAGAGGCCTAGATCACCTTGCATACATCTGTTTCGCCATTCACCTGCAAGTTTGCATATCATGATGGTAATAACGTGGTTTTTATATGGTAATAAGATGGCAATTGTATGGCGGTTGTATGTACAACTGGTGAGAGGCCTAGATCACCTTGCATACATCTGTTTTGCCATTCACCTGCAAGTTTGCATATCATGATGGTAATAACGTGGTTATTATATGGTAATAAGATGGCAATTGTATGGCGGTTGTATGTACACCTGGTGAGAGGCCTAGATCACCTTGCATACATCTGTTTCGCCATTCACCTCCTAGTTTACATATCATGGTGGTAATAACGTGGTTATTATATGGTAATAAGATGGCAATTGTATGGCGGTTGTATGTACACCTGGTGAGAGGCCTAGATCACCTTGCATACATCTGTTTCGCCATGCACCTGCAAGTTTACATATCATGATGGTAATAACGTGGTTATTATAAGGTAATAAGATGGCAATTGTATGGCGGTTGTATGTACACCTGGTGAGAGGCCTAGATCACCTTGCATACATCTGTTTCGCCATGCACCTGCAAGTTTACATATCATGATGGTAATAACGTGGTTATTATAAGGTAATAAGATGGCAATTGTATGGCGGTTGTATGTACACCTGGTGAGAGGCCTAGATCACCTTGCATACATCTGTTTCGCCATGCACCTGCAAGTTTACATATCATGATGGTAATAACGTGGTTATTATAAGGTAATAAGATGGCAATTGTATGGCGGTTGTATGTACACCTGGTGAGAGGCCTAGATCACCTTGCATACATCTGTTTCGCCATTCACCTGCAAGTTTGCATATCATGATGGTAATAACGTGGTTATTATAAGGTAATAAGATGGCAATTGTATGGCGGTTGTATGTACACCTGGTGAGAGGCCTAGATCACCTTGCATACATCTGTTTCGCCATGCACCTGCAAGTTTGCATATCATGATGGTAATAACGTGGTTATTATATGGTAATAAGATGGCAATTGTATGGCGGTTGTATGTACACCTGGTGAGAGGCCTAGATCACCTTGCATACATCTGTTTCGCCATTCACCTGCAAGTTTGCATATCATGATGGTAATAACGTGGTTTTTATATGGTAATAAGATGGCAATTGTATGGCGGTTGTATGTACAACTGGTGAGAGGCCTAGATCACCTTGCATACATCTGTTTTGCCATTCACCTGCAAGTTTGCATATCATGATGGTAATAACGTGGTTATTATATGGTAATAAGATGGCAATTGTATGGCGGTTGTATGTACACCTGTTGAGAGGCCTAGATCACCTTGCATACATCTGTTTCGCCATTCACCTCCTAGTTTACATATCATGGATGGTAATAACGTGGTTATTATATGGTAATAAGATGGCAATTGTATGGCGGTTGTATGTACACCTGGTGAGAGGCCTAGATCACCTTGCATACATCTGTTTCGCCATGCACCTGCAAGTTTACATATCATGATGGTAATAACGTGGTTATTATAAGGTAATAAGATGGCAATTGTATGGCGGTTGTATGTACACCTGGTGAGAGGCCTAGATCACCTTGCATACATCTGTTTCGCCATGCACCTGCAAGTTTACATATCATGATGGTAATAACGTGGTTATTATAAGGTAATAAGATGGCAATTGTATGGCGGTTGTATGTACACCTGGTGAGAGGCCTAGATCACCTTGCATACATCTGTTTCGCCATGCACCTGCAAGTTTACATATCATGATGGTAATAACGTGGTTATTATAGGTAATAAGATGGCAATTGTATGGCGGTTGTATGTACACCTGGTGAGAGGCCTAGATCACCTTGCATACATCTGTTTCGCCATTCACCTGCAAGTTTGCATATCATGATGGTAATAACGTGGTTATTATAAGGTAATAAGATGGCAATTGTATGGCGGTTGTATGTACACCTGGTGAGAGGCCTAGATCACCTTGCATACATCTGTTTCGCCATGCACCTGCAAGTTTGCATATCATGATGGTAATAACGTGGTTATTATAAGGTAATAAGATGGCAATTGTATGGCGGTTGTATGTACACCTGGTGAGAGGCCTAGATCACCTTGCATACATCTGTTTCGCCATGCACCTGCAAGTTTGCATATCATGATGGTAATAACGTGGTTATTATAAGGTAATAAGATGGCAATTGTATGGCGGTTGTATGTACACCTGGTGAGAGGCCTAGATCACCTTGCATACATCTGTTTCGCCATGCACCTGCAAGTTTGCATATCATGATGGTAATAACGTGGTTATTATATGGTAATAAGATGGAAATTGTATTGCGGTTGTATGTACACCTGGTGAGAGGCCTAGATCACCTTGCATACATCTGTTTCGCCATTCACCTGCAAGTTTACATATCATGATGGTAATAACGTGGTTATTATATGGTAATAAGATGGAAATTGTATGGCGGTTGTATGTACACCTGGTGAGAGGCCTAGATCACCTTGCATACATCTGTTTCGCCATGCACCTGCAAGTTTACATATCATGATGGTAATAACGTGGTTATTATATGGTAATAAGATGGCAATTGTATGGCGGTTGTATGTACACCTGGTGAGAGGCCTAGATCACCTTGCATACATCTGTTTCGCCATGCACCTGCAAGTTTGCATATCATGATGGTAATAACGTGGTTATTATATGGTAATAAGATGGCAATTGTATGGCGGTTGTATGTACACCTGGTGAGAGGCCTAGATCACCTTGCATACATCTGTTTCGCCATGCACCTGCAAGTTTACATATCATGATGGTAATAACGTGGTTATTATATGTAATAAGATGGCAATTGTATGGCGGTTGTATGTACACCTGGTGAGAGGGCCTAGATCACCTTGCATACATTCTGTTTCGCCATGCACCTGCAAGTTACATATCATGATGGTAATACGTGGTTATTATATGGTAATAAGATGGCAATTGTATGGCGGTTGTATGTCACACCTGGTGAGAGGCCTAGATCACCCTTTGCATACATCTGTTTCGCCATGCACCTGCAAGTTTGCATATCATGATGGTAATAACATGGTTATTATATGGTAATAAGATGGCAATTGTATGGCGGTTGTATGTACACCTGGTGAGAGGCCTAGATCACCTTGCATACATCTGTTTTCGCCATGCACCTGCAAGTTTACATATCATGATGGTAATAACGTGGTTATTATAAGGTAATAAGATGGCACATTGTATGGCGGTTGTATGTACACCTGGTGAGAGGCCTAGGATTCACCTTGCATACATCTGTTCGCCATGGACTGCAAGTTTGCATATCATGATGGTAATAACGTGGTTATTATAAGGTAATAAGATGGCAACTGTATGGCGGTTGTATGAACACCTGGTGAGAGGCCTAGATCACCTTGCATACATCTGTTTCGCCATTCACCTGCAAGTTTGCATATTATGATGGTAATAACGTGGTTATTATAAGGTAATAAGATGGCAATTGTATGGCGGTTGTATGTACACCTGGTGAGAGGCCTAGATCACCTTGCATACATTTGTTTCGCCATGGACCTGCAAGTTTACATATCATGATGGTAATAACGTGGTTATTATAAGGTAATAAGATGGCAACTGTATGGCGGTTGTATGTACACCTGGTGAGAGGCCTAGATCACCTTGCATACATCTGTTTCGCCATTCACCTGCAAGTTTGCATATCATGATGGTAATAACGTGGTTATTATATGGTAATAAGATGGCAACTGTATGGCGGTTGTATGTACACCTGGTGAGAGGCCTAGATCACCTTGCATACATCTGTTTCGCCATGGACCTGCAAATATGCATATAATGATGGTAATTGTATGGCAATTGTGCATAAACATGGTAATTGTATGGTATTTCATTCTAGATGCCACCTTCCTCAGTGTAATGCCCTGCACCATGCACTACCCTGGTCAGAAAATTCCGATAGCCATGTGTACCGACCGATGCCATGCTTTAAGACACCTATCCATGTGTGATGCTCTGCACCATAACCCACCTTGGGTCATTTCTGTGGGCCATTTCTGACTACTTTAGCCCGACCCATGCAGCGACGGAACGGTGACGCGTCGCAAAATAAATGCTGTTGACGTGCCTTTTATTCCAGCTACCACCTTTTTATGTGTGATGCCCTGCACCATGACCTACCCTGATAAGAAGATTCCGATAGCCACGTGTGCCGACCAATGCCATGCTTCAAACCATCTTTCCACTGCCCTTCATAACAGCTTTCATATTTCCGTGTGTAATGTCCTGCACCTTGACCTACCCTGGTCAGAAGATTCCGACACCCACGTGTACCAAGCAATGCCATGCTTTAATGGTGCAGGACATTACACCTTTCATGTTGTAATGTAATGCACCATGAACATTACCCTGATAAGAAGATTCTGATAGCCACGTGTGGCGAACAATGCCATGCTTTAGGCCATCTTTTCCACGGCTTCAGACAGCTTCCATATTTCCATTGTGTAGCGCCCCTCACCGTGTGGTTTCTACATGGGGAGGGGGGCGGGGGGGGGGGGGGGGGGGGGGGGGGCGGGGGTGGTACATGTGTGCATGCAGGAGATTTCATGGGTAGCGCCCCTAACCGTGTGTTTCTTCATGGGGAGGGGGGGGGGGGGGGGGGGGGGGGGGGGGTACATGTGTGCAGCAGGAGATTTCGATGTGTAGATAGGCCCCTAACGTGTTGTTTCTACAGGGGAGGGGGGGGGTGGGGGGGGGGGGGGGGGGGGGGGGCGACATGTGTGGCATTGCAGGAGATTTTTCATGTGTAGCGCCCCTAACCGTGTTGTTCTACATGGGGAACGGGGGGGGGGGGTACATGTGTGCATGCAGGAGATTTCCATGTGTAGCGCCCCTAACCGTGTTGTTTCTACATGGGGAGGGGGGGGGGGGGGGGGGGGGGGGTACATGTGTGCATGCAGGAGATTTCCATGTGTAGCGCCCCTAACCGTGTTGTTTCTACATGGGAGGGGGGGGGGGGGGGGGGGGGGGGTACATGTGTGCATGCCAGGAGATTTCCATGTGTAGCGCCCCTCACCGTGTTGTTTCTACATGGGGAGGGGGGGGGGGGGGGGGGGGGGGGGGGGGCGTACATGTGTGCATGCAGGAGATTTCCATGTGTAGTGCCCCTAACCGTGTTGTTTCTACATGGGGAGGGGGGGGGGGGGGGGGGGGGGGTACATGTGTGCATGCAGGAGATTTCCATGTGTAGTGCCCCTAACCGTGTTGTTTCTACATGGGGAGGGGGGGGGGGGGGGGGGGGGGGGGGTACATGTGTGCATGCAGGAGATTTCCATGTGTAGCGCCCCTAACCGTGTTGTTTCTACATGGGGGGGGGGGGGGGGGGGGGGGGGGGGGGGGGGGGGGGGGGGGGGGGGGGGTACATGTGGCATGCAGGAGATTTCCATCGTGTTAGCGCCCCTAACCGTGTTGTTTCTACATGGGGAGGGGGGGGGGGGGGGGGGGGGGGGGGGGTAAATGTGTGCACGCAGGAGATTTCCATGTTGTAGCGCCCCTAACCGTGTTGTTTCTACATGGGGAGGTGGGGGGGGGGGGGGGAGGGGGTAGGGGGGGGGTAGGGTACGGGGGTACCTGTGTGCATGCAGGAGATTTTCCATGTGTAAGCGCCCCTCACCGTGTAGTTCTACATGGGGAAGGGGGGGGGGGGGGGGGGGGGGGGGGGGGGGGGGGGGGGGTACATGTGTGCATGCAGGAGATTTCCATGTGTAGCGCCCCTAACCGTGTTGTTTTCTACATGGGGAAGGGGGGGGGGGGGGGGTAGGTGGGGGTAACATGTGTGCATGCAGGAAGATTTCCATGTGTAGCGCCCCTAACCGTGTTGTTTCTACATGGGGAGGGGGGGGGGGGGGGGGGGGGGGGGGGGGGTACATGTGTGCATGCAGGAGATTTCCATGTGTAGCGCCCCTAACCGTGTTGTTTCTACATGGGGAGGGGGGGGGGGGGGGGGGGGGGTACATGTGTGCATGCAGGAGATTTCCATGTGTAGCGCCCCTCACCGTGTTGTTTCTACATGGGGAGGGGGGGGGGGGGGGGGGGGGGGGGTACATGTGTGCATGCAGGAGATTTCCATGTGTAGCGCCCCTCACCGTGTTGTTTCTACATGGGGAGGGGGGGGGGGGGGGGGGGGGGGGGGTACATGTGTGCATGCAGGAGATTTCCATGTGTAGCGCCCCTAACCGTGTTGTTTCTACATGGGGAGGGGGGGGGGGGGTACATGTGTGCATGCAGGAGATTTCCATGTGTAGCGCCCCTAACCGTGTTGTTTCTACATGGGGGGGGGGGGGGGGGGGGGGTACATGTTGCATGCAGGAGATTTCCAGGGTAGCGCCCTAAACCGTGTTGTTTCTACATGGGGAGGGGGGGGGGGGGGGTGGGGGGGTACATGTGTGCGATGCAGGAGATTTCATGTGGAGCGCCCCTCACCGTGTTGTTTTTTACATGGGGAGAGGGGGGGGGGGGGGGGGGGGGGTACATGTGTGCATGGCAGGAGATTTCCATGTGTAGCGCCCCTCACGTGATGTTTCTACATGGGAGTGGGGGGGGGGGGGGGGGGGGGTGGTAAGGTAATGTGTGCATTGCAGGAGATTCCATTGTGTAGCGCCCCTAACCGTTTGTGTTTTTCTACATCATTAGGTGGATTGGTTGGGTGGGTGGGTTGGTTGGGTTGGGGGGTTGGGTTGGGTTGGGTGGTTGGGTTGGGTTTGGGTGGGTTGGGGAGGGGGGGGGAGGTTGGGGGGGGGTGGGTTGGTTGGGTTGGGTTGGGGGGGGGGGGGGGGGGGGAGGTTTGGGTTGGGGTTTGCATTCACACACACATGCCAGGGCAATCCCACCAGCCCAATTCCCATCACCTCGCCCCCACCCCACCCCATTCTTTATGCACCAGACAGATTTACAATCACTTGTACAGTTAGCAACATTCTCTTGATAAGGAGGAGAGTCGATAGAGTTCTGGTGGTAGTCACAGCACCACCACACCTACCACATCCACCCACCCCACCCACCACCACATGATAAGGAGGAGACTCAATAGAGGTCTGGAGGCAGTCGCTACACCCACCACAACACCACCACACCTACCCCACCCACCCACCACCACATGATAAGGAGGAGACTCGAAAGAGGTCTGGAGGTAGTCGCTACACAATGCAAGTACGCAAGTACACAAGTACGCAAGTAGACTTGAAGTACTGGAAAGTCACGAGTAGCAGATAATATACCTTTTTGATAGACCATAGGGGTTTCAGCGGCTTAATGCTATCCAACTAACTAACTGACACGACTGGGCAGCGGTAGACCCAATAACACAAACCAACTCTCACACTCACAAACAGGAACTAACTAACTAACTGACACGACTGGGCAGCTGTAGACCCAATAACACAAGCCAACACTCACACTCACTAACAGAAACTAACACCCAGTAGCTAACAGTCAGTAACACTAACACCCAATAACTACCACTAACAACCACTAACTAACACTCACTAACACTCACTAACAGTAACACCCAATAAGTAAGACTGACAACAACTAACAACCACTAACTAACACTCTCAAACACTCACACCCACTAACACTAGCTAACACCCAATAACTAACACTCACTAACAGAAACTAACACCCACTAATAACCACTAACAGCCACTAACTAACACTCTCAAACACTCACACCCACTAACACAACTCACAAACCTCCACACTGTGTTTCCAAGCTAAGAAGGCGTAACGCACAAACAAAAACCATTACACAAGCCCAACTGCATGCACACACAGGCCAGGGCCAAACCATCAAACCGTTTTTCCAAGCTACGAAGTCGGAACACACAAACAAACACCACCACACATGTGCGCATGCGCACATGCAAACACAAACATGACAGGGATACATCATGCTATAGATGCAGGTGCATTGCATGCTGGGTGGTGGTGCATATATTGCATGCTGCAAGGGTGGTGCAGATGCAGCAGGCTGGGTAGTATCCCGACTTACATTGCCCCTCCACCCTCCAATGTACTCGTCCCCATTGCGGAAATGCTTGTTCACGAATTCCGAGTGGTTGGAACCGTCCTCGTCGTATATCATCGCGGCAGGTTGAGTGCACAGCGATCGCTTCAGAAATGCCCCGTTCCTGAAGTAGTGCTTGCTGGGTTAATTTTTGCGCGATTTGTTGATTCGTGTGTTCATCAGTTGGTGTGACGGGGGCGGGTATGGGCGGGGAGAAGGGAACGCCAAACACAAGTGAGAGTTGAGCTCAGAGCGTACTATTCGCCTCGGGCAGTGGGTCTTCCCATAGCTGTCCGGAAGTTGGCCCGCGTTCCAAGTGCTTGGAATAAGTAGCTCGCTCGTTGCCACTGCCTTGGTGGGATATAAGCGGTTAATTGACTAGCTCGGTTCAGCGTGGAGCGCAAGTGATGTGAGACGATGAGCGGAGAATACGAGCAAAAATTGGCGGAAACGGTTTAGCTAGTAGATTCGGTGGTTCGAGTTTTTCGCAGGTACCTGATTTTGGTCGGTCGCCGGGTGGAAACGGTTATGGTGGAAAGTTGGAAAGGTCTACACCAAAGTGGGAAGAGAAGCTCCTGCTATACTTTTTGGCCGGATTTGCGCTGATGTATCGATTGCATGAAATTGAGGCGGGAAAAGGGGTCGCTCGCGGACGAGAGAAACACCCCCTACAGCCAGGGGCCATAGTTGGCAGTGGTCTGCACAGATGCCTGAACTGTCGACACACGTGGGATACCGGATCAAAAGTAACCAGCCACGTGAGCATAAGTAACTAAACCACTTTTGTATGGTCTTGGACTGCTCTCATCTCGCGCGGTGGTTAGCGTGATGGGCCCATAACCTAACAGCTTCAATCTCTTCAGGAGTGGAGGAACGTGAAAAACAGCGGGAGCACTCTTGATCTTTACACAGAGAAGGTAAACAAAGAAAGAAAGGTGCGCCCATATGGGGCACACCGCTACGGGGGACAGAAATGCAAAGCCCTGGAAAGACAGGGTTTGACTGAACTGTGTCATTGACAGCGGTAGCTGTCAGTGTACATCAGGAGATCGTTCTAAGGACACACAAATGTATTCAGCAAGTCATACGCAGCGGGTGTTACACACCAGATGCTGACACCTAGTCACTTAGACCCCAGGGTAAGAGCTTCCAGGTCTGGATGAGGGAACCCTATATCTAGCTTGGGTGGGTGGGTGCTGGCATGAATGTGAGTGACCTTTAAGTAGGGGCAGTGTTAGTTTTTAGGGTTTACAACTTTTAGATATGGGGGGAAATACAGGATCTATTTTGTTTTTCTTGGCCACTGTTTTTTCATGTTAAGGGGGGCTAGCTTGATCTCTCGTATGTTGTTCAGCTGGGCCTTACCACTTCCTGGTCGGTGGTGTCATTAATTCATTATGTGTGACAAGTCCCTAAGTGTGTGTGTGTGATAGGGGGTAGGTGCTGTAATATCTGCAGGGCCAGCCTCTTAATATTTTTGGACCTCGGACCATAAAGGCCTTCCATAGCAAAAGACTTGGGAAGTTCATGGGTGGGCAAAACGAATCTTACAGAAGTATAAAAATCATGTTTGGGTAACAACATTTATGACTCCTGGAAAGGTTGGAGGGCCCCCCTAGCAAAAGGCAGGCATACATTTGCATCCAACCAGAGCCCTACAAACCCAGCACACGAGCCATACTGAGGACTCATGGGGTGGTATGCTTATTTAATCAAGATGCTTGGGATGTGATATATAACAATAGGTGCCTTATTATTACTTTTGCTCACCCCTATCGGAATACCGCAGCTGAAAAATCCCAAAGCTGAAAAAGCCAATACATTGTCTTAACCATTGAGGCCATGTAGGTGATCTATTGAGTTCGTTAAGGATCAAAACGATAGAGATGTTGTCTCTAACGTAACGAGCCCCTTTCATTAACTTATTCTGAATAGTTTCACATTTGTCTTCGAGACCATAAGTATTGGTATTACCCAGACTGTCTGGAGCCCACACTTCAGACCCGTATTTGGATTGAGGATAGGGTGGATAAGTGTGCCATAAAATAAACTTAGAACATTGGCATTTGCGAGATCCCCTCGCTGCACCCGTGCATCGTTTCCAGAGTGCATGAGTAGCCCTGTTGGCGGCAGCACGGTGTCTTTCGCCGGCATCCGTTGTGACGCCATTTTTGCCATTTCTGCCGTGTTTCCTCTCCTAACTTCCTAATAAAACAAACTCCTCCTTAATGGGAAGTTCCTGACCTCATAATGCCATTGATAGGTCATTGTTCCATTTAGATGGTCACTACCGGTATTACAGAATGTTTCCACTTCAAATCTACATACCGGTATATTAACTTCCATTTTGAAAACTTGACAGAATGATTCCAGACATTTGAGCATAATATTTAAGCCTGACGGTGGTTCGCTTTTAGTAGATACGGTGGATGATCGGCATAAAAGGTAACTGTGCAAATGTTATCAGCAATTCTGATACCTTCCTCTTCACCTCATTTCTCGGTACAAAACTTCTCCAATTGGTCATTAAAGGGACCTAATCACAGCGGGGATATATTACCTCCTTGTTTAACACCTACACACGTGCTTGGATTTTGACACGTGAAACTTAACGTTTTGATCACCCCTGGGATATTTACTGAAGTTCATCGGGGACCAGTTCATCACGTGTTTCTTTCAATTAGCCCCTCCTGTAATTCCTCAGTGGATTTTGATTGTTTTTGGTTGAGCAAGTCCCTTTAGCCTATTTGGCTACCCCTAGACTGCAGGACGCAAAGTTGCAGACAGGTCCTGTAACCAAACCAAACCAAACCAAACCAAACCAAACCAAACCAAACCAAACCAAACCAAACCAAACCAAACCAAACCAAACCAAACCAAACTATCAGCAGTTATGCTCTACCAGATGACCTCAGTTGACATCTGATATCAGATGTCAACTGAGGTCATCTGGTAGAGCATAACTGCTGAACCAAACCAAACCAAACCAAACCAAACCAAACCAAACCAAACCAAACCAAACCAAACCAAACCAAACCAAACCAAACCAAACCAAACCAAACCAAACCCATTTGCCACCCTGGCACAAGGCACCGGCCCTAACCGCGCCACCGACACTTCTGGCCCCTGCTTCTGACTCAACTCCACTGCATCGTCCTGAGCGCACTGCTGATTCCCTTGGCACATCGATTCAGTCGTGCCTTTCCTACGCAACACCACAGAGATGCGCTATCAACTGTCGAATGCTGATTTAAACTGATACAAATATTGCCCTTTCTTACTCGACTCAACTGCATCGCACTGAGCGCACCGCTGTCTCTCTTGGCACACCCATCAAATCTTGACTCCCCGACGTCACTCTAAAGATGCGCGCTAACCGCTGCGGATTGCTGGTTTAAATTTATGCAGCTCCAGCGTGGTCGCGAGCAAACATCTACCTATTTCTAGCTAACTGGCCACAGCCTAGGCGCAACTCTTCCACGCAAGCATGACAATTACTGCACATAATTATCGGCCTGCGGTTGTCTGTGACATCGGCTCCGGCTTCAGCAAACTTGGCTTCGCAGGAAACAGCCAGGTGCGTTTTCACACACCCTTGGAAAGACGACAAGGGCTCGCAAAACTCTGCATAGCTCGCGACCCACCCCCGCACCGGGCCCCCGCACCCATACCCACCCTCTCCGCATTCGATTTCACTCGGTCCTACGATTTTTCTTCGGGGCTGCCCGAATAGAACCAGCTCCCTCGTTGGCAGCTCCAGCTGTCTCTCAAATGTTTGAAATCCAGGCAGGCATCTTCCTCTTGTCTTTTAACATTCCCCCCCACCTGATCATCCTAATATGGGCCCAAACCGTGCACCCAAGCAACTATGCCAGGCCAATCACCATACACCTTTCTGGTACCCCTGATGTCTTTGAACATCCCCCCTACCTTGGCATCCTGAAATGGGTCCGAACCATATACCCATGCAACTATGCCAGGCAAACAAAGCTCTAGCTTGTCTTGGTAACTAGAGACCTGGTACAATCCGCTTGGTAGGCTCCTTGTAGCAAACAGAACCAAGAAGAACCAAGGCAAGCAAATCGAAGCAAAAAAAATAATCCCCTCTTGTTTCAGAAATCAATTCTAAATTCCCTTCTTTTTACCTGTCCAGCCTAGCACCATACTGCCCACTGTGGTGGAAGGAAGCAGCATACATGGAACAGCATGCCAATCTGGGCCAGCATCCCAGGTCAAGCCGATGAGATATGGAGTGGTGAGAATATGTCGCCTTGTATTTTTTAAATCAATACTAAACTACGCACAATGTTTCATTTTTGGGCTACGCGTGGCAGCTTCTACGCAGCTCCCTTTACCTATCCTTGTGCCGAACCTGAAGCTAGCATGAAAGCTGGCATGACAGGCATTCCAAAGCAGCTTCGGGTTCGACCCAGTGGCTGGCTAATGGAGTTAGCGGGAAGCTGACACGAGTAGCCCCCAAAAGAAACTAGTGACACACACACACACACTCTCACACTCACACACACACACACAAACACACACACACGCACACACACACACACACACACACACACACACACACACACACACACAAACACACACACACACACACATACATGCACTCAAGCCTGACAGCCATACAATTATCTGCCCCCTATAACATGGCCCTCGAATCCTGACTTCAGAAAGATTAATGCTAGGGGCCAAACCACGATGCTTGTGATTTATGTGTAGGGAACGGCAACTTATATTAGTGCTTGAAAAACGAATATCAACTTATATTATTATAGTGTCACAAAAATATTAGTAATTCAAATAAATTCGAACTTCTGGTGAGACGGTTCGTCCGACTAATATTATATAATGTTATCTAATATTATTTACTCACTAATATTATATAACATAGCTGACCCCTATTTATGTGGCTCACTAACTTGTTGTGAATATTGATCCAGATTGCAACGAACCTAGGCAGAGTTTTTGGCGGAGCCCCCTCTTCAAGGGGGCGGGAGCCCCCAGGGTTACCCTGTTGTCCGTTTGTACGACGGACTGACCAACAAATTGAAGCCTGACACGTCAGCCAACTGTCTCACAACTAACTGGCTTCGGTCAGCTCCATCGTCGTTCCGTTGCCAACACACTCCGCCAATTTTCCGCGTCGCTTGCGACGCTGCATAGGACTTGTTTTGTTTTAGATTAGAAAGTGGGTTACCTGGTAGCTTCATGGGTTTAGGCCTCCTTCAGAGATTGAGCCCTGGTAACGTTTGAGGGGCTGCCCCAGGGTGTTCGGGGGGCAGTGCTGCCCAGGTGGTGGACAACACACACTACTAACACAAACACACAACATCCCGTTGACACATGCAGACCCAGCAGCCCACTGGGTGGTGGACAACACACACAATACTAACACACACACACAACACGGGTGGCAGTGCTCCCCAGGAGCTGGGGGGTTTGGGGGTCTCATATAGCGAACATTTCGGCCAAAACAGGGTCTCAGACAGGGCACTACATTTTGTCATTTTGGGCTGCGCTTTTGACGCAACTGCCTCCTTTTGGGTTGCGCTTTTGACTCAACTGAAAACGGAAACCTGCAAGCTGCGCACAGAGGGAGTTCAAAAAATTGCGCCAATCGTGCAGTCGGGCTCCAAAACCTTGCACTGTAGCGCGCAATAGCGCGCGTCATGTGGTACCCTGGAAAGTGATACAAGGAGAAGTGGAGTTGAGTGGAGTACTATAAACACAGGATTACAGACGCATCACGTTTTATGTAAACGTGATGCAGTACAGTACAGTGCAGTACAATCTCATGTAGTACCCTGGTCTCAGGTAGATATCAGGACAGGTCGCGGAAAGAAACTCTGAACCTAGGATGCAAGTGAATAATGTGGTTCAACAACTCGTTATGAATGAGGATCCATATTTGGGCGAAACTAAAATTTGAGTGGCTTATTTGAAGGGAAAGGCTAAGTTAGTTAATATTAGTGAATTAATAATATTAGTGAATGTTAGTTAATATTAGACTGATGAGCCGTCTCACCAGGATTTTGAATTTATTTGAAAAACTAATATTATTGTGACACTATAATAATACGAGTTAATATTAGTTTTTCAAACACTAATATTAGTTGCCGTTCCCTACTTCTTTGTAGGGAACAGCAATATAGTATTATACGATAGCATGTCATCATATGATGCCGGCAGTCTGACTAGGCTTAAGTTCCCATTTAAATACAATATGATATGATGCAATTTGTATGATATCATATGATATCAAACTCGCTTTTGGTCAACATCATATGATGATATGATATGCCGGTCCCTACTTATGTGGGCCAAGAAATTGTCGCACACCTCCATTCCTATTTTGGGCCAACCATAGTTTTTGGGGGGGGCTGCACGTAGCAGCTTCTTGGCAGCTCTCTTTCCCCGACCTTCGAGGCCAAACCCAAAGCGAACTAGCGCATCTGAAAGTTTTTTTCTTCAAGTTGTGAAAGGATTTCAACCCCAGGAGGTGGGTCTCCCGACACAAACCAATGCGCCCGAGGATTCAGTTCAAATGGCGTTGCCACTCCTGCAAAAGAGATACCTACCCTCGACCAATTACCAAGGTTGACTATAGATAGATAAGACGCTTCTTCATACAAACATACTAGTACCATGTTAGGGTGCTCATCCTAGATGGACCTTAGTTGGCGTGGCTTGATCTCCCAGGTGGGAGCTGACATAACAGGCACTTCAATGAAACTGAAATCTTTGGGCCTCTTAGCACCTCTCTTTCCCCGTCCTTGGGGGCCAAACCTGCTGGACCATACAGGCTGCGAGTGCCTCTATGGTCCAGCAATAACGCATATCCCAAGTAGGAGGGGTTCGAATCCCACTGGAAGCAGGTCGGGTGTGGAATCTAGACAATCGCAGCCTGTATGGTCCAGCAAAACCCGAAGCAAACTAACACTTCTGAAAGATGACATAACTGAGGCTGGCTAAAGGAGCTGGCTTGAAGCCGCCAAGCAAAGCACACAAAAGAGTAGGTGCACTAGGAGTAGGTGGGAGCTGACATAACAGGCACTTCAGTAAAGCTTAAATCTTTGGGCTTCACCCAGAGGCTGGCTAAGGGAGCTGGCTTGAAGCCGCCAAGCAAAGCACATAAAAGAAACAGTGGGGGAAAAAGTAATCATAACGCCTGGTGGGGCGTGGTACAAAGGGAGCCCCGTCTTACGGCGGTAGAGAATGGGCTGCTAAAAAGCAATGAGAACGCCTGGTGGGGCGTGGTATTAAGGGAGCCCCGTCTTACGGCAGTAGGGAACAGGCTGCTACTTTACCTGGACAAAGCTACCATGGCGGCTGACAGCGACCGGAAACAGTGGGGCCAACCTAGCAGGGCTTTTTTTTTCAAATCTGAAAGCGTGTTTTTCTAGCTATATGGTTTTAGGCCTCCTCCAGGGACAGCGTTGAAGTGTTCTTCACTGCTTTTATAGCCTTTTTCAGCCTATTAGGGCCACTTAGGGGAAAAACCTGGAAAATACACACTTTTTTGCACATTTTTATAGCGTTAATTTTGCCAAAACGGGGAAAACTAGCGATCGCTATATATAGCGGAAATAAAAAGCCCTGCAACCTAGGAGGCGTGCGGTCTAATGTGGGCTAGTATTTTTGTTATCCTCCAGTTGTCTGAAAATCCATGTAAATAAATAAGGAGTATGCCTGATTTCGAGGCGTGAGGTTGAGGGGGGCAGCTCGTTAGCCTGCACTGGGGGCAACCACAAAATCGATGTAACAATCCAATCCAATTCAGTCCAATAAATCCAATAAATCCAATAGATCCAATAAATCCAATAAATCCAATAAATCCAATCCAATGGATGACTTAATATTTCCCATTGCGTATGCAGGTGACTGACTGGGACTCGATGGAACTGTTCTGGCAAGACACACTTTTCCAGTTGAGTTTGATTACTTGGTCTATCAGCCTTCAGGCTGCCCACCATCTGGGGGCGATATATATATATATATATAGGGGGGGGGGGGGGTCCTAATGTTAACTTTGGTGTTTATATTTACTGTGCGGCTAAACCGCAACTTAGTTGTGTAGCGCTGTTCACCAGAGAGAGAGAGAGAGAGAGAGAGAGAGAGAGAGAGAGAGAGAGAGAGAGAGAGAGAGAGAGAGGTGAGCGAGAGAGACGATGAGAGAGAGAGGGGGTCTAAATTAAGATTGTTATAGGAATAAGGGGTTGTGTTTGTATTTTTACTGTGGGCTGGACGCAATAAATTGTGTTGTACACCGTTAACCCGAGGGGGTTCCTATATAAAATGTGAGTGAAGACAAGTCTAAGACAAGACGCCTCGATACTTCAAGCCTTTGGTTTCACTTTGTGTTGTGCTGTGTTTTGTATGTTGTGCTGTGTTTGACTGTGTTGTGCTGTGTTTAACTGTGTTGTGCTGTCTTGTTCTGTGCTGTGTTGTGCTGTGTTGTGTTGGGTGCACTTTAGTGTGATGTTTGTTTATGGTTGTGCGTGCTGTTTGTGCTGTTTGTTCTTTTGTGCTGTGATGTGTTGTGTTGTGGAGTGTTGTTCTGTCTTGTTCTGTGTTGGTGCTGCTGTGTTGTGATGCTTGTTCGTGTGGTGCTGTGCTGGTGTGATGTATTGTTCGGTTGTGCTGTGTATATGTGCTGTCCTGTGTTGTGCTGTCTTGTTCTGTGTTGTGCTGTGCTGTGTTGTGCTGTCTTGTTCTGTGTTGTGCTGTGTTGTGCTGCCTTGTTCTGTGTTGTGCTGTGTTGTGTTGTGCTGTCTTGTTCTGTGTTGTGCTGTGCTGTGCTGTGTTATGTTGTGCTGTGCTGTGTTGTGCTGCGTTGTGCTGTCTTGCTCTGTGTTGCGCTGTGCTGTGTTGAGCTGTCTTGTTTCTGTGCTGTGCTGTGCTGTGTTATGTTGTGCTGTGTTGTGTTATGTTGTGCTGTGTTGTGCTCTGCTGTCTTGTTCAGTGTTGTGTTCTGCTGTGTTGTGCTGTGCTGTGTTGTGCTGTCTTGTTTTGTGTTGTGCTGTGTTGTGTTGTGCTGTGTTGTGCTTTGCGCACTGATATCCTGATCACAAGTTCCGCTTTCGTCATTGTCTTATGCTAGGCGTTTGTGTATTGACCATGAGGACCACCACTACCTTCTCACACACCCCACCCACACATCCCCATATCCCCCCCCCCCCCCCCCCCCCCCCCCCCCCCCCCCCCCCCCCCACCCACCCACACACACACATGCCCATACCCACCCACACCCACAATGGTTCCAGGTGAGGACCACCACTACCTTCTCACTCTTTATACACTGATACCTTCATATCAACACATGCTGACACCCTTGTGCCATGGTTGGCGTTTGCGTATAGACCCTGAAGATCACCACTTTCTTCTTATGGAGCCTGCAATCAACCCAGCTAATGTCCTGATCTCTGTAGGCACTGATGTAGTGATATTCTAATCAAACTTCTGCTTTCGCCTTTGTGCCATGATATGCGTTTGTGTATCGACCCTGAAGATCACCACTTCCTTCATACGGAGCCTGCAATCAACCCAGCTAATGTCCTGATCTCTGTATGCACTTATATCCTTATCCCATTTCCTGCTGTCGTTGCTTATTGAACCTGATGATCAGCACTTCTCACTCTTCATGCTCACACATGCTGACACCCTTGTGCCATGATAGGCGTTTGCGTATCAACCCTGAAGATCACCACTTCCTTCATACCGAGCCTGCAATCAACCCAGCTAATGTCCTGATCTCTGTATGCACTGATATCCTTATCCCATTTCCTGCTGTTGTTGCTTATTGAACCTGAGGATCAGCACTTCTCACTCTTCATGCTCACACATGCTGACACCCTTGTGCCATGATAGGCGTTTGCGTATCAACCCTGAAGATCACCACTTCCTTCATACCGAGCCTGCAATCAACCCAGCTAATGTCCTGATCTCTGTATGCACTGATATCCTTATCCCATTTCCTGCTGTCGTTGCTTATTGAACCTGAGGATCAGCACTTCTCACTCTTCATGCCAACACATGCTTCCGCCCTTTGTGCCATGAAGTCCATGATAGGCGTTTGCGTATCGACCCTGAAGATCACCACTTAATTCTCACTCTGTATGCACTGATACCTTCATACTGGCATATGCTGACGCCCTTTTGTCATGATAGGCGTTTGCGTATCGACCCTGAAGGTCACCACTTCCTTCTTACGCAGCCTGCAATCACCACTTGATGTCCTGATCTCTGTATGCACTGATGTAGTGATATTCTAATCAAACTTCTGCTTTCGCCTTTGTGCCATGACAGGCGTTTGCGTATCGACCCTGAAGATCACCACTTCCTTCTTACGGAGCCTGCAATCAACCCAGCTGAGAGTAAAGAGCAGATGGCTGAAGTGAGTTTTGCAGATGAATGCAGTGTATGACTCATGATCGTTGTCTTCATCACCATAATCACTATCAGTGCTATCATCATCATCATCATCATCATCATCATCATCATCATCATCATCATCATCATCATCATTAGCAGCAGCAGCAATCCAGCTAAGAACGGGGGAATTGGAATTGGAAGACGTTGAACAGTCCAGGGTTGGCTGGAAAGCCATAGAACTATCCAATCCAATCCAATCCAATCCAATCCAATCCAATCCAATCCAACTTGACAATAAACTGGACTGCAATATAAACCAACAAACATGGCGCATGCTCATCTACACACTTACAACTGGCTCACCGCGATGGTAGCTTGTCCAGTCGAGGTGGTGGAACGTTCTCTGCCCGCGTACGACGTGTTTCCTTAACACCACGCCCCACCAGGCGTTATCATTACAACTGGCTCCTTTATAAAATAAAAAATAATACAATACAATTTCAAACTTACAACTGGCTCCTCTATAAAATTATGAAACAATAAAATAATAAATAAAAATAAATAAATAAAATTATAAACTAACAGCTGGCTCCTTCATAAAATTTAAAAAGAATAAAATACAATTACAAGCTTACAACTGGCTCAATTGTACAATAAAATAATAATAAAATAGATAAAGACAATTACAAACTTACAACTGGCTCCTCAATAAAATTAAAAATAATAAAACATAATAAAGAAACAAAACTCCAAACTTACAACTGGCTCCTTTATACAATTCTATCGAGGGAATACAAAGTTAGTTTAGGGAGGTCAGCCGCCCGCCCCCCGCCCCCCCCCCCCCCATATCCCTAAACCCTAAACCTCCTCTCCTTTGATTTCAGATCATGTTTGAGACATTTGGTGTGGCTGGATTGTACATCGGACCTCAGCCTGTATTGCCACCCTAAGCTTGATTGTACATCAGACCACAGCCTGTATTGCCTCTCTACTCTTTCCTTGCAGATCATGTTTGAGACATTTGGTGTGGCTGGATTGTACATCGGAGCTCAGCCTGTATTGCCACCCTACGCTTGATTGTACACCAGACCACAGCCTGTATTGCCTCTCTACTCTTTCCTTGCAGATCATGTTTGAGACATTTGGTGTGGCTGGATTGTACATCGGACCTCAGCCTGTATTGTCACTATACGGTTGCAACGCTATTTGTGGCGGGGAGAGCGGTGCGGGGGTGAGCCACTTTATTTTTTTTGGGGGGGGGGGGGGGGGGGGAGCAGCTTCTGTGCAGCTTCCCTGGATGGATGGATGTCTGCAACAGGCAGAGCGGTGGGGAGGTGAGCCACTATTTTTGTGTGTGTGTGTGTGTGTTAAGCAGCTTCTGTGCAGCTTCCCTGGCTGGCTGGCTGGCTGGATGCAAGGGGGAGAGAGGGGTGGGGAGGAGAGCCATTGTATTTATTGGACCTCAGCCTGTATTGTCACTCTACATCTGCAATGCTATCTTCAACGGGGAGAGAGGGGCGGGAAGGTGAGTTACTTTATTTTGGGGTAGGGGTGGTGGTGGTGGTGGTGGTGGTGGGGGGGGGGGTCCTATGCATCTTCCCTGTCTGTCTGTCTGGCTGGATGCAAGGGGGGAGATGGGTGGGGAGGTGAGTTACTTTATTTTGGGGTAGGGGTGGTGGTGGTGGTGGGGGGGTCCTATGCATCTTCCCTGGCTGTCTGTCTGGCTGGATGCAAGGGGGGAGATGGGTGGGGAGGTGAGTTACTTTATTTTGGGGTAGGGGTGGTGGTGGTGGGGGGGGGGGTCCTATGCAGCTTCCCTGGCTGGCTGTCTGGCTGGATGCAAGGGGGGAGATGGGTGGGGAGGTGAGTTACTTTATTTTGGGGGAGGAGTGGGGGTGGGGGTGGGGGGGTGGGGGGTTCTGTGCAACTTTCCTGTCTGTCTGTCTGTCTGGATGCAAGGGGTAGAGAGAGGAGGGGAGGGGAGCCACTGTATGTATTCAACCACAGCCGGTATTGTCACTCTACACCTGCAATGCTATCTTCAACTGGGAGAGAGGTGGGGAGGTGAGTTACTTTATTTGGGGGGAGGGGGGGGGGGGGGTTCTGTGCAGCTTCCCTGGCTGGCTGGCTGGATGGATGGATGCAAGGGGGGGAGAGGGGTGGGGAGTCGAGTTACGGCAGAGTTAAAGGCAGGCTGGATGGATGGCTGGATGCAAGGGGGAGAGATTGATGGGGAGGAGAGGCACTGTACGTATTGGACCACAGCTTGTGTTCTCACTCTCGCTTTAAACGCTATCTGTGACGGGGAGAGCGGTGGGGAGGTGAGCCACTTTTCTTTTGCTGGTGGGGTGGGGTGGGGTCGGAGGGTTCTGTACAGCTTCCCTGGCTGGCTGGCTGGATGGATGCAAGGGGGAGAGAGGGGTGGGGAGGAGAGCCACGGTACGAATTTGACCGCAGCCGGTGTTGTCATTCTACGCTTGCAACGCTATCTGTGACAGGGAGAGCGGTGGGGAAGTGGGTTACTTTATTGGGGGGGGACGGGGTGGGGGTTCGGGGGGTTATGTGCAGCTTCCCAGGCTGGCTGGCTGGATGGCTGGCTGGATGCGAGGGGGAGAGAGGGGTGGGGAGGAGAGGCACTGTATGTATTGGACCACAGGCGGTGTTGTCACTCTACGCTTGCAACGCTATCTGTGACGGGGAGAGAGGTGCGGAGGTGAGCTACTCTTTTTTGGGTGTGTGTGTGGGGTGTGTGTGTGTGTGTGGTGGTGTGGGGGGGGGGGGTGAGCAGCTTCTGCGCAGCTTACCTGGCTGGCTGGCTGGCTGCAGGCTGGCTGCAGGGGGGGATAGGGTTGGGAGATGAGCCACTTTTTTGTTTTGTGTATGTTAAGCAGCTTCCGTGCAGCTTTCGTGGCTGGCTGGCTATTTGCGAGGCGTGGGGAAGTGTGCCTCGTACTCATGTACAACCTTGTTCTTATGTACCACACCCATCCAAATCGTACTCATGTATCATACCCACCTCGTATCATACCCATGACCACCTCGTACTCATGTATCATACCCATTCACAGGGCCAAACCATAAACAGAGTGGTGGTGGAGTGTGGCTATGACAGTACATACGTAGTGCCTGTGGGCGCTCACTCAGTAAACCTCTTTATCTGCCAACCTCATCCTCCCGCAATGCAATTCACTATCAATTCCTACTCATGCACCACAACCATCCACAGGGCCAAGCCCTTACCCGGTGTGGTGGTGGAGTGTGGCTATGACAGTACATACGTGGTGCCTGTGGGCGCTCACTCAGTAAACCTCTTGCCCAGGCAACCTCATCCTCCCGCAATGCGATTCACTATCAATCTCCTACTCATGTACCACAACCATCCACAGGGCCAAGCCCTTACCCGGCGTGGTGGTGGAGTGTGGCTATGACAGTACATACGTGGTGCCTGTGGGCGCTCACTCAGTAAACCTCTTGCCCAGCCAACCTCATCCTCCCGCAATGCGATTCACTATCAATCTCCTACTCATGCACCACAACCATCCACAGGGCCAAGCCCTTACCCGGCGTGTTGGTGGAGTGTGGCTCTGACAGTACATACGTGGTGCCTGTGGGCGCTCACTCAGTAAACCTCTTGCCCAGCCAACCTCCTCTCCCCGCAATGCGGTGATTAAATCCATTAATATGTGAATTCGGGACCTAGGATGGTATCCGATCAGCAATCCTGCGGCTGTGTACTTGTTTGCCCCTACCGTCTATTACATTGTATATTAATTAAGAGCGATTCTCTATCAACCTCTTATTCATGGATCATACCCATCCACAGGGCCAAGCCATGACTGGCGTGGTGGTGGAGTGCGGCTATGACAGTACATACGTAGTGCCTGTGGTAGACGGCTACGTGCTGCAGAGCTCTATACACAGAGAGTCTGTAGGAGGGTCGCATATCTCCCAGTATGTGCACCAACTGTTAAAGTGAGTCCACGTCTGGCTCATTTATAACCCAAACCCAAACCCCAACCCTAGCCCTCTTTATTTAGGTCTCATTTATCGCAGTATGAGCAACAACTGTTGATGTGAATCTACACCTGGCTCATTCTTAACCACAAGCACACCCATAACTATTAGTTGTCTGTTCGCATGTCTCGCAGTATGTGTAACAACTGCTTAGGTTAGTCTACGCCTGGCTCATTCTTAACCGCAAGCACAACCATAACCATTAGTTGGCTGTTCGCATGTCTCACAGTATGTGCAACACCTGTCAAAGTGCGTCTATGCCTGGCTCATTCCTAACCACAAGCACAAGCATAAACATTAGCTATCTGTTCGCATGCCTGGCAGTATGCGCAATAACTGTTGAAGTGAATCTATGTCTGGCTCATTCCTAGCCACAAGCACAACCATAACCATTAGTTGGCTGTTCGCATGTCTCGCAGTATGTGTAACAACTGTTAGAGTAAGTCTACGCCTGGCTCATTCTTAACCACACGCACAACCATAACCATTAGTTGGCTGTTCGCATGTCTCACAGTATGTGCACCAACTGGTAAAGTTAGTCTATGTCTGGCTCATTCGTAACCGCAAGCACAACCATAACCAACTTGTCGTCCGTTCGCATGTCTGGAAGTTATGCAACAACTGTCCGAGTGAGTCTATGTATGGCTCATTCCTAACCACAAGCACAACCACAACCATGAGTCGGTGGGTCGCATGCCTCGCAGCAGTATGTGTAACAACTGTTGAAGTGGGTCTACGCTTGGCTCATTCCTAACCTCAAGCACAACCATACACATTTGTAGACGGGTCGCATGTCTCGCAGTATGTGCAACACCTGTAAAAGTGGGTCAATGCCTGGCTCATTCCTAACCACAAGCACAACCATAAGGACAACCGTAACCGGTAGTTGGCGGGTCGCATGTCTCACAGCAGTATGTGCATCAACTGTTAGAGTGATTCTACGCCTGGCTCATTCCTAACCCTAGCCCAATCTCTAACCCTATCCCTATCTGGTTGCAGGGAGAATGGAGAGTGCCTTCCCTTGCATAACGGCCTGGATGTGGCTACGCAGATCAAGGTATGGAAGGGGTTGAATTTGAATTTGAATTGTTACGCGGTTTTTCAGCCAACTCTGAGCTGCTCACTGCTTTCTTCCACTTCCACCTCCAAGTTCCCCCATGCGATACCCACAGAAACCAGGGAGCATGCTATCAGTTTAATTATACAATTCAAATTTAAATTTCAAAAATCGGATTAGACAGTTTAAAGACTTGTCCAGGATGTATGCATGTGCACTTAATGGATCAATACATGGATGCATGGATTGATGGATATAAGGAAGTATAAATGTACACTTAAATATAACAATACATGGATACATGGATGCATGGATGAACACATGGAGATATGGATGTATGCATGTGCACTTAATGGATCGATACATGGATGCATGGATTGATGGATATAAGGATGTATAAATGTACACTTAAAGAGAACAATACATGGATACATGGATGCATGGATGAACACATGGAGATATGGATGTATGCATGTGCACTTAATGGATCGATACATGCATAAATGGATTAATGGATACATGGATGTATATATGTACACTTAATTAGAACAATACATGGATACATGGATGCATGGATGAACACATGGAGATATGGATGTATGCATGTGCACTTAATGGATCGATACATGCATACATGGATTAATGGATACATGGATGTATACACGTACACTGAAATAGAACAATACATGGATACATCGATACATGGATGTATAAATGCACGCTTAAATGGAACAATCCATCGATGTATGGATACATGTATAGATACATGGGTGGATGGATATGGATGATTCATCTATGGATGAATACATGTACACTTAAATGGAATGATACATGGATACATGGATGTGTAAATGTACACTTAAATATATCGATACATGGATACATGGATACATGGATGGATGGATTGATACATGGATTCATACTGTCTGCATGGATGTATGAATGTACACTTAAATGGAACGATACGTGGATACATCGATATATGGGTGGATATATGGATGGATACATAGATGTACAAATGTACACTTAAATGGAACGATACATGGATGGATGAATATATGGGTGGATACATGGATGTATAAATGTACACTTAAATAGATCGATACATGGTAACATGGATACATGGATGGATGGATATATGGGTGGATACATGGATGTATCAATGTACACTTAAATGTATCGATACGTGGATACATGGATGGATGTATATATGAATATACGGATGGATGCATGGATGTATAAATGAACACTTAAATATAGCAATACATCGGTGTATAAAGGAGCACTTAAACAGAACGATACATGGATACATGGATGGATGGATATATGGGTGAATACGTGGACATGTGGATGGATAAATTCATGTCGCGCTGAGTGGAACGACAAATAGATACATGGATGGATGGATGTATAAATGCACACTTAAATGGAACAATGCATGGATGGATGGATATATGGATGGACACATGGACATGCGGATGGATGAATTCATGCCGCGCTGGAAGGATCAGGTAGCATTTGGTTCATCGCTATTTTGCCTGCAACTTTCTAAACGCAAATTCCTAAACGTATGTGTATTGCTTGCAACTGTGTATTGCCTACAACTTATGTGCATATTGCCTTCAACTTCCTAAACTTGAATTCCTAAACGTATGTTTAAATTCCATCTGACCTATTACGCCGTCTTATGTTGCATGTGTTCATTTCATCTCACTTATTACACTGTCGTATGCTGCATGTGTACATTTCATCCCACATATTATGCCGTCTTATGTTGCATGTGTGCATTTCATCTCACTTATTACGCCGTCTTATCTTGCATGCGTACATTTCTTCTGACCTATTACGCTGTCTTCTGTTGCATGTGTACATTTCATCTCACTCATTACGCCGTCTTATGTTGCCTGTATAGGAGCGTTACTGCTACACTTGCGCTGACTCAGCTAAAGAGTTTGCACAGTTCAGGCAGCAACCACAGAAATCCCGGAAAACATTCAGCGCTCGAAACCCCAAAACCCTGAAGGTACGAGACTACCACTTGCTGCTGCATGTCAGGGCACTACATTTTGCCATTTGTCATCATAATTTTGCATAATTTTACTACATTTTGCCAATTTGGGTTTCTTTAAGGATATAGGTGGGGATCTTCACGTTATTTTGTCCTTGACTGGTTCTGTTTGCCATTACACTTTATCATGATTGTCTAGATGTATGGCATGAGGCTGCATTGTGGAAAGAAGGAATGTGTAGCTACCAGCAGAGGTGTCAACCAGGGAGCACCGGGTTCAGGTAGACTAGATAAAAGGTAATGATAACGCCTGGTGGGGCGTGGTGTTAAGGGAACCCGTTGTACGTGGGCAGAGAACGGTCTACCACATCGACTGGACAAGCTACCATCGCGGTTGACAACGACCTGCAACGCTAAGCGTAACCGTAGGGGGAATCAAACCCCTGACCCTTCGTCGTTCAAGCCGTTTGGTGTACCACTAGACCAATCGTATCATGAAACAGGCTTAGGTAGACTAGACTGTAGCACGAATCCTACCACATCCTCAAGGGGAGGGCCAAACCAGGGTTTGCCCAGGGTCCTTGGTTGGTTCTGTTTGCACTTGCACACGCATTCCATGTATGTGAAGGTACGAGGCGTCAAGAGGAGAGAACATGGACTACGGATATCACATTGCCTTGTTGAATTGTCAGGACCTTCCTTCCGAGATCTTCAACAGCGGTTGCATGGGGTCCTTGGTTGGTTCTGTTTGCATTTGCACGTGCACTACATGTATGTGAATGTGCGAGGCGGCAAGAGGAGAGAACATCGACTACCGATATTGCATTGCCTTGTTGAATTGTCAGGACTTTCCTACCGAGATCTTTTACTGCCGTTGCATGGAGTCCTTGTTTGCTTCTGTTTGCATTTTATCTGCCGCCTTCAGTCGAGCAGTGCAGGCATTGGATGTCAAGACTGGCTCCTTAGTATGTTCGAAGATTATTTCTGCGGTTGCCCGGGCTCCTTGCTTGGTTCTGCTTGCATTTTCTCTGTCCCCTTCAGTCGAGCAGTGCAGGCGATGGATGTCAAGATTGGCTCCTAAGTATGTTTGAAGATCATTCCTGCATTTGCCCGGGGTCCTTGGTTGGTTCTATTTGCATTTGCACCCACACTACATGTACGTGAAGGTACGAGGCGGCAAGATGAGAGAATATTGACTACAGATATTGCATTGCCTGGTTAAGTTGTCATGACCTTCCTTCCGAGATCTTCTAAAATAGATGCCTGGGGTCCTTGGTTGGTTCTGCTTGCATTTTCTCTGTCCCCTTCAGTCGAGCAGTGCAGGCAATGGATGTCAAGATTGGCTCCTAAGTATGTTTGAAGATCATTCCTGCATTTGCCCGGGGTCCTTGGTTGATTCTGCTTGCATTTTCTCTGTCCCCTTCAGTCGAGCAGTGCAGGCGATGGATGTCAAGAGTGGCTCCTTAGTATGTTTGAAGATCATAACTGCGGTCGCCTGGGCTTGCCTGGTTGGTTCTGTTTGCATTTGAACGTGCACTACACGTATGTGAAGGTACAAGGCGTCAAGAGGAGAGAACTTGGACGACCGATATCACATTGCCTTGTTGCATTATTAGGACCTTCCTTGCCAGATCTTCAACAACGGTTGCCCGGGGTCCTTGGTTGGTTCTATTTGCATTTTCACTAGCCTTGGCATTTGCAAGATGCTTCGGCATCAATCCGAGGATGCGTGTGGCATTATGTTTAAAGCTGTTGTCTGTTGGTGAACCAGTACCCTACGTTTGCAGACAACACTACCAGGCCTTGATGCTACAATGACCTTGTGTGTGTGAGTTTCTGTGTGTGTGTGTGTGTGTGTGTGAGAGAGAGTTTGTGGGTGGGTGCGTTTGTGGGTGGGTGTGGGTGAGCGGTTGAGTGGGTTGGTGTGTGGGCGCATACCTGCGTTTTTCATTCTGCTTGCTGCACTGCCTGATCTTGCTTGCAACCTGCTTTCTAAATGTATGGGATCATGTTTATTATTGTATAAATGTATGGGATCATATGAGCGCACACCTCGGGCGAGTACCTGCATTGTTCATTCTGCTTGTTGCACTGCCTTACCTAGCTTGACCCCTGGCACCTAAACGTAAGTAGTTAACGGCCCATTAGCATTTGCAACCTGTGTGTAATTGCCAGGGTTCACATGACTGCGTGGTAGCGCGCAAGGTTTCTTGAGCCCGACTGCGCGACTGACGCAATTTTTTAACCCCCCTCTGGGCGCCGCGCGCAGATTTACTTTTTCAGTCCAGTCAAAATCGCAATCCAAAAGGAGGCAGGCGCGTTAAAAGCGCAACCCAAAATGACACAATGGAGTACCCTGGTTATTCTAACATTTCCCTGTCTTCCTGTTGGTTGATCATTTAAATATATTTTACAGTCCTGGGGGTAGCCAATTAGGCTCAAGGGACTTGCCCATCCTCAAATCAGCAATATGATTCTTGACTATCTGCAGGGACAAAAAAAGAAAACAATTTCACCTTGCCACACACCACCCCCACCCCACACCACAAATTGTTACACCTTGCCACACCCACCCACCCACACACAACACCACCACCCTACCACTCCACACAACATCCCCACCCCCACACCACAACACCCACACACACCACAAACTGGTACGCCTTGCCACAAACACACACCACACCACACACCACACACCATTCCACCCCACAACCACCCCCACACCACACCACCCCTTCTCCCTTCCAGGATTATACAATAAATATAGATCAAGCACGCTTCCTTGGACCGGAACTGTACTTCAACCCCAACCAATCTCCACTGGCCATGCGTACCGCTCTGTCTGAGGTGAGACTTGTCCCCTAGCAGTAAACAACAATAATCATAACAACAACAATAACAGCAGTCTACAACAGAAGCAGCGACAACAGCAACAACAAAAACAACAACAATAACAGCAGCAGCAGCAGCGACAACAGGAACAGCAATAACAACAACAATAGCAGCAGCAGCAGCTGCAGCGACAACAGCAACAACAATAACAACAACAATAACAGCAGCAAAAACAACAGAAGCAACAGCAGCAACAATAACAGCAGCAGGAGCAACAACAGCAGCAACAGCAGCAACAATAACAGCAGCAGGAACAACAGCAACAACAACAATAACAACAACAATAACAGCAGTCTACAACAATAATAACTAAATAAATAATCATGTCTGCCTAGTCTTCTATTGACAGCCTGTCTCTTTGTCCCCCTGTTCATTGCATGCTTCTGCCCTGTGTATGCGCTCGGTCCAGTCTTTCCAGTCTTTCCGTCTATCCAGTCTGTCTGTCTGTCTGTCTGTCCAGTCTTTAAATGACAGCCTGTCTCTTTGTCCCCCTGTTCATTGCATACTTATGCCCTGTGTATGTGATCGGTCCAGTCTTTCCAGTCTTTATGTCTGTCCAGTCTGCCTGTCTTTCTGTCTCTCTGTTTGTCTGTCTTTCTGTCTGTCTGTCTGTCCAGTCTTTTAATGATAGCCTGTCTCTTTGTTTCCTTGTACATTGCATGCTTCTGCCCTGTGTATGTGCTCGGTCTAGTCTTTCCAGTCTGTCTGTCTGTCTGCCTGTCTGTCTGTCTGCCCAGTCTTTACATGACAGCCTTTCTCTTTGTCTCTCTGTTCATTGCATGCTACTGCCCTGTGTATGTGATCGGTCCAGTCTGTCTGTCTGTCTGTCTGTCTGTCTGTCTGTCTGTCTGTCTGTCTGTCACGCCTTATATTGCCAGCTTGTCTCAGTGTCTCCCTCTTTATTTTACTGTTTTCTGCCATGTGTGGGTGGTTAGTCCATTCTTTCTAGTCCTCGCAACTGTCCTGTCTTTTAATGCCAGCCTGTCTCGCTGCTTCCCTGTCTCCATTTTATGACAGCTTGTGTCTTTGTCTCCCTGTCTCTGTCTTCTGTAGGTACTCAGTAATAGACAGGGTAATTCAAAGCGCGCGCTTTTGCGCTCTTGAGTGCTGACTTTTTGACCCCCTCAGCGCTTTAAGCGAAGTTTTTTGCAACCCCTTGTGGGCGCTGCAAGCAATTTTTGCGTTTTTTGCACTACAAAGCGCGGTTTTTTTGTTTTCAAGTGCGCTAAAGCGCTGGTCAATTTGGCCATTTGAAGTACCCTGGTCATATAGTGCAGTAGTGTCCTATGGGCACCCGCTGCGAGTTGTATGGGACTGTGGTGCTGTCTGCCCATTCCAGTCTCTGTATGTTTGTTTGCCTCTTTGCCTCCCTTTTTGTTGCTGTACTTTATACCTTTCATAGGTGAACAATCGTGTGGTGCAGTTGTGTCCTATGGGCACCCACTGCATATTGTATGGGAATGTGGTGCTGTCTGCCCATTCCAGTCTCTGTTTGTTGACTTGTCTGTCTGTATTCCTGTTTGTTGCTGTTGCAGGTGATTGATCGTCTGGTGCAGTCATTTCCTATGGGCATCCGCCGCATATTGTATGGGAATGTGGTGCTGTCTGCCCATTCCAGTCTCTGTTTGTTGACTTTCTGTCTGTATTCCTGTTTATTGCTTTTGCAGGTGATTGATCGTGTGGTGCAGTCGTGTCCTATGGGCACCCACCGCATATTGTATGGGAATGTGGTGCTGTCTGCCCATTCCAGTCTCTGTTTGTTGACTTTTCTGTCTGGATTCCTGTTTATTGCTGTTGCAGGTGATTGATCGTGTGGTGCAGTCGTGTCCTATGGGCACCCACCGCATATTGTATGGGAATGTGGTGCTGTCTGCCCATTCCAGTCTCTGTTTGTTGACTTTTCTGTCTGTATTCCTGTTTATTGTTTTTGCAGGTGATTGATCGTGTGGTGCAGTCGTGTCCTATGGGCACCCGCCGCATATTGTATGGGAATGTGGTGCTGTCTGCCCATTCCAGTCTCTGTTTGTTGACTTATCTGTCTGTATTCCTGTTTATTGCTGTTGCAGGTGATTGATCGTGTGGTGCAGTCGTGTCCTATGGGCACCCGCCGCATATTGTATGGAAATGTGGTGCTGTCTGCCCATTCCAGTCTCTGTTTGTTGACTTTTCTGTCTGTATTCCTGTTTATTGCTGTTGCAGGTGATTGATCGTGTGGTGCAGTCGTGTCCTATGGGCACCCGCCGCATATTGTATGGGAATGTGGTGCTGTCTGCCCATTCCAGTCTCTGTTTGTTGACTTATCTGTCTGTATTCCTGTTTATTGCTGTTGCAGGTGATTGATCGTGTGGTGCAGTCGTGTCCTATGTGCACCCGCCGCATATTGTGTGGGAATGTGGTGCTGTCTGCCCATTCCAGTCTCTGTTTGTTGACTTTTCTGTCTGTATTCCTGTTTATTGCTGTTGCAGGTGATTGGTCGTGTGGTGCAGTCGTGTCCTATGGGCACCCGCCGCATATTGTATGGGAATGTGGTGCTGTCTGCCCATTCCAGTCTCTGTTTGTTGACTTTTCTGTCTGTTTTCCTGTTTATTGTTGTTGCAGGTGATTGATTGTGGTGCAGTCGTGTCCTATGGGCACCCGCCGCATATTGTATGGGAATGTGGTGCTGTCTGCCCATTCCAGTCTCTGTTTGTTGACTTTTCTGTCTGTATTCCTGTTTATTGCTGTGCAGGTGATTGATCGTGTGGTGCAGTCGTGTCCTATGGGCACCCACCGCATATTGTATGGGAATGTGGTGCTGTCTGCCCATTCCAGTCTCTGTTTGTTGACTTATCTGTCTGTATTCCTGTTTATTGCTGTTGCAGGTGATTGGTCGTGTGGTGCAGTCGTGTCCTATGGGCACCCGCCGCATATTGTATGGGAATGTGGTGCTGTCTGCCCATTCCAGTCTCTGTTTGTTGACTTTTCTGTCTGTATTCCTGTTTATTGCTGTTGCAGGTGATTGATCGTGTGGTGCAGTCGTGTCCTATGGGCACCCGCCGCATATTGTATGGGAATGTGGTGCTGTCTGCCCATTCCAGTCTCTGTTTGTTGACTTTTCTGTCTGTATTCCTGTTTATTGCTGTTGCAGGTGATTGATCGTGTGGTGCAGTCGTGTCCTATGGGCACCCGCCGCATATTGTATGGGAATGTGGTGCTGTCTGCCCATTCCAGTCTCTGTATGTTTGCTTGCCGCTTTGCCTCCATTTGTGTTGCTGTACTTTATACCTTTCATAGGTGAACAATCGTTCGGTGCAGTCGTGTCCTATCGGCACCCGCCGCCAATTGTATGCGAACGTGTTGTCTGCCCATTCCAGCCTTTGTATCTCAGCTTATCTGTCTGTTTTCCTGTTCATTGCTGTTGCAGGTGATCGATCGTGTGGTGCAGTCCTGTCCCATCGACACCCGCCGCCCATTGAATGCGAATGTAGTGCTGCCTGCCCATTCCTGTCTTTGTATTATAGATCATCTGCTCTATTATCATCATCTCATTCCCCTTTATTCCTGTTGCAGGTGATTGATCCTGTCGTGCAGTCGTGTCCTATCAGCACCCGCCGCCGATTGTATGCGAACGTTGTGCTGTCTGGGGGATCCTCTATTGGAGTCTTTTCACGTTCGCTTATCTGTCTGTATCCCTGTTTATTGCTGTTGCAGGTGATCGATCGTGTGGTGCAGCCTGGTCCTATCGGCACCCGCCGCCAATTGTATGCAAACGTGGTACTGTCTGGGGGATCCTCTATTGGAGTCTTTTTACGTTTGCTCATCTGTCTGTATCCCTGTTTATTGCTGTTGCAGGTGATCGATTGTGTGGTGCAGTCATGTCCTATCGGCACCCGCCGCCAATTGTATGCGAACGTGTTGTCTGCCTATTCCAGCCTTTGTATCTCAGCTTATCTGTCTGTATTCCTGTTTATTGCTGTTGCAGGTGATCGATCGTGTAGTGCAGTCCTGTCCCATCGACACCCGCCGCCAATTGAATGCGAATGTGGTGCTGTCTGCCCATTCCTGTCTTTGTATTATAGATCATCTGCCTTTATTGCTGTTGCAGGTTATCAATCGCGTGGTGCAGTCGTGTCCTATCGGCACCCGCCGCCAATTGTATGCGAACATTGTGCAGTCGTGACCATTCCTGTCTTAATTTGTTAGCTCATCTGTCTGCATTCCTGTGTATTGCTGTTGCAGGTGATTGGTCGTGTGGTGCAGTCATGTCCCATCAACACCCGCCATCAATTGTATGCGAGTGTAGTGCTGTCTGCCCATTCCTGTCTTTATATATCAGCTTATCTGTCTGTATTCCTGTGTATTGCTGTTGCAGGTGATTGGTCGTTTGGTGCAGTCGTGTCCCATCGACACCCACCGCCGATTGTATGCGAATGTGGTGCTGTCTGGAGGATCCTCTATTGGAGTATTTTTACGTTAGCTTATTTGTCTGCATCCCTGTTTATTGCTGTTGCAGGTTATTGATCATGTGGTGCAGTTGTGTCCCATCAGGACCCACCGCCGATTGTATGCGAATGTGGTGCTGTCTGCCCATTCTAGTCTCTGTTTGTTGACTTATCTGTCTGTATTCCTGTTTATTGCTGTTGCAGGTGATTGATCGTGTGGTGCAGTCGTGTCTCATCAGCACCCGCTGTCAATTGTATGCAAATATAAATATAAATAGTACTGCCTGGGGGATCCTCTATTGGAGTCCTTTTATGGTAGCTTGTCGGCCTGTGTTCCTGTTTATTGCTCTATTTCCTGTCCCCCGTAGGTGATCACTCGCAAATTGCAGTCGTGTCCTATCGGCACCCGCTGTCAATTGTATGCGAATGTAGTACTGCCTGGGGGATCCTCTATTGGAGTCCTTTTATGGTAGCTTGTCGGTCTGTATTCCTGTTTATTGCTCTATTTCCTGTCCCCCGTAGGCGATCACTCGCAAAGTGCAGTCGTGTCCTATCGGCACCCGCCGCCGATTGTATGCAAACGTGGTGTTGTCTGGGGGATCCTCTATTGGAGTCCTTTTATGGTAGCTTGTCGGTCTGTATTCCTGTTTATTGCTCTATTTCCTGTCCTCGGTAGGTGATCACTCGCAAAGTGCAGTCGTGTCCTATCGGCACCCGCCGCCAATTGTATGCGAACGTTGTGCTGTCTGGGGGATCCTCTATTGGAGTCTTTTTACGTTCGCTTATCTATCGGTATCCCTGTTTATTGCTGTTGCAGGTTATTGATCGTGTGGTGCAGTCGTGTCCCATCGACACCCGCCGTCAATTGTATGCGAACGTGGTGCTGTCTGGTGGATCTTCCCTGTTCCGCAACTTTGGTCGGAGAATTAGGGTAGATCTGGACATGATCACAGCAGCACGACTGAACCCTGGCGCCAAGGTGAACAAATTGAAATACAAATATATCATATAAATATATTGAAATCTATTTTGTTGCAAATTACAGTTATAGGACACAGAAATGATACACATAAATTGAAAACTTGGTACTTTGGCAAGATCTGGACACGATCACGGCACCACGACTCAACCCTGGCTGCAAGGTGAACAATTGTAAATACTTCAAATCACGAAGGTGGACGATTGCGAATATCTCAAATTACAAATGACAGATATGCAAGAAAGAAACAAACTAATAAATAATGCAAATAAAAACAACTATATTGGTACTTCAACAAGATCTGGCTAGGATCACAGCAGCACGACTGAACCATGGCACCAAGGTGAGCAGATTGTGAATATTTTATATTGCAAATTACATATGTAAGAAATAAATAAATGATACAAATAAATGAAACAAATAAATGATACAAATAAATAAATGGTTCTTAGACAAGATCTGGATAGGAGCACTGCAGCAAGACTGAACCCTTGCGCAAAGGTGGACAAATGTGAATATTTTATGTTGCAAATTGTATAGATAGTTATAGTTTGGTAATGGAACAAAGAAAATAAAGAATACAAATAAAGAATACAAATAAGGAGTACAAATAAAGAATACAAATAAAGAATACAAATAAAGAATACAAATGAGGAATACAAATAAGGAGTACAAATAAAGAATACAAATAAAGAATACAAATAAAGAATACAATAAGGAGCAAATAAGAGTACAAATAATACAAATAAAGAATACAAATAAAGAATACAAAAAAGAATACAAATGAGGAATACAAATAAAGAATACAAATAAAGAATACAAATAAAGAATACAAATAAAGAATACAAATGAGGAATACAAATAAAGAATACAAATAAAGAATACAAATAAAGAATACAAATAAGGAGTACAAATAAAGAATACAAATGAGGAATACAAATAAGGAATACAAATGAGGAATACAAATAAAGCATACAAATAAAGAATACAAATAAAGAATAAAAATAAAGAGTACAAATAAATTGGTACTTAGGCAGGATCTGGATAGGAGCGTCACAGCACGACTGAACCCTGGCGCAAAGGTGAACAATTGTAAATATCTCAAATTACAAATTACAGATATAAGAAATAAATAAATGATACAAATTAATTGATAACATCAGTAAGGTGGACAATTGCGAATATCTCAAATTACAAATAACAGATGTGCATGAAAGAAATAAATAATGCAAATAAATTCAAATATATGTATACTTCAAGAAGATCTGGATCGGATCACCGCAGCAAGACCAAAACCTGGCGTAAAGGCGGAAATTTGCGAATATCTCAAATTACAAATTACAGATACAAGAAATTAATAAATGATACAAATTAATTGATAACTTGGTACTTCAGCAAGACCTGGATAAGAGCACCGCAGCACAACTGAACCCTGGCGCAACCCACCCACCCACCCACCCACCAACAGCACCCACTCACCTGGATAAGAGCACCGCAGCACGACTTAACCCTGGCGCAACCCACCCACCCACCCACCCACCCACCCACCCACCAACAGCACCCACTCACCTGAATAAGAGCACCGCAGCACGACTGAACCCTGGCGCAACCCACCCACCCACCCACTCACCAACAGCACCCACCCACCTGGATAGGAGCACCGCAGCACGACTGAACCCTGGCGCAAACCACCCACCCACCAACAGCACCCACTCACCTGGATAAGAGCACCGCAGCACGACTGAACCCTGGCGCAAATGTGAAACACAACAAATGGCTCAAATTACAAATGACAGATATATGAAGAAAAAAATACAACTGCACTTATACATTCATAAATAACAAAAGTTGGATAGGAGGCAAAGTCCACCATCACCCTCCAACAGCCTCTTGAGGTCAAAAGGAGTTGTTAACAAAGCGTCAAATGTCCTCGTACAATCACTCATAAACCAAGCTGTCAGAAAAATATGTACCGCGTCAAATCTCCCCCCAAAATAACTGATGAAGCAAGGTAATTGATCAAGATCTCACGATCACATGGTCATCATGGATATTTTTTCCGGAATACTTTCCGATCGGAATACCGAGACCCCGTTTTGGCCGAAATTGCCTGAATAAGAAACCTACAAATAAAAAAAGTTTTTTTTGTTTCAACTGAAATTGAATAAGAATGACCCAAATCGGCCTAAATCGGAATAAGGATCCTGTTTTGGGAGGGAAATAGGAAGGAATGAAATAAAAAGGAATTAGATTTCCTCATTTGATTTGAAAAAATATCCCTGATGGTCATTGTCCACCATCACCCTTCAACAGCCTATTGAGGTCAAAAGGAGTTGTTAACAAAACACGTCAAATCTCCTCATAAAATCACTGATAAAGCAAGGTACTTGATCATGATCTCGTAAAAACCAACTGGCAATTGCTCTTGATCGCATGGTCATTTTCCACATCACCTTCCAACAGCCCCCTCCACACACACACACACACACACGCACACTGAACTACACCACAAACAGACACTGATCCCACCACCACCACCACATACACACACACCGATCCCCCCCCCCCCCCCCCCCCTTCAGCCTCCCCCCCCCTGTAAACACACCCACTGACCTCCACCACATACACACACTGACCCCCCCCAACAGCCTATTGAGGTCAACGTGAGGAGCCACAAGCTTCAAAGCTGTGGTGCATGGTTCGGGGGATCCCTCTTGGCCTCGACACCTGGATTCGAAACTGCGTGCCTGGCACGAGAAACATACCAAGAGCACGGCCCCAAGTGAGTGATGAGCTGTTGCCTCCATTGACTGTGCTTGTCTAGTGTTTTGTCCAACCACCATTGGAACTGTTTTATAAGATCCTTTTGGCCTGGGTCCCTTGCTTTCAAGTTTGGGCCTGGCATGCCTGGCATGGGAAACGTACAAAGAGCACGGACCTGAGTGAGTGGCCTCCATTGATTGTGCTCGTCTAGTGTTTTGTAATGTCCTTTTGGCCTGGGCGCCTGGGTTTCAAGTTGAGGCCTGGCAACCTGGCACGGAAACATACCAGGAGCGCAGACCTGAGTGAGTGATGAGCTGAACCTCTATTTGCTGTGCTTGTCTAGTGCCTTGTCTAACCACCATTGGAATTGTTTTGTAAGATCCACTTGGCCTCGAAGCCTGGATTTTAAGTTCAAGCCTGGCGTGCCTGGCACGCGAAAGGTACCAGGAGCACGGACCTGAGTGAGTGGCCTCCATTGGCTGTGCTTGTCTAGTGTTTTGTCCAAACCACCATAACACCATTGGTGTACACGCACATATACACACACATACGCACATATACACACAAACACACATATACGTACACACAAATACGCACACGCACACACAAACACACTCATTAATCCTTCTCCTTCTACTCTGCAGTGCTTGCAGATTGGACCAGGGGATACTGGGTATGCGCTGACTCATCTAACAAGGGTTTCGGCGGCAGGCAAGGCGTGTCAAAAACATCAGGCGGCTGACACCAGCACCTCCAGTTTAACAGCACTATATATACACACACACAATAATTATATTCCACACAGCAATAGTATGTACACACACAATAACCCTATTCCACACAATAATCATATTCCACACAATAGTAGTATACACACACACACACATACAATAACCCTATTCCTTCTACCCTGCAGTGCTTGCAGATTGGGCCAGGGGGTCTTAAGTATGCGCTAACTCAGCTAACAAGATTTCAGGCGGCGGGCAAGGCGTCTTAAGTTGCTCAAATGTTCAGGCGGGAAACACCAGCCTGGCAGGGTTGTTCAGAGGGATTCCAAGATCTGCATATTGAGACGCAACCAGTTCCAAGATCTGCATATTGAGACGCAAGGGGCCCTCCAAGATCGCTACCCTCCAAAATCTGTGTCTGAGACGCAAGGGGCCTTCCAAGAACGCAACCAGTTCCAAGATCTGTGTCTGAGACGCAAGGGGCCCTCCAAAAACGCTACCTTCCGAAATCTGTGTCTGAGACGCAAGGGACCCTCCAAGAACGCTACCGATCTACTGGATCTGCGTTTGGGACGCAACAAACCCTCAAACATCTGTGTCTGAGACGCAAGGGGCCCTCCAAGAACGCTATCCTCCAAAATCTGTGTCTGAGACGCAAGGGGCCCTCCAAGAACGCTATCCTCCAAAATCTGTGTCTGAGACACAAGGGGCCCTCCAAGAACGCTACCGATCTACTGGATCTGCGTCTGGGGCGCAACGGACCCTCCAAAATCTGTGTCAGACGCAAGGGGCCCTCCAAGAACGCTATCCTCCAAAATCTGTGTCTGAGATGCAAGGGACCCTCCAAGAACGCTACTGATCTACTGGATCTGCGTCTGGGGCGCAACGGACCCTCCAAAATCTGTGTCAGACGCAAGGGGCCCTCCAAGAACGCTATCCTCCAAAATCTGTGTCCGAGATGGAAGGGACCCTCCAAGAACGCTACCTGTATACTGGATCTGCGTCTGGGACGCAATATACCCTTCAAAATCAGGGTCTGGGACTCAAGGGACCCTCCAAGAACGCTACCGATCTACTGGATCTGCATCTGGGGCGCAACGAACCCTCAAACATCTGTGTCTGAGACGCAAGGGACCCTCCAAGAACGCTACTGACCTACTGGATCTGCGTCTGGGGCGCAACAAACCCTCAAAAATCTGTGTCAGACGCAAGGGACCCTCCAAGAACGCTACGGACCTGTATGTATGTTACAGCCCAGCGGTAGGCCAAATAGGCTAAAGGGACTTGCCCAACCATGATAGGAAGGGCTTGAAAAGAAAAAGCACTGATGAACTGAACCCTAAACAATCGTTTTACGGACGGGGGCCCTGAGTTCGACCTACTGGATCTGCGTCTGAGACGCAGCTAACCCTCAATAATCTGTGTCTGAGACGCAAGGGACCCTCCAAGAACGCTACCGACCTACTGGATCTGCGTCTGGGATGCAACCAACCCTCTAAAAGAAACGAAAAGGAAAGCAGTCCGCCAAGACTGTCTGATTAAGGAAGCTGTCCAAAGGGGGTCCTCGGACAACACCATCAAACTGAAAGCAGTGTCTGAGGTGCAAGACGCAGTGTGTTGACCAACCCTGGCTGATACCACTACCTCCACTTTGACAGTAGTACGGGGCGATTGGGAAAGTAATACAAGGAGAACTGGAGTACTACACACACATAATTAGACGCATCACGTTTGCATTTGTAAGCGTGATGCAGTACAGTGCAGTACAATCTTGAAGTATCATGTCACACTGCAAGTGTAACTATACACATATATGAATTTGCCGACTCGTGTTGCAGTTGATTGGGGGCGGTTGGAAGACCATTGGGGAATGGATACAAGTTGTTTGTGCTTTTTTATTTTTTTGTGGTGAAAGGATTTTCACCCCAGGAGGTGGGTCTCCCCACACAAACCAGTGACACCGAGGATTCAGTTTGAATGGCGTTGCCACCAGGGTACTACTAAGCGCGCGCGGCCGCGCGGTACCGCGCGGTCTTTTTGAGTCTCTCTGCGCGTTTCGCGCAGTTTGTTCAACCCCCTGTGGGCCCAGAGCGCAGTTTTTGCGCTTTTTGTACCAAAAAGCGCTGACCAATTTCACGTTTGAGCGCTTTAAGCGCTGACCAATTTGGCAAGAAGTAGTACCCTGGTTGCCACTCCTACAAAGGAGCTAAAGCCTTTCAGCCCATCTCCTGCACAAAGTAGCGACCAAGGCCTGGCCAGTTTGGTGCCACGCCAGCTGCCCTTGCTTTTCACCCCAGGGAATGGATACAGGTTGTTCGTGCTCTCCAGCCTTTCATCTCACCTCCTACAAAAAGTAGCAACCAAGGCCTGGCCAGTTTGGTGCCAAGCCAACTGCCCTTGATTTTCACCCTAGGGAATGGATACATGTTGTTGGTGCTCTTCAGCCTTTTATCTCACCTCCTACACAAAGTAGCAGCCTCTTTAGCGATTACAATGGTCTAGTGGTAGACCAGATTGCTAAGGAACGAAGAGTCGGGGGTTCGACTCCCCCTTCGGTCGCTCTTGGCGTTGCAGGTCGTCGTCAACCGCGATGGTAGCTTGTCCAGTTGAGGTAGGAGACCGCTCCCTACCCGCGTACGACGGGCTCCCTTAACACCACGCCCCACCAGGCGTTATCATTACCTTTTTACACAAAGTAGCAACGAAGGCCTGGCCAGTTTGGTGCCAAGCCAACTGCCCTTGCTTTTCACCCTAGGGAATGGATACATGTTGTTCGTGCTCTTCAGCCTTTCATCCCTTCCTTTTTGGGAATCTTATCTCAAATGGATGCATGATGTTCGTGCTCTTAACTTGGACTTGAACTTGCTTACACAGCTTCAGCCAGCAATTTGGCTGCTCGCTCGTTCTCTTCAGCCTTTCATCCCACCCTTGTAGGGAATCTTAGGGGACGTTGTGGAAAGCTCTCCTAGTTAGGGATCCCGTTTCGACGACTGGCTCAATTGTAGAGCACGCCGAAATCAGACGGTGCGGGGTTTGAACCCCTGCGGGTGCGCTTTAGTGTTAGCGGTCGCTGTCAACCGCCATAGTAGCTTTGTCCAGGTTAAGCAGCAGCCCGTTCTTTACTGTCGTAAGACGGGGCTCCCTTAATACCACGCCCCACCAGGCGTTCTCCTTACTTTTTAGGGAATTAAGGACTGATCTCCATTCTCTTAGTGCCCCACCCAGAATGTGGATCGTGGGGCTTAAATTTAATTGAATTGATTACATGGTCTATTAGCCTTCAGGCTGCTCACCTTCTGCAAGTGGAGCTTGAACTTGAACTTGGTCACACAAGCTTCAGGTGGAGTAAAGGTGGGTAGTATATACACAAATACGCCACACTCTTGATAATATAATACAATTAAATGGATACAAGCGTGGGGCTTGTCTTACGTGAACTTGAACTTGGTTCTATAAGCGTCAGCCACCAATTTGGCTGCTCGAAATTCTCGGCAGTACAACAATTATTGCCAGGAAAATGTAAACGCGAACAAATCAGTTTTCGTTTTCCCCCTTATTCTGCTGGACGATACAGAATGGGCTTGCCTTAGGTCAACATTGGCGTGTCTATCAGGGTTGTTCTGAACATTGCTTCCTGCGTCGCAGCCAGGCCAACTACCACCAACATGGGGTTATTCAGAAGGCTGCTTCTTGCGTTGGAGCCAGGCCAGCTAGCACCAGCATGGGGTTGTTCAGAAGGCTGCTTCTTGCGTTGGAGCCAGGCTAGCTAGCACCAACATGGGGTTGTTCAGAAGGCTGCTTCTTGCGTTGGAGCCAGGCTAGCTAGCACCAACATGGGGTTGTTCAGAAGGCTGCTTCCTGCGTCGCATGCACAGCAAAGTGGCTGTTGAGTCCCATACCGGTTCTGCGAATGGTTCTGATATTCATAGACTCGATGATGCTTGAAAAAGGGTAATAGGATAGTGATACATATATAGCTCCAGAGCTCCTACGACTTAGGTTATGTTCTATAGACGGGCCTGCCTGACTGAGTCATCAGCAGGCAGCACTAGCTGGCATGTGCCTCGTGACCTGGCAAGGCAGTCACCCATGCCGGTCACGCGGCTCACGCGTGCTTTGTGCAACACGCTATACTTCGGCTAGCTGCCGTAGCTTAACATCCCCTCCAATCCCTGGTGCTCTTTGGATTAAGAGTTCCTGGGATTTAAGCAGTAGAATACAAGCTTGGAGAAATTGTAAACTCCACTCCGGGTGAAAAAACCATGTTGACTATTAGACTATACTATTGACAACATGGGAAACCCAGGGGCTTGACAAAACTTTGCGTTTGGGGTTTTAGTACAGTTGTACAGAAAGCAGGCAAATTGTGAGAGGCCTGACTGCCTGAGTCACAATCTCAAGAATGAAAAATAAGATCCCTCTGTCTGGAGGTATTAAGTGTAGAACACATGATACATGGATAAACCAATGGGTTGGGACAAACTACAGTTTGTAAGCAATTCCCCAAAAACATCTATCATGTGCATCAACTGTAACCACTTCAAATCTCATTTGGAGAGTAAAGGGAACTCCCCAAAAGGAGGGAAAAGGGTATCTCAAGACAAAAATCATGATATCACAGTAGTGGTACCCATAACTGCAGGGTGGAAATCCTGCAGAAAACTGGCAATGGCATGAAGATTGCAAAGGACAGAAAACTTTAAAAATATCAGAAAAGCTGAAACGAGGGGAGCCAGTTCTAGATGGTGGCTCCCACATGCTGAAAAACGTTTGTGTAGACCGGACGGGTATCGCGTCCAAAAGGGGGTCTTTCTAGTTTTAGGATCCAAGAGAGAAAAAAATTAACGAGTGGCCCTTGGCCAAGCATCCAATGGCAGTCCTGACCTCCTGGGACTTGATCCTTGGGAGGGGCTTGGTCAGGGATATTTTTTCCGTAACATATTCCGATCGGAATACGAGACCCCGTTTTTGCCAAAATTGCCGGAATAAGAAACCTAAAAAAAAAAACTGAAATTTACTAAAAATGACCCGAATCGACCAAAATCGGAATAAGGATCCTGTTTGGGAAGAAAAAAAAGGAACAAGATTTCCTCTTTTTGATTTGAAAAAAATATCCCTGGGCTTGGTGAACATGTCCGCTGCATTAGCTGCAGTGGGGATCCAGGAGAGGATGGTGCCTCCCTTCTTGGCTTCCTCCTTGAGGAAGTAGAACCTGGTTTCTAGGTGCCTGATGCGTGTAGACAGCTTGTCCTGGTACCAAGCATTCAGGGAGGCCTGGTTGTCCCCTTGGATGGTGGTAGGGCAGGGAGCAGCTACAGCATACTTCATGAGCTTGATGAGCCAGAGGACCTCCTGGGCAGCTTGAGAGGCAGACACATACTCAGCTTTAGTGCTAGAGAGAGCAGCGACTGATTGCTGTAGTTTGGACTGCCAAATGATGGCTCCTCCCTGATTTAGGAATATCCAGCCGGTGGTGGATTTCCTCGTCAATTGGCATAAGGCATGGTCGGAATAACAGCACTACAGAAGCCAGTCATTGATGGGGAAACATAATAGAAGTAATGATAACGCCTGGCGGGGCGTGGTGTTAAGGGAGCCCGTTGTACGCGGGTGGGGAGCGGTCTCCTACCTCAACTGGACAAGCTACCGTCGCGGTATACGACGACCTGCAACGTCAAGAGCGACCGAAGGGGGAGTCGAACCCCCGACTCTACATTCTTTAGCGATCTGGTCTACCTCTAGACCATTGTAATTAATTAAAAGAGGCTGGAATAGGAGTAAGTGATACAATGGGTAGGGGTGCTAGCCAGATATCTCAGTTTGCCTTTAGATAGGGAGTGTTTCAGGTTTCGGCCACCGGAGTTCGAGCCCCGCTGCCGAACGGCGGGTGGTTTCTCGAGTCCGACTTTAGGGCGGTGTTGTTTCAGTGCTAGGACATGAGCCCCTTGTAATCTTTCTTTTCTTGGATAGGGAGTGTTAAGGCCGCCTTTTTAGAGCTCTATGCCTCTCTGCTTGTTTGTTTGGTGATTTTCCTGTGCCTTTTGTCCTTTACGTCTTCTTGTAGAATCTCGCTATTTAGGCCTCGGGTACTTTCAGCCCTTCTACAATGTACACTTAGTTCGCTAGTTTCTCTATGCCTTGTTAGCTCGCTTTGCTTGTTGTCAAGCCTTTTAATTTGCTTTTTCGTACCCTTTTTTGGAGGTTACCTCCTGGACTAGGTTCTGAGGGTTATGTTGCCCAAACCCTCACTTTTATAAAACTGTCCAGCTGCCCTGGCGCTGTTCAGTCTCGGCATTGATTTTTGCTGAGTATGTAACAATATCCTCTCTCTCTATCTCAAAATGCTAGTGGCTGCATCCATGTGCTCAGACAGGGGCTTGGAGGAGTGCCTGGCCAGACGGGTAACCGCCTGGTCAATGTCTGGTATAGTGCACACTGCCAGGTAGTTGAGTGAGCCAACTGTGGCTGCAAGGGGGAGGCCAGTTGGTAGGTAGCCTCTAAGGGGGACAGGGGAGTGGGGTGGAGGGGTCCATGGGGATTGGGAAAGGGTAGCAAGTGTCCCAAAAGTGGGCAGTGAGGCCTGCTGTCTTCAGCAGCTTTTTGCTGTAGCGGGACTGGCAGATGCGAATGCTGCCCTTGGATCTGTCCCGGGTGACTTTATATCCTACAGTTAAGGGCGCCTGGAGGCGCGTCCCGAATGAAGCTGTCTAATTACCGGTAACAAGGGCGTGACCGCCCTTGAGTTGGATTGGACCAATTGGGCCAAGGGATCCGCTGGGGATGGGGATGGCCGGATGGCCGGATGGCCGGATGGGTAGCCCCCCTGTAAGTAGGGTTGTTTTGTGTGCGGTGTGAGGTGTGCAACCTTGTTGCTGCCCTCGTGGCTGTTCTTGCGAAATGTGTGTCTCGTATACCGCGCTTTGGTATACAGTCGCGCGTTACCACATAAACTGGGGCTGTTCACCCTTCGACAGTGACTAGGCAGTCTTCTTCGGGATGACTGCCGAAAACAAACGTCAAGTGGTTCGGGGCGCAGTTTGACTTAAATCTACCTGGAAGATGAGGTGACGTGACTAAAAATACAACTTGTCTGAAATTTGCTTCGAGTCGGAGAAGAGGTGACTGTCTCCGCGAGTTTATTGAGCTGCCTTCCGTTTGCAAACGTCAGTTGGTGCGGTCCACATGCAATTTGTAGGGTGAACCCTTAGGTTCCCTAGCGCATCCGTTTGGTGCACCCGTTTGGCGCATCCGTTTTGCTCGTCCGGCAGTACGGCTGATGTACCGAAGTCGCTACCCATGGAGGGGCGGTAATAATGAATGCATTTTTATTTTATTTATTTTGTTGTATGGGATTGAAGTGGATAATTATATGATTTGTTTTGGCAATCTGCATGATTCATATCATCATATGTGGTAGGTGAATACCGGTAGGCTTACAAATTGGCTGCAGCCTGATTCGAAATGGGCCGTGAGATATTGATGATCGAAGTAGGTGTTTGGAAACGCGTACACCCCATAAACGTGAAATATGTGAAGTTTGGTGCGTTATGGCTTACCCATCACTTCGACCATAACTGTGTTTGGCGTTTTCATCTGATCATATCTGGTACGTAAATAGGATAATATGTCGAGTACAACTTGATTTGAAGTATTCCGTCAGATATTTATGTGCGTAGCAGGTATTTGGAAACGCGAACACCCCATACACTTGAAGAATGTGGAGTTTTAGGCGCATATGTGGTCCCATTTATATTCTGTGGGCATGTAACTCATGCACGAATATGATGTTAAGGTTACATGACGTTTTTTGTTTTGACAAAGTAAAATTTTGGTCCGAGTGAGATTTGAACCCCGCGACCTGCAATTTCATTTTTCGTGATTTTTTGCCTACGGCAGTTGGCGTGGCTTAACCCTGCCCACCCCGTGCATTGAGTGCATTGGGACACCTTTCCGGGGTCTGAACGGACTTAATTGCAATTAACAATTGTACTGCAGTAATTAACTCCGGTTTGCCCAGTCTGGAGGGCGGTATGGTCCAGACCCGGTCGTTAAGGCTTCGGCAACTGGAGTTCGAGCCCCGCTGCCGGAAGACGGCGGGTGGTTTCTCGACTCCGTTTCACTGCTAGGACACGAGCCCCTTATAATATTTCTTAATCTTTCCGGTACAATTGTTAATTAACAAACTTACGTCACGTGCGGCAAGGCGCTTTCTCTTGGGACACCCTTGTGCTCCCGTTGTGCGATAATTAAAGCCACGCAGACGTTCGCTTGTATCTTCTTCCTTTCGTCCTTTCGTAAGCTCTGAAAGTCACCAAAGCCGAGCTAGCTGGCTATTTTCTTTCTCGTGACTGAAGATGCAGCAAAAAGAGGAACGCGTCCGTTGCGCGTTCCTTTCCTTTCCTTTCTTTTGGCTGCTGCGTGCTTGATCGGGCACCGGAGGAGCGTCTTGTCGTCCCTCATCGCGTCTGGTCGTGTCTATATATATATATCATCTTGTTTCGCTGGTCGTGTCTATATATATATATCATCTTGTTTCGCTCGACCCTGCTTTTTCACGCGCGCTTGCGTGACCAAATCGTTCGTTCGATTGCGCCCATGCCTGCAGAGGTTCTTCCACGACCACATCGTGGGTAAGGACAGCAAGGTAATATTCCCCCTCCGGCCTGCATGTCTTGGAGTCAGGCATGGAATGTAAGGCAGTTGGTTGTGACTATTTGTTGGCACTGCTAAAGGAGACAAAGCAGAGAAATAACTAGGGCTGGAATCCCCTAAGTATGTTGCTGGTGATCTGCTAGTGCTTGGGACTGAAACAAAAGAACTTTGGCTGGTCCTTGACTGTCCTGGAGCTAGCAAGGGAGTTGTACGTAGGGCATGAGCTTTCAGACACAGGCTGGTATGCTCCACCATCTTCAGGTGGGTAGGACTTTCCACGTGCCCTGATGTTGTACATGCAGTAGACTTTAACATGTAATGTAATGTAATGTAATGTAATGTAATGCACAGGCACACACACCACATGAACTCCACACATGGTGCGCACACACATGCACCACACAAACATGACACACACACACACACACACATGCACACATACCACACACCATACAAACACCACACACCTCTCTTACACACACACATGCATCACACAAATACGGCTCACACACACACACAAACATACACCACACAAAAACGACACACATAAACACCACGCAACTCACTCACGAGTACACACACCGACACAGTTACACACAACACACAGGTTTGCGCACACATGCACACCATATAAACACCACACACAAAACACACACATATACCGCTATTTGTTCAAATTACTGTTTGACTCATGCCTTCACTGGTGCACATGCATTTGAATAGGTATGACCAATACATGGAGCAGTGCAAGAGCCACCTAACAAAACAGAGAACAATGTGGACATACATGCACATGCACTCCCCCCCCCCCCCCCCCCCCCCCCCCCCCCCCCCCCCCCCCCCCCCCCCCCCCCCCCCCTCCCCTTACTTCTCTGATCCGCGTCAGTGGAGCGATTTTTTGTGGACATCAGGACATGCTGTCACATACTGATCGAAGCTACTTTTCTGGGCTTCCACATTATGCATGTCCTCAATGTGACGCCCAGTGTTTTGTATTACAGATTTGTGCAGGCCAGTTTGAGTAGGTACCTGGGCTACTCAAGCCTGATTTCAGGATTGTTGCGTAGCCATCGCATGCCGTTGCATGAAGCGCCCCCGTTATATAGGGGGGGGTACGGAGGGCAGAGCCCCCCGGGATTTTTTTGTTAGGAGTCCTTGAGAAAACATGCATTTTGCACAAGAATGACAAGTGTTACACATATTTGTAACAACTGTGCCAAGCCTGTGAATTGTAAATAAAATGAACCCCTAGGGATTAGTCAACTACCCGCGGGCACATATGGAGTCCAGTAGGGCATCATGAATAATGTAATCACCAACATCATCACATCATCATCAACCATCACTGCAGGCAGGCAGCTGAACCTCGCATTCAATGCATGCCAGTCCATGGGTCACAGCCTTCCACCAGCACTATGCAGGACCACAACACCACATGAAGACAACACTTTGGGTTGCAACAACTCAACTTTTTCCTGAGTTTCCTGTGGTTGCCCAAGGCAGGGTAGGGAAGGGCCAATTTGGGGAAGGGGTGCATTGTTTACTAGAGGGGACTTGTAGCATTCCCCCCAAAACCATGTTAATTGACTAGCACAATGAAAAATATCACCAGCTGGTTTAAACCTGCCTTGTCAACGCTTCTTAAAATATGATGGATCATGCATACAAAAGATTATCACATGTTCACTCATACTGAATAGTACCTGTGTGGGGTAAGAATGATACTGGCCTGATTTGTTTTTTAGAAGAATCCAAAGACTTTTGAACAAGCCTACTGATAGCCGAAGGAGGATATGGGAATGCGCTGAGCACTAGACGTGTTGGGAATGCCATGCAGTAAAGTCCCTTGATCTCAGGTGCTTTTATTGATGGGCAATAGACGTTCTTGATGTGCTTCAATTGCTGGTCACTACACGTGTTTGTACTGCTAAGCATTGCAATTGATTGTATTCCTGGCCAATATATGTGTGCACCAGCACTTTGCATGACCACAACACTTTCCGGATGTTTCCTATGGTTGCCCAAGGTAGAGGTGGGAAGGGGCAAGGCAGAGGTGGGAAGGACCAAGGCAGATGAGGGAGGGAGGGAGGGATAAAAAACATCTTAGTCTGTGGAGTCCACTTTGGTCTGATGAGCGGTATGCACTGCAAGGGGAAGTGCCCATATTGCAGGCCGTGTTGGGATAATTCTGGTAGCCTGAGGAAGAAAGGGGGATGCACTAAGCACTAGACGTGCTGGTAATGCCAAGCAATAAAGTACCTTCATCTCAGGTGCTTTTCTTGTTGAGCACTAGACTTACTCAAGGTGCTTCTTTTGATGGGCACTGCATGTGCTTGTACTGCCAAGCACTGTAATTGCTGCTTGGTTGTACTGCTGATCACTGCAAGTGCTTATTTTTCTGGCCACTATATGTCATTTTACTTCTGAGCACTATAATCTTGAATAGAGTTTGAATTCAATTGAATTGTGAGCACTACGGGTCTAACACACACTTGGAATGATGACCTCGAGAGGTACCTGAATTGCAGAGCAGTTGAGGTGCTTGTACTGCTAAGAACTAGAAGTGCTTGAACTGCTAAGCACTAGAAGTTGTTTCCTTTACAAGCTGCCAGCAATACAGTGTTTGGAGGCAGATTATTTTGTTGATCTAATGGTGATATGAGAGCAGGGTACTTCAGGAGGACCCCCAGCTATGCTGCCTGAGACGCAACCAAGTGTATAGCCTGCGTCCTGCGACGCTACGGACCCTTCCTTCTGGCCAACAGACCATCCCAATGTTGCATCCTACGACGCAACGGACCCGTCGATGTTGCATCTGCGACGGAGGACGCAGCGTCCTCAACAATCCTGTATGAGAATAAACCCCAATATTTTGAAGATGTGTATTGCCAAGGGACCATCTGGATTTCTTTGCATCATGTTTCTCTGGGTCCTGCCTCTCTGTCTCCTGTTTCTTTGTCTCATATTTTTCTGCCTCCTGTTTCTCTGTCTCCTCTTTCTCTCTCTCATGTTTCTCTGTCTCCTGTTTCTCTGTCTCCTCATTCTCTGTTTCCTTTTTCTCTGTCACCTCTTTCTCTGCCTCATGTATCTCTGTCTCCTCTATTTCTGTCTCAAGTTTCTCTGTCTCATGTTTCTCAGTCCCACGTTTATCTGTCTCATGTTTCTCTGTCTCCTCTTTCTCTGCCTATGTTTCACTGTCTCTTGTTTCTCTGTTTCCTCTTTCTCTGTCCCATGTTTCTCTGTCTCTTGTTTCTCTGTCTCATGTTTCTCTGTCTCATGTTTCTCTGTCTCTCGTTTCTCTGCCTCATGTTTCTCTGTCTCTCGTTTCTCTGTCTAATGTTTTTCTGTCTCATGTTTCTCTGTCTCATGTATGCAGTCTATGCTTCTCTGTCTCTTGTTTCTCTGACTCTTGTTTCTCTGTCTCATTTTTCTCTGCCTCTTGTTTCTCTGTCTCATGTTTTCTGCCTATGTTTCTCTGTCTTATATTTCTCTCTCTCATGTTTCTTTGTCTCATGGTTCTCTGTCTCATGTTTCTCTGTCTTATATTTCTCTCTCTCATGTTTCTTTGTCTCATGGTTCTCTGTCTCATGGTTCTTTGCCTCATATTTCTCTGTCTCATGCTACTCTGCCTGTGTTTCTCTGTCTCTTGTTTCTCTGTCTCATGCTACTCTGCCTATATTTCTCTGTCTCTTGCTTCTCTGTCTCTTGCTTCTCTGTCTCATGTTTCTCTGTCTCTTGTTTCCTTGTCTCATGTATCCTGTCTATGTTTCTCTGTCTTATATTTCTCTGCCTCATGTTTCTCTGTCTCATGTTTCTCTGTCTCATGTTTCTCTGTCTCTTGTATGTATGTATGTATGTATGTATGTATGTATGTATGTATGTATGTATGTATGTATGTATGTATGTATGTATGTATGTATGTATGTATGTATATATGTATGTACTAGTATGTTACAGTCCAGGGGTAGGCCAAATAGGCTAAAGGGACTTGCCCAACCGTATAGGAAGGGCGTAAAAAGAACAAGCATTGATGAACTGAGCCCCAAACAATCGTTTAACCGACGGGGGGCCTGAGTTCGTTCCACAGTGATAATTTAATTCTACAATATTATTAAATCATCATCTCAGCTGGGATGATAATTTAATTGTGCGATTATTATCGCATTTTTTAATACATTTAATTAAGTATTTCCATCCTTCGAAGGAATCAGGATTCATGACCAGCTTCATACTGGAGTTTTTATCCACCAAGTCAGGTTCAATGTTCATTTTCTCAACAAGTATTTTTCTATCCTCAGCGTATAACGGAGTCTTGTATAACTGTCTCTTGTATACTGTCTATGTTTATCTGTCTCTTGTTTTTTTGTCTCGTGTTTCTCTGTATATGTTTCTATGTCTCATGTTTCACATCGTGACACATATTTCGACTCCTCGTAGTAAAGGGCTGCAAGCAATTTAATGAACTTGTTCAAGCACGATAGAATGTATTCCAGGGCCAATCAGTGAGGTAAGGGCTAATGAAATAATGAATTGATCTCGGTTACATGGCTCTAGCCAGCAATTTGGCTGCTCGCCGAAGGGATAAGGGCTAATGAAGTGTCGACTACGTGACGAGAGCTACAGGTAATTCTGAAAAGTTCAGTCTCGATTAAGAACTAACTCAGTTGCATTGCATGGTCAATTGTTAGTATCAGCATGAATAGCGGTGCTCTCGCTTGTTTTATGTCTTGGTGACTCCTTGTGTACTCCCTTAGAACTATCGGTCCTGACAGTACTATGTCAGCTTCCTGTTGACTGCGTCATCGGTTCTTCTGACACGCGCTGTCTAGCCTGTACCCTGATCAGGTTCCAGGCTACCGCCCCCCTTTCCTCCACTGGTGCCCCTTAATGGGTCTCCTGTGCTTGTAACTTATTCTCGTCTCCGCATTTATAGATTGGCGTGCTGCACACACAAAGACCACTCTCCGGAGTGTTATCCAAGCTGATAGGTTATACGGTCCTTCATTTCCTACCACTGCTTTGCGATGCAACTTCCGCGAGGACCTCCCGCCATTTTGAGAAACTCCATGACATGGATGGTCTTTCCTGGACGCGCGGGATGCGCAGTATCATTCTCAGCGATGGCTGCGACCAATCCTTCCAACGGAGGAACGGCTCCTCTTGATGATTGGCTAGACGTTTGTGCACCAGCTGCCTCTGCTAGCGGTCATGAGAGTCCTTCCGCCATCGTGGAAGTAACCCCCCCCGGTCATTCCTCCATCTTCTCTTCTTTTTCCTCCCCTGCCGTCTGTCGCCTCCTCCCGTCTGTCGTAGATGACTGTGACGTGCAGACTCAAGTCGGCGACTAGCCTGGACATCGGTGGAGATACCCCGTCTTCGTCTGCTCGCGTCCTTGACGTCGCTAACCTTTCTCCGGTGTTTGAGGCTCTGCCTACCGGAGGTTGCCAAGCCGACCAAGCTCCCTGCTGATGTCTACGTCGTCTTTGCCCCCTTTGCTCTGCCCAGCCGACGGTCGGCTCCTGGCATGAGCTTGCGCTCTAGTGGCTCTGTGCTACCTTCTGGAGAAATTTTTCGATCAAACTGGCGGATCGCCGGCACTGCCGTAGGATTCGCCAGAGGAGGACGACCTACGCGTCTGGACCTGGAGATTCTGGAGGTGGTAGGAAGGGTGCTGCTCCCTCTACCCCCCAACCGGGTGAGTCGAGCGATAGAGGGGGGGACTTGAGATTGACTGATCATCGACGGCGGGATATTAGGACCTTTACATGCCTCGGCTCTGCTCTTCGCATCCTAGCGATAAATGTTCGAATTCTGCCCTTGCGATTTGCGATTTTCTGCCATTGGTGCGATTTTCTGCACCTGGTGCGACTTGCTGAACTGCCATTCTCGTCTCCTTTTTCCCATACCTCAAATCTCGACTTCAACCTAACGCTTCCCCACCTTCTGTGATCCCAGGTCTCGCAGCGCCGGACTTCGCCCATGGCCGCAGTGGACGCCGTCCTGGCCCTAGTCCAGCGGCCGTGGAGGATCTTTGGCATGATATCTTGGTGGATATTTTTCTCTCTTAGGCTCCTTGTGACCCCTGGTTGCGTTCCGTGGTTCGACAGAGGTTACTACTTTGTCTTCCCGTGCCCCTGGTTCCCCCCTTAGGTGTATGCCTTAGCTACGTGAGTTTGAGTTCAAGTGTTTGAGTTCTGATAGGGCTTAGGAATTTTTTAGTTAAGTGTTATAGAGGCATGGTTGATCTCGATTAGTTGGGGCATGCATGAGTTGTTGATGATGACACTGCTCAGCATGGTGCTAGTGTGTTATCTTTGCAATCGCGTGTTCATCTAGGGAGACAAGACTCCTTCGGAGCTTTTCTTTGGGGTTGCACCTGATGTGTCGTTGTTGCGTTTGTTTGGTTGCCCTTGCTATGTAATCTTAGTATTGGGCAGTCACGCAACAAGCTAGTTAGAAAGGCATTATTTGGTAGACTGGTTGGGTATTCCCTGGTGAGTAAGGGTTATTATATTTGGGTTTCCAATGTTGCGCCAGTTAGTAGTGAGTAGTGATGTACTCTCTATCTCCAGTTCAGTTCTAAACTGTCTTTCTGGGTTCTCCCATTAGTATGGGTCCCCGTGCCCGCTTGCATCCCTCCTGTCATCAAACGGTGATATGTTACGTGTTACCGGTAATTCCCTACGCCCTTTAACAACCCCAATTGTTGTTGGCTGGCCTGGCTGGGATGTATCATTGTTGCATTCTAGACCAGGGCCTGATCTTGCTGTATTGTGTGTGAAGTTTTAGGGCGGGTGGGAGTTGGATATCCAACTATAATCTTAGCCGAATCTCAGGGGGTCGCCAGGCCCTCCTCTGTGCCACGTTTTAGCGGTGAAGCTTTAGGATTTAGACAGCCTTCGATCATAGTGGTACCTGGATCAGGTCCATTCCTAATAGTCGCCAACCTTTGACCACCTCGGATGGCTCGCGGGTGTCGATAATTCCGACGCCTCCTGTCGTCCCTGGTGGATTACTCGGGTCAAGCCCATGTGATGATGTAGCCGTTGCCGAATGGGTAAGTGATGATCTTGAACACTGGTCTAGCTTGATACTGCGTATGGCTGGGGTGTTACAGTCAACCCAGGATTCATTGTTTTAGGTGCTGCTGGTTCTCATACGTAGGTTAACATGGCCCTATGTGTGAGTGCCTATTCCTCAGCACCTCCTAGACTGACTTATAGGGTAGTCTAGATTGGTGGAGCGTTACGACGCTTTGTTTAGGCAGCTTCCTTTCAGCTGTCTTTCTTGGTTTTGGTGGAAGGTGGTACTTAATTCAGACCACCGTTATAGCGTCTTGATGGTTTCTGACTCTTAGTTCCATAGGCAGATGGTTCGTTCGGTGGAGCTCATCATAGATTAGCTATTTCTTTTTACTCCACACTGTTTTTAGATCACCAGCCCCTCATGTGATTGGAACTTTTTGTGGAGTGTAGTAGTTGTTTCCCTTCGGATTTTACTGTGAATTGGTGGGCTGGGTAATCTTGCAGTTGTACTTGCAGATGTACCGCCGCTCACCTCTTTCTTGTTTTCCGAGTGTATTTCAAGCGCCCTTTCAGTCCATCCTTTGCAGTAAATTCTTTGAAGTCCTTTTTATGCGTTTACTATTTTTCAGGTGGACAATAGGTTTTATGTACTATGGTTGTACATCTACCCTTCTATTGTTCATTGAACTGTGTTTCCTTTGTTGGTTACAAGTTTCTTGAAAATTTTAACTTCGCATCCTTTGGATTTTTTCAGTTGCTGCAAGTTTGGTTTGCTTTAGTTAGGCGCTTGGTTTGTCTTGAGTGCATGAGTTCTTTGCGGTGCGATACCCACCTCCTAGAATGTTTTAGTTAGTGCCGTAACTGGGGATTTATGATAATTAACTTTCATAAATCTTCTTACTTCCATCTTCGGGTAAGAAACCAGTTCATCATGGTTTTTTCATCCCAACCTAGTCATGAATTCTATGCTAAGAATAGTTTTTAAGGTAGTGGATTTTTCCATCGTTTTTTTTTTTTCCATCGTAGTCTTTAGTGTCCTCTTGTCTGCGTCCTTTAGGCTTTGATTCTCTCGTGTGCTGCGCTCACACGATATTTCAATCCGTCTCTTTGGTTATCATTGATTGGCGTTAGGTTCCTATTCCCGGATCGGGTTTTCTATACCGTTGTTCCCCAACTTTGATATACGATTTTTTCAGTCTTCTCTTTAGGTTAAGTTCTCGGTTCTTTCAGTCACCGTTGTTCCCCTTCCTTTGGTATTAGGATTGATTTCTGTTTGGCCTCCCTGTCATTTTCTGGTTTGGTGCCTACTATTCTGGATGAATAGTATTTTTGCGCTTACCATGGATGGTTACATTTCCATTTTGGTCTCAGCTCAGCTCGGTATGACCCAAGTTTTTTGCTGCTACATTTTCGGAGTACTACAGTGGTTTTTGGTTCATCCTTTCTCATCCTTTTATTCTAGACAAGGCTTTCTTCTGGTTTCCTGTTTTTCCGCCGTTCCTTAATAATTTTTGTTTGCTACCAGTTTATGGTTCTATGTCCCCAGTGCCATAGGTGGAGTACTAGTATTGTATGTCACCTGCGTCATAGGTGGAGTATCAGCATGAATAGCGGTGCTCTCGCTTGTTTTATGTCTTGGTGACTCCTTGTGTACTCCCTTAGAACTATCGGTCCTGACAGTACTATGTCAGCTTCCTGTTGACTGCGTCATCGGTTCTTCTGACACGCGCTGTCTAGCCTGTACCCTAATCAGGTTCCAGGCTACCGCCCCCCTTTCCTCCACTGGTGCCCCTTAATGGGTCTCCTGTGCTTGTAACTTATTCTCGTCTCCGCATTTATAGATTGGCGTGCTGCACACACAAAGTCCACTCTCCGGAGTGTTATCCAAGCTGATAGTTAGCACATGCAGGTTTAATTCAGGGCTATACCATTGCTATCCAATTAAGCGATCTATCAGTCAATCAGTTCAACGCTAAATGATGTTCATGTAATGTCTGATTAAGCTCGGCTTAAGGGCTCACTGCAGGGCCACATTAGGTCCATGTCAGGGGCTCAGGGCCGATGAAGGGTCAAGTAAATACGAATTTAGGGCTGACAGGGTCAATGCAGGGCTGCGTCATGGCTAATTTAGGGTGAGATTGTGGTCATTCAGTGTTCAATTTTATGCAGGGCCAAATTAGGTGAGTGAAAGGGCTAATTAAAGGCTAATTAAGGGCTGGCAAGGGTCAATTCAGGACCACGTTAGGGTCCTGAATTAACTATTTAAAGGGCTAAAATAGCTAATTCGGGCCCTAGAGTTCAATCAAATTCAGGGTCCTGTTATAGTCATTCAGCGCTCAATTCAACGCTAAATGAGGTGCATGAAATATTTAAATGAAGGTCTGATTAATGGCTCAATTGAGGTCCACATTAGGTCCATTAAAGGGCCAATTAGAGGCCAAGTAATGGCTAATTAAGGGTTGATTAGGGTCAATTCAGGGCCACGTTAGGGTCAATTTAGGGGCTAAAATAGTTAATTCGGGCCCTGGAGTTAAAAAAAAATCCGGCCTTCGGCCGTTCAGAACTGGTGTGTAGAATGAGCGGCCTGCGGCCGGCTCAGACCCCCCTTTTTGGCCTGAGCCCCGTTCAGAGATAGTTAATTTGGCCGACAGGGGCGAGCCTGCCAATTGGAGTTAGGTTGGCCGACCCAAGTACTCTAATTATCTATTACTCCCTTTACACGAGTGAGTCTGACCCCTTAACGGGTTAGTTTGGCGTTACTCGACCGCTGTTTGGCCTGAGAACGGTCGTGTACGAGTGGCTCCCGACCTGGGAAACGCCAGACACAAAGCCTCTCATAACTCTCTCCTCGCTGCACCATTGCCCTTCTCATTAACACCGCTCGGTTGAGCTCGAATTAAAGTACACGAGTGCACTCGTTTGGGGGGTTCATGATAGATGAGTGACAGCTGGCCAGTTGGGTCAACGACAGGGGTGGTCAGACAGCTGATTCGGCCATCGCCACCGATCTGGCCGTGTCAGACAGAAGATTTACCCTAACCTGCGCTGGCATTCGAGTGTTTCCGACTGTTATGATTTACCCTAAACTGCGCTCATAACTCGTGTGGAAACAGTGAGCCAGAGTGACGATGCGAGTGCGAGTGCGAGTGTTTTCGCTGGTGCCAAACCGCGGTGCATGTGGCCATTTTTCTTTGCCTTCGGGTTTCCTTGGAAAAATCCCTCACCTGGCCTGATCCAATATCCGAAGCATATTTATTTGAATCAATCTCGGCCGATCTGGCGTGTTCGTAAAAGCGTATAGCTACCAGGAACTGATCACATCCTTTAACATCGCAATGTGCGAAGCTGCATTTTCATCTGCTCGTTCTAGAGAACCACGTTCCGCATTATTCATTCCACCTCTAAACTTGCAACTACAAAGTATGTAGGCCACACTGCAGACCTTCAATTGCACGAATTTCTAGCAGCCAAATACTGCACATTCATCCCTAGGCCGCGACGCACGCCACCTTACTTGTCCCGTCGGGGCGAAAGCAGTTTCGGCTGGTATTCATTTATTCGACATCGCTGTGTGCGAGCGGGTGCGAGCTGTATTTTTGATCACCAGCTCCGCAGCAGTGAGCGAGAGAGGACACTCGGAAGCATTGGCTTAAGAAGCAAAATATCAAGTTGGCTCTACATTGGCACAGGTGCCTTTAATTGCCCTCCTGCAAACTGCGTGCCTTTCATTACCCCCCCCCCCCCCCCCTCTCTCTCTCTCTCTCTTGCCCCTGAATGCATGTGTTGATGTCATGAACTATGCACCAACACATGCATAGTTAATGTGTGATGCATGGGCAGAGTCTGCACCACACACAAGCTATGCACGTGGTATCTCTGATCATGCACATACCTCTAAAATTGTGTATCCCCCCCCCCCCACCCCCCCCACCCCCCCACCCCCCCTCTCTGTCTTGCCCCTGAATGCATGTGTTGATGTCATAAACTATGCACCAACACATGCATACCGTAGTTAATGTGTGATTAATGGGCAGAGTATGCACCACACACAAGCTGTGCATGTGGCTGTCTGTTCATGCACCTACATCTCAAACTGTGTATCCCCCCCCCCCCCCCTGTCTTGCCCTTGAATGCATGTGTTGATGTCATAAACTATGCACCAACACATGCATAGTTCATGTGTGATGCATGTGCAGAGTATGCACCACAAACAAGCTGTGCATGTGGCTGTCTGTTCATGCACATACCTCTCAGACTGTTTATATCCCCCACCTCCCCCCCCCCACCCCCCTCTCGTTCTTTCTTGCCCCTTAATGCATGTGTTGATGTCACGAACTATGCACCAACACATGCATAGTTGTGTGGGGGTTTGTATGTGGGTGTGGGTGTGCATGTGTGGTGCATGTGCAGAGTATGCACCACACATTATGCATGCGCGCGGCCATGTGCTAATGCATGTACCTATACCTTCAAACTATGCCTTCAAACTATGCCCCCCCCCCCCCCCCCCCCCCCCCCCCTCCCTGTCTTGCCCCTGAACGCATGTGTCACGGAGTATGCACCAACACATGCATAGTTAATGTAGGTATGCGCGTGGCCATCTGCTCATGTACCTATCCCTAGAAACTATGTGCATTTCCTTATGCACACTTACCCCCCCCCCCCCCCCCCCCAAACACACCCACCCAAGCACAACCCACCCACCCCTACCCCACACCCACACCCACACCCACACACCCACACTCACATACCCCCCCCCCCCCCCCCACACACACACTCACCCACCCCCCACCCCCACCCACACCCACGCACACACACACACACACACACACACACACACACACACCTACACCCACACCCACACCCATATCCACCCCCCCCCACACACACCTACATCCCCACACCCACACCCCTCACGCACACCAACACCCCCCACCCCCCCCCACCCACCCACTTATTTTTTGCCCCTGCAGCACAGGTCTCTCCATGAAGATCCTCCCCAGCCTCGTATGTGTTGTGCTGGCTCTAGCTGGTGCTGGTGCATCATTGCCTGGCCTCAGCCACACTGGGCACCATTTAGGGGGGAACACAGGTAGTGAAGCTGGAAGAAAACTGGCAAGTAGCTGGCGGGAGTCGCGGAGCACAAGGAGTGACCACCATAGTCTAATCACACTTGGGCAAGAGGGTGCTGAAGTTGCATCTGACTCAGCAGACGGAGATAGGAAAGCTAGCAGCAAGGTAGACCTGTATGTTGGTTGGAAGCTGGTCACAGTAGGGGATGGACTTACTACCTATTATTCCATCCCTGACCATAGCCAAGAAGCTGTCAGGAAGCTGGCTGCAGGGGGGGATGATCGTATTTCTTCTTATTCCAACCCTGACCATAGCCTAGAAGCTGGCAGGAAGCTGGCTGCCTCTGTGAACCCTATCCCTGTCTCAGAGGCCGGCCAAGAAGCTGACAGGAAGCTGGCCGGACACCTGCTGGGCTCTGCTACGGTAGAACCGGATCCAGTGACCCTCTTCGTCGCCTCTACCAACCGATTGCTGATGTACCAACCAGCCACGGGCTTCTCACGTGTACTTCACGAGGCGGGCCTGCTGCACTACGGCGTGTTCCCCGGGAGCTCAGACAGCGGGAAGCTGAAAACCGTTTGGTCCACTGCACGCCCATCGGACCGCAGCAAGGACGCCATCGGGCAGCTCGACGAGTGGTTGATTGAAATTGAACTGGCGACTGGGAAGGAGCTGCAAAGGGTTCCGATCGAGTCCCAGGATACCCACGATGCTGTAAGAGAGGGGAATTCAATTTATCTGGCTGGAACGGAGAAAGGCAAGATCCTGGAGCTGTCCTACCCTAACATGAAAAAGGTACGAAGAATATTAGTTTTTAACTAGTTTGTTATGTTGTAATGTTGTTTTGCTACGAGTCCATTATGATTAGGGTTGGGCCGACATATAAACGTATAATATACATTTATACGTTTATACGTATAAATACGCCGTATAGTTTTTCTCAAATCGACCTTATATACGTCGTATAAAAACGTATAGTCTGTACTTCGAGAAGTGCAACACACGTCCCGGCAATTAACTTTTTTGGTTTTCATTATATTTTTGATTTAGATAGCTCATTGGAAAGCTGTTGACTTCCTCTATCACAATATGCAATAACGTTCACCACACACATGCACCATTTTATAAACATTTGGCCCAAAGGTTGATCTAGATAGCCAATATGGCACACATATCAGAGCGCCACCTAGCCTTCCATTCCACAAGCTGTGCTCCTACGTGGGCTTGAAGGATTGATGGTGCAAGCCTAGTGCAATGTGAACATGGACAATAATGCAATACAGTTATATACTTATATTAGTATACACTTGTACAGTTATATAATAGACCACCTGGCATTTAATGGCTCCCTTAGATTGGCACCGCTTCTTTTCTGAGATTTGGACAACCTAAACTTGCCAGATTATTTTTCTAAGAGTTGATATGTGGTGCCAATAAAATTAGCTACGCGGCAATACCTTTAAACTCATGTAAAAGTGTTTTCTCAAGAAGTGCCTAATTTTCATATACGTTTTTATACGATTATATGTATACGATTATACGTTTATACGTTTATACGGCTTATAAAAATAAAATATACGTTTGCTTCCCAACCCTAATTATGATCCTTTATTATGTGGTTACGCTGTTTATCTGGCTGGAACGGAGAAGGGCATGATCCTGGAGCTGTCCTACCCGAACATGACAAAGAAGAATATTAGTTACGAAGAATATTAGTTTTTAACTAGTTTGTTATGTTGTAATGTTGTTTTGATACGAGTCCATTATGATCCTAGTTTATTACCGGTACGTGGTTACGCTGTTTATCTGGATGGAACGGAGAAGGGCAAGATCCTGGAGCTGTCCTAACCTAACACGACAAAGGTATGTAGAAGATTAGTGCCTAACTAGTTTGTTATATTGTTAAGTTGTTTTTATACTAGTCCATTATGATCCTAGTTTATTATGTGGTTATGCTGTTCATCTGGATGGAACGGAGAAGGGCAGGATCCTGGAGCTGTCCTACTCTAACACGACAAAGGTACGTAGAAGATTAGTGTTGAACTAGTTTGTTATGTTGTCAACTTCTTTTGATACTAGTCTATTATGATCCTAGTTTATTTTGTTGTTACGCTGTTTATCTGGATGGAACGGAGAAGGGCAGGATCCTGGCGCTGTCCTACCCTAACATGATCAGGGTACACAGAATCTTAGTTTTGTAGCTAGTTTGTCGGCCCAGAGGTAGACGACCTATGCAGCGATAAGGACCAGACGGTTATCGATTTCGGTCGCAATCGCCGGGTTTTTGCGAATTCGCTTTTTTTTCAAAATCGCTGATTGATTTTTCACCTGTTATGCATAATGCTAAGTCAAACTTACCAAACTTACCGAATTTACTCTGCTGCTCTCCATCTACCTGCAACCTTCAGTCATGGTACGCTTACTACTTAGTGGTCAGATAAACATAAAAATAAAAAAAAAAAAAATAAAAAAAAATAAAAAAAAATACTAAATCGCTGTAATCAACAATACAATATATAAATTCTTATTCATTATATCTGAAGGAGAGTTTGTTAATGCATCCTTGATTACCTTGTATGTATGTTACAGTCCAGGGGTAGGCCGAATCGGCTAAAAGGACTTGCCCAACCGTGTAGGAAGGGCTTAAAAAGAAAAAGAACTGATGAAACCCAAACAATGGACCCCAAACAATGGACCCCAAACAATGGACCCCAAACAATCGTTTTACCGTCCGGGGCCCTGAGTTCGTGCTACAGTATATATCATGTATGACCAATTCTGTTATAATAATACCCTATAAATAATAAGCGTTCGCCAATCAACCATCGACCAACCAACCTCTCATAACCCAGGACCCCCCCCCCCCCCCCCCCCGCCCCCCATCATACACACACCCATCCCTCATAACCCAGGTCCGCCCCCATCCCATCCCCCCTTATCCCATCCCCCTATCTCATCCCCCCATCCCATTCCCCCATCCCCCCTGCCCCCCATCACATCCCCCCCATCACACCAACCCACACACACATCCCTAATAGCACAGGTCCGCCACGAAAAGCTGTTCACCCACCTTGAGCACGTCAACACACTCGCCCCCATCCCCCCTGCCCCCTATCCCATCCCCCCCATCATACACACACACACACATCCCGCATAACCCAGGTCCGCCACGAAAAGCTGTTCACCCACCTTGAGCACGTCAACACACTCGCCCCCATCCCCCCCCCCCCCCCCCCCCATCAAACATACACACACACACACACACACACACTCGCCCCCATCCCCCCTGCCCCCTATCCCATCCCCCCCCCATCACACACACACACACACACATCCCGCATAACCCAGGTCCGCCACGAAAAGCTGCTCACCCACCTTGAGCATGTCAACACATTCGACCCCATCCCCCCCCCCCCCCCCCCCCCCCCCCCCATCATACACACACACGCACACCTCATAACCCAGGTCCGCCCCCCTTGCCCCCATCACACACACATACACACACGCACACATCCCGCATACCCCAGGTCCGCCACGAAAAGCTGTTCACCCACCTTGAGCATGTCAACACACTCGCCCCCACGGGTAATGGCGAGATGTGGGCGATCTTGCATAATCAAGGCTGGAGCAAGATTGTGCAGATCAACAAGTCCGGAAACATGAAAGAGGTGGGTGCTCAGGATGGGGGTGTGTGTGGGGGGGGGGGATGTTGTGCTGGGGATGGGGGGGGGGGGGGGGGGGGGGGGGGGGGGGGAGGGAGGTGTTTTAGCAAGATTGTGCAGATCAACAAGACCGAAAACATGAAGGAGGTGGGGTGGGGGGCTGAGGATGGGAGGGTGGGGTGGGGTGGGGGGATAGGATAGGATGAGATGGTGGTGGGGGTGGGGGGATGGGATGGTAGGTGTGTGGGGGGGGGGGGGGGGAGGGAAGGGAAGGGAAGGGAAGGGAAGGGAGGTTTGTATTCAAGATTGTGCGGATCAGCAAGATCGGCAACATGAAAGAGATGGGTGCTGAGGATGGGGTGTGTGGGTGGTGATGGTGGTGGTGGTGGTGGTGGGGGGGATGGGATGGTGGTGGTGGTGGTGGGGGGGGGGGGGGGGGGGAGGAGATGGTGGGAAGAATGGAAGGAAATGAAGGTTGGAACAAGATTGTGCAGATCAACAAGACCGGCAACATGAAAGAGGGGGGTGGTGGTTTGTGGTGTGTTGTGCTGGGGAGGGGGGGGGGGGGGGGGGGAGGTAAGGGAAGTTTTAAAGCAAGATTGTGAGGATCAACAAGGACAGGGGCAAGATGATATAGGTGTGTGCTGAGGATGGGGGTGGTGGGTGGGATGGTGGTGGTGGTGATGTGCGGTATGTTGTGCTGGGGATGGGGGGGGGGGGGGGAAGGGAAGGGAGGTTTTTAAGCAAGATTGTGCAGATCAACAAGATCGGCAGGGTGAAAGAGGTGGGTGCTGAGGATGGTGGGGGGGAATGGGATGGGATGGTGTTGGTGGTGTTGGTGGGGGGGATGGGATGGTGTTGGTGTGTGTGTGGGGGGGGGATGAGGGATGGTGGGGGGAAGGGAAGGGAATGCAGGCTGGAGCAAGATTGTGCGGATCAACAAGACCGGCAACATGAAAGACTTGGGTGCTGAGGATGGGTGGTGGTGGTGGTGGTGGTGGTGGTGGGGGGGGTGGAAAGGGAAGGGAGGTTTTTAAGCAAGATTGTGTGGATCAACAAGACCGGCAACATGAAAGAGGTGGGTGCTGAGGGTGGGAGGGGGGATGGGATGGTGGTGGTGATGGTGGTGGTGTGTGGTATGTGGTGCTAGGGATGGGTGTGTGTGTGTGTGGGGGGGGGGGGGGGGGGAGGAAGGGAAGGGATGTGTTATAGCAAGATTGTGCAGATCAACAAGGACCGGAGCTGGTGAAAGACGTGGTTAGGCTGTTGGTGTAGTGTGCTGAGGAGGGGGATGGAACTGGGGATGGGCAACTAGGGATGGGGATAGGGATAGGGATAGGATGGGGATGGGGATAGGGATGGGGATGGGGGTAGGGATGAGGATAGGGATAGGGATAGGGAATGGACTGGGGGTACGGGTGGGAAGGGAAGGGAAGGGAGGTTTTTAGCAAGATTGTGTGGATGGACAAGATCAGCAGTTTGAAAGACTTGGTTTGGATGTCGGTGGATTGTGATGAGCATGGGGATGTGACTGGGGGCGAAGGCGGTGTGTGTGTGTGATGGGGCCAGAGCTGGTGCTGGTGCTGGGGGTAGGGCCCGGATAGTGACAGGGATGGTGCTAGTTCTGATCATGCTGGTCCTCACTCCTCACTCCTCACTCCTCACTCCTCACTCTTCACTCCTCGCTATCTCCCCCCCCCCCCCCCCCCCCCCCCATGACACACACACACACATAAACACACCCACCGCACACACACACACACATGCTCACGCAAACACACACACGCACACCTACACACACACACACACACACACACACACACACACCGCAAACCGTACACCGCACACCGCACACGCACCAGGTGTTCTGACTGGAGAACATCAGTCGAATGGCGCACGGCCTCGTTAGGTGGAGAGACACAATCACACCACACACCACCTACCACCACACCACACACCACCACACCTCCCCTAACCAAACACACAAACCACTTTTACACAGGTATTTCGCCTGAAGCACAAGGGTCAAATGATGCACGGCCTGGTTAAGTGGTGAGACACCACCACACCACACACCACAACACTACACACCATACACCACACACCACACACCACCACACTACGCACCATTACACCTCCCCTACCCAAACACACTAACCCCCTTTTACCCAGGTCTTTCGGCTGGATCACATCGGTCAAATGGTGCACGGCCTGGTTAAGTGGAGAGACTCCTTCATTGTGCTCAGCTCCAAAGAAGGTGCTGTTGTGAAGGTGGACCCACACACAAAATGCTGGGAGTACATTTACAGGGTAAGAGGATGCTGCATTATATATATGGCCTAAGTAGCTGCAGCATTATGTTTCTTTTTTATTTGCACGACTATTTTCATGTCGTGAAGGTGGACCCACACACAAAATGCTGGGGGTACACATACAGGGTAAGATCATGGGTTAAGAAGCCGTTCAAAAGGAAGAGTCACGGGTTTTATCATGATGATCGTGCTTAGCTCCAAAGAAGGTGCTGTCGTGAAGGTGGACCCACACACGAAATGCTGGGAGTACATTTACAGGGTAAGAGGATGCTGCATTATATCTTTATCCTAAGTGGCTTCTGCATTATATTTTTTATTTGCTGTTCTAATTCTATGATGCTAATGCTATGCTAATGCCAATTCTATGATGCTAAGGCTATGATGCCAGTGGTTGCTGCGTCATATCTTTGGCCTGAGTGGCTGCAGCATTATGTTTTTATTTTATTTGCATGACTATTTCCATGCCGAGAAGGTGGACACAGACACAAAATGCTGGGGGCACACATACAGGGCAGGGATATTTTTTTCCGGAAACATTCCGATCGGAATAGGAGACCCCGTTTTGGCCCCAATTGCCGGAATAAGAAACCTATATATATATATATATTTTTTTTTTTTTTTTTTTTTTACTGAAATTTACTAAGAATGACCCAAATCGACCAAAATCGGAATAAGGATCCTGTTTTGGGAGCAAAATAGGAGGGAATCAAATATAAAATGATTAGATTTCCTCTTTTTGATTTAAAAAAAATCCCTGATACCGGGTAAGACCAGGAGGTAAGAAGCCGTTCAAAAGGAAGAGTCACAGGTTTTATTTACTTCATTGTTCACAGCTCGAAAGTAGGTGCTGTCTTGAAGGTCGACTCACGCACAAAATGCTGGGAGTACATTTACAGGGTAAGAGGATGCTGCATTATATATATGGGCTAAGTGGTTAAATATATATGAATATATCGGATAAGTGGCTGCTGCAATACATAGTTGTATATTTTTATTTTTAGGACGTTTTAAATGGTCCCAGTGTTTTCCACCCACACACAAAATGCTGGGAGTACATACATAGGGTAAGAGGATTTTGCATTATATAGTTTCATATTTTATGTTTTACAGTCCAGGTGTAGGCCAAATGGGCTAGAGGGACTTGCCCAACCGTACTAGGAAGGGCTTACAAATAAAAGGCATTCATTCATATTCTTATTTGCAGGACTAATTATATCGGGCAAATGGCTGCTGTATTATCGAGTTGTATATTTTTATTTGCAGGACGTATTCCATGGGCACAGTGACCAACACACCAAATGCTGGGAGTACCAGTGTTTTTCTTTTCGGCTACAAGCTGCAGCTTCTAGGCAGCTCCCCTGGCTGGCTAATCAGCCAAACCTAAAGCAACCTTATGAACCTTGAAGCTGACGTAATCAGCTTTCTAGCGCTGCTGATATTTTAAGGCTTAGCCCAGTGGCTGGCTCAGGAGGCTACCTAGAAGCTGCTGCTGGTAGCAGAAAAGAAAAACAGTGGGGAGAGCATATACAGGGTAAGAGGATGCTGCATTATATAAATGGGCTAAGTAGCTGCTGCATTATATTGTTTAATGTTTTTATGTACAATACTAATTCTATGGGCCTAGCGGCTGCTGCATTATATCTATGGGCTAGGTGTAATATATAGAATATAGATCAAGATTGTTATGTGCAAGACTAATGCTAAAGGCCTAGTGGCTGCTGCATTATATCTATGGGCTAGGTGTAATATACTAATATATATTATATAGTTTAAGATTGTTATGTGCAAGACTAATTCTATGGGCCTAGTGGCTGCTGCATTATATCTATGTGCAAAGTGGAATATATATTATTAAGTTTAAGATTGTTATGTGCAAGACTAATTCAATGTGCCTAGTGGCTGCTGCATTATATCTATGGGCTAAGTGGAATATATATGGGCTGTGCTTGATGTTGTTGCCTATGTCTGCATGCCACCTATGGCCAACCAGTGCGCCCTGCGTACTCTTTCTATACCAAACCTCCACCACCCAATGGAAACAAATGTGCTACACAGGCTTGGCTGTGATTGGCAAGGTTGCTTACGTCTGCATGCCACCTATGGCCAACAAGGGCGCCCTGCGTACTCTTAAAAAAACAGTTAACGCCTTGAGGGGCCTGCTGTTCAGGGGACCCTCCCGTAAGCATACTCTTTCCATACCCAGCCTCCACCACCCAATGAAAACATATGTGCTACACGGGCTTGGCTGTGATTGGCAAGGTCGCTTACATCTGCATGCCACCTATGGCCAACAAGCGCATCCTGCGTACTCTTTCTATACCAAAACTGCACCACCCAATAAAAACAAATGTGGCACTCGGGCTTGGCTGTGATTGGCGGTGTCGCTTACGTTTGCATGCCACCTATGGCCAACAACCGCGCCCTGTGTGCTCTTAAAACAAACTAAACACGCTTGGAGGGGCCTGGTGATACGGGAACCCTCTCGTACGCGTACTCTTTCAAAACCAAACCTCCACCACCGAATGAAAACAAAATGAAAGCATCCATGTCTTAAAAAAGCAAACTCCTTTCCCTCCAGGACCCCCGAAAACAAATGTGGTACAAGGGCTTGGCAGTGATTGATGACGTCGCGTACTTCTGCATGTCACCTACAGCTAACAAGCGTGCCATGCGAACTCTTAAAAAAAAAAAAACTCCTTTCCCTCCAGGACCCCCGAAAACAAATGTGGTACAAGGGCTTGGCAGTGATTGATGACGTCGCGTACTTCTGCATGTCACCTGTAGCTAATAAGCGTGACATGCGTACGGAGCTGAACAATAACTGCGAACTTGGCGCCCTGGACTTGAGCAGCTACACACTGCTTTGGAAGAGGACCATCCCTTCTGCAGGATTGGTGAACGTGATAGCAGCACCCCTCTTGGGGGAGTCTAGCTCGTACAGGTGTGTGTATGTGTGTATGTGTTAGTGTGTAGGGGGTGGGGGGGGGGGGTGGGGGTAGAGAGTATTTGTTATTTTTTTCTTCTCTGTTTTTTTTTGGTATTATTTTTGTATTTGTTGTTTTTTTTGTTCTGTTGAATAATGTTTTAGATTTTTATTGTAAAGGAGTTATTTTGTTTTTTTTTTTTTTTGCTTGTTAGTTTGTTTTGGGCTGTGGGTGGGGGGGGGGATTCCCCTTTTTCGCACCTTGCCCTCCCTCTTCTCACACACTGCTCTTGGACCGAGGACCATCCCATCTGCCATATTGGGTGAACGTGATAGCATCACCCGCCTCTTGGGGGAGTCTCGCTCCTACCTGTGGTTTGTGTGTGTGTGTTTGTTTCGTGGGTGGGGGTGTTGTGTGGTTGTGGGGTGGTGGTGGGGGATGTGTTGTTTACCTTTTTTGTTGATGTTGTGTTTGTGGTTTCGTGGCTTGGTGCCTTTCTTGCCGCTCCCCCTCTGGGGAGTCTAGCCTCATACAGGTGTGTGGTGTTGTTTGTTGGGTGTGGGTGATGGGTGTTAGTGTGTGGGGTAATGTTGAGATTTATTTTGCTAGTTTTGTGGCGTGTGTTTCGTTTTCCCATTATTTTTGTTTGGTTTTTATAATATATTTATTGTGAACTGTGGACATTTCCTTCAAGTCTTCGATACCGTTGATGTTAGAAAGTGAAGCTGGGTTGGTGGGTTCGGGTGGCCGCTGTTGTTTTTCCCTCTACATGCACCATCCCCCACCCCCTCTTTTGCTTCTGTTCCCTTGCTTCCTAAAATCCCTGGTTCCACTTACCCCCCACGCCAGTGATCTCTTCTCGTTTCGCCAAAATCCAACGCCTAAAGCACAGAGAAAAAGACAGGAAATCACTCTCCCCTCACCACATCCCTCCCCGCCACGCTCGCTCCCCCCCCTGCCCTCCCCCTTCGCCCCCCCCCCCCATTCCTCCACCCCCACCTTTTGTTTACTGATCCTTTCGTCATATGTCACCCACACGCTTTACGCGATACGAGCCGAGAGAATATACACATCGAGCGTTTGGTCGAACCCGGTCCTTTCATCTTTCCCATTTTCTACACGTAGTCTTTTTCTCCCGCAGAGTGTTCACGCAAGCTTGAGCTTGAAGGCTTTGGAAGATCAGGTGTGTGTATTTATCTGTTGTTGTTGTTGATGTTGTTCTTCTTATTGCTGTATTGGCTCAACAGAGTGTTCACGCATCCTTCAGCTTGAAGGCTTTGGAAAATCAGATGTGAAAGGCAGGTGTGAAAGGCAGGTGTGAAAATCAGGGGTGAAATCAGGGGTGAAAATCAGGGGTGAAAATCAGGGGTGAAAATCAGGGGTGAAAATCAGGGGTGAAAATCAGGGGTGAAAATCAGGGGTGAAAATCAGGGGTGGAAATCAGGTGTGGAAATCAGGTGTGGAAATCAGGTGTGAAAATCAGGTGTGGAAATCAGGGGTGAAAATCAGGGGTGAAAATCAGGGGTGAAAATCAGGTGTGAAAATCAGGGGTAAGGGTATCTGCAGTGGTAGTGGCCTTATCACCAGCACCAGGAGCAGGGGTAGGGGTATCTGTTATCTGTTGATGTTGTTGTTATTGTTGTCTTGGCTCTATATACTTGCTCTATATACTTACTCTATATACTTAATCTATATACTTACTCTTGCAGGGCTTTCCCCCTGGGGTAGGAGGTCACTAGCCCAGTGGCTTGTCTTTCTTGGACCTGTCACAAGCGGTTACCCATCTATACATTCGCCTGTTGTTTATTTACTCGTGTATATATAATATTTAATCACACATATATATACTCCTGTATATACTCATATTTATACTCCTGTACATACTCATATATATATGCTTCATCAACTGCAGGGCCTTCCCCCTCGGTTAGGAGGATACTGGCGGTCACTGGCCCAGTGGCTTGCCTTTCTTGGACCTGTCACAAGCGTGCACTCATCTATATATGCGAGTATATATGTATATATTTATATATGCCTGTATATACTTATATTTTTCTTCCAACAATCTGTTTACTTACTCTGGCACCTGCAGGGCTTTCCTCCTCGGTTAGGGGGTCGCTGGCCCAGTGGCTTGCCCTTCTTGAATCTCACCTTGAAGGGGTCCGATCAGCCTTGGACGGCTGGTGGCTTCCTGCCCCTTACCTCTTCATATGTGGGGGGATTGAAAGACATGTTGAATGATGAGGGCAAGTAGCCTGGGGTGCGTGTGCATGATATTGCGCTTCCATGGCTGTCTGTTGAGTCACTGGGTAGTCCATATAGACTACAGGCTGGGTGTTTTTCCCTTCCCTACAGGACAGCAGAGGAGAAAAGAAAAAAAACCACTCTTTCAGATGGGGTATTGAAAGACCTGTTGATGAGCAAAGGCCTTGGGGGGGGTGAAGGGTGTGCATTCATCTGGTTCGTTTAAGCAACATTGTCGTTTGTATGTGGCTGTAGTCCAATGGGTAGCCATATATACTAGCAGGCTGGGTGCCTTCCCTTTCCTGCCCCTTCCGAGACAACCCTCTATCCGAATAGTTTGGGTTGGATTGAAAGACCATTTGAGTTGTAATAGAGAGAGTTATCGACAATAAAGGAGTTCCTTTTTTTGCTTTGAGAGGTCCTTATTACTCTTGGTTTTTTCTTGGCTTCTTACATGCTTGTATGTTGCAGTCAATGGGTAGCCATATAGACTAGCAGGCTGGTGGCTTCCTGCCCCTTACCTCTTTATATGTGTGTTGTATTGTGAAATACCTTTATGATGAAGCCTATCCTGTTATTATTGTTCCTCTCTCTCTGTTGCTCTTCCCTTCTATGTATGTTGCAGTCAATGGTTAGCCATATAGACTAGGCAAGCTGGTGCTTACCTGCCCCTGAACCCTCTTACATGTGGGTGGATATGAAAATACATGTTGATGAGCATGCCTGGGGTGAGTGTGCATGTATATGTGCGCTTCCTCGTGTATTATTTGCCGTCAAAAATTTTAAGGATCACCGCGTAACGACACAGACTGCAATGGTCCCTTTTTGGTCTTCGGGAGCTGTATCTCCTACCACCGCGTCCTCGTTTCTTCTTTTGTTTTTCTTTTACCCTCGGCCTTTGTTCTAATAAAAATGTCCATGGAGAGGAAGTAACTGTTTTTTCTTTTTACCGTTCCGGATAGGATTTGTCATGGGCGGTAGTTGGGCCTGGTTCGTTTTCGTTTTTCCCTGTGCCGAGTACATTGTTGCGGATATGGTCCGATGTCTTTCTTCTCCCCATCGGGCGTGCCTGATTCTTGTCCCCGCCCGACCTCATTTAGAATTGGGGCTGGCCCTTTTTGAAGTGAAGGGGTCTGATCAGCCTTGGAAGGCTGGTAGATTCCTGCCCTACTGAATACCCATCTTTTCTCTGTGGGGCGTGGTGCTCTCCCTGCATGCGGAAGCAGTGCCTGGGGTGAGTGTCCATGTATATGTGTGCTTACGTGCTTGTATGTTGCAGTCAATGGGTAGCCATATAGGCTAGCAGGCTGGTGGCTTCCTGCCCCTTACCTCTAAATATGTGGGGGGATTGAAAGAAATGTTGAGGAGCATGCCTGGGGTGAGTGTGCATGTATATGTGTGCTTACGTGCTTGTATGTTGCAGTCAATGGGTAGCCAGATAGGCATAACCATGAACGGAGCTTTCCCAACCTTACCTCCTTCATATGTTGGTGTGTCTTTGACCCTCCCTTGTTTTGTAAGGTGTCTCCCTTGTGTCCTTTATTTATTCATCTTTGTGCACAGGAAATTTAGTGCGATGATCCGGGTGGTCATTGTGGCGCTTAATACTGACCCTTCCTTACACTTTTCCCTACGAGTGCGACTGAGGCAGAGAAAGAGAAAACGACAAGAGATGGGTGGGCTTTTTCGCATACCTGCTTTGTATATTCTGTTTGTTGTACTGCCTTGTACTGATACGAGCACCTTGGTCGCATACCTGCTTTGTATATTTTGTCTGTTGTACTGCCTTGTACTGATACGAGCACCTTGGGCGCATACCTGCTTTGTATATTCTGTTTGTTGTACTGCCTTGTACTGATACTACACCGAGTCGGACTCATCCCTTCTAAATTGTAATATTTCTTTTTTTTGTACTTGTCGTTTTGGCCTTGTACTAGCACCTATGGGCGCATACCTGCTTTGTATATTCTGTTGCACTGTCTGATCTAGTTTGTAACTTTGATATATATGTGTGCTTGTGAGCTTGTATGTTGCAGTCCATGGGTAGTCAGATAGGCTAACAGTCAGGGTACTTCAAATGGCCAAATTGGCCAGCGCTTAAGCCCACTTGAAAACAAACAAAAAACTGCGCTTTGTAGTGCAAAAAGCGCAAAAATTGCTTGCTGCGCCCACAGGAGGTCAAAAAGTCAGCGCTCAAAAGCGCAAAAGCGCGCGCTTTGAATTACCCTGCTAACAGTCTCATTATTACCCACCCTGTTTAAATTGGGGCTGGCCCTATTTGAAATGTGACAATTCCTACGCAAGCGACGCGGGAAATTGGTGAATTGTGGTGGCAACAGGCTGACAGGTGGCAATGGACTGGAGCTGGCCGAAGCCAGTTAGTTATGAGACAGTTGGCTGACGTGTCAGGCTTCAAGTTTTCGGTCCCACAGACGGACAACGGGGTGAATCTGGGGGCTCCCGCCCCCCAGAAGGGGGGGCTATGCCAAAAACAGGGCTACTTTCAGGGTTTGCTAAACCTATCGTAGAAATGAGTGGGTGGGTTAGGTTGGTGGGTGGGTTGGTTGGTGGGTTAGGTTGGTGGGTTAGGTTGGTGGGTGGGTTGGTTGGTGGGTTAGGTTGGTGGGTTAGGTTGGTGGGTGGGTTGGTTGGTGGGTTAGGTTGGTGGGTTAGGTTGGTGGGTGGGTTGGTTGGTGGGTTTAGGTTGGTGTTGGTTGGTGGGTTAGGTTGGTGGGTTAGGTTGGTGGGTGGGTTGGTTGGTGGGTGGGTGGGTTTAGGTTGGTGGGTTTGGGGGCTCTGCAGAAAACGGGGCTGCTTTTAGGGTTCGCTAAACCAATCGTAGACATGACTTCATGGACTTGCCCAATCTCATTGCTACCAATGTGGGGGACTCAAAAGGATGTTTAAAGAGAAGGTATGGGGTAGGTGTGTATGTTGCGGTCCATGGGTGGCCAGATAGGCTAACAGATGGTCTCTAAAAACCCTTACGGGCTCTGCCCTTAGAAAAGCCATATGAGATATTACAAGGGCATTTGCTAAGCTTTTTTGTGCCATATTTGAGAGAGTGTTAGAAGCAGATAAACTTGCCTTACCTCGTCGCTACCAATGTGGGAGACTTGAAAGGAGGTTTGAAAATAATGTATGGGGTAAGTGTGTATGTTGCAGTCCATGGTTGGCCAGATAGACTAACGGGACTTGCCCAACCTCATCGCTACCGACGTGGGAGACTTGGAGGAGGTTTGAAGATAATGCATGGGGTAAGTGTGTATGTTGCAGTCCATGGTTGGCCAGATAGACTAACGGGACTTGCCCAACCTCATCGCTACCGACGTGGGAGACTTGGAGGAGGTTTGAAGAGAATGCAAGGTGTAATTGTGTATATTGTAGTCCATGGTTTGCCAGCTAGGCTAACACATGGTCTCTAAACAACCCTTTCGTGCTCTGCCCTTCGAATAACCCTATGCGTTATTATACGGCCATTGGCTAAGCTTTTTCATGCCATATTTGAGAAAGTGTTTAAAAGCAGATGGTCTTGCCTTACCTCGTCGCTACCGACCATTGATTTTTGTTCAAATCTGAAAGTGGGTTTTTCCTAGCTTCTTGGTTGCATGCCTCCTCCAGGGACAGCGTTTTAGTGCTTTCTATAGCTTTTTATAGCTTTTTGTTGCTTTTTGTTGCTTTTTAGGGCCATGTAGGGCATGGGAGACTTGAAAGGAGGTTTGAAGTCGGTCGGACGGTTCGACCGACTAAGTGGTGAATCTGGGGGCTCCCGCCCGCCAGGAGGGGGGCTTTGCCAAAAACTACTTCCCAAGCTCACCCCAAGGGCCTACATCCAACCCACATACAGAAATATGAAATCAAAACACTGCCCAAGCCCACCCTTAAGGGCCTACATGTAACCCACATACAGAAATCTGAAATTAAAAACACTGCCCAAGCCCACCCTAAAGGGCCTACATCCAACCACCCGCAGAAATCTGAAAAATAAAACGCCCAAGCCCACCCTAAACGGCCTGTATCCAACCCACATACAGAAATCTGAAATAAAAACTCTGCTCAAGCCCACCTTAAAGGGCCTACACCCAACCCACCTACAGAAATATGAAATAAAAAAACTGCCCAAGCCCACCCTCAACGGCCTACATTCAACCCACATACAGAAATCTGAAGTAAAAAAACTGCACAAGCCCACCCTCAACGGCCTACATTCAACTCACATACAGAAATCTGAAGTAAAAAAACTGCACAAGCCCACCCTCAACGGCCTACACCCAACCCACATACAGAAATCTGAAGTAAAAATACACTGCCCAAGCCCACCCTAAAGGGCCTACATTCCTGCCCCACCCTAAAGGACTTACATCCCTGCACCAGTCTAGAGGGCAGTATGGTCCAGACCCCGGCCTTCAGGTCACAGCCTAGGGAGTTCGAGCCCCGCAGCCGAAAGACATTAGGTGTTTTCTGGAGTCCCACTATAGGGCGGTGGTGTTTCCACTGCTGGGGCAAATAACACTTGTAATCTTTCTTTCTTTCTTTTCCTGCCCCACCCTAAAAGGCTCACATCCCTGCCCCAGCCCCCAGCCCAAGCCTCAGCCCCCAACCTACATGCAGAAAAAGTGGAAGGAGATAGGATCTCGCAAGAGCGGTGACATACATACATACATACATACATACATACATACATACATACATGCAGTGATAGGAAGGGCTTAAGAGAAAAAGCATTGATGAACTGAACCCCAAACAATCGCTGTACCGACGGGGGACCTGAGTTCGTGCTACAGTGATAAAGGGCTTACATCCATCCCACCCGCAGAAAAAATGGAAGGAGATCGGATCTCGCAAAAGTGGTGACAGCGCCGACGCACACAGGCTCACGCTTGTGTATATGGATGAGCGTGGTGGTAGCCACTTGACAGATAAGCTGAGGAGACTGATTGACCCTCTCATGGAGGTCTTGGGACAGGTGAGTGGGTGTGCGTGAGGGCGTGGTAGTGTGCTATTCATTGCTCGCACACTCACACACACAAACTCTCTCTCTCTCTCTCTCTCTCTCTCTCTCTCTCATGCAAAACCTGTGGATTAGCGTGGTGGTAGTCACTTTGCAGATGAGCTGAGGAGACTGATCGACCCTCTCCTGAAGGTCTTAGGAAAAGGTGAGTGTGTGTGATTGAGTGTGTGGGAGTGCGCTATTCATCGCTCGCACACACACACACACACACACACATGCACTCTCTCTCTCTCTCTCTCTCTCTCTCTCTCTCTCTCTCTCTCTCTCTCTCTCTCTCTCTCTCTCTCTCTTCATGTGCAAAACCTGTTGATGAGCATGGTGGCAACCACGTCACAGATGAGCTGAGGAGATTGATCGACCCTCTCCTGAAGGTCTTACCCTAAACTCTAAACCCTAAACCCTAAACCCTAAACCCGAGACAGGTGAGTGGGTGTGATTGGGGGCGTGGTAGGGTGATATTCATCACGTGCGCACACACACACACACACAAAAATGCAAAAATTGACCTCCCCTGGACTGGCGTTCATGCTTTCACACACACACACACACACACGGACAAAGCCCCCCACACACACAAGACTTTAAAAACTTGACCTCTCCTAGACTGACCTTCATGCTACCTCACACACACACACGCGGACATAAGCCCCCCCTCCCCCCCCCCCCCCCCCCCCCCCCCCCTCACACACACACACACACACACACACACACACACACACACACACACACAATCACACACACACGCAAACACAAACCACACACACTTCCACCCTGCAGACGATTGGATCCAGCCAAATACAAGGGCGCATTGTCGAAATGGACATTATTAAGAGGCAGTGTACCAAGACTTTGTCAGTAAACCATGACGCGAGGCCCATCACACACGCACACAAATACAAACAAACACATACACAAACACAAACCACACAGACTTCCACCCTGCAGACGATTGGATCCAGCCAAATACACGGGCGCATAGTCGAAATGGACATTCTTAAGAGGCAGTGTACCAAGACTTTGTCAGTTCACCATGATTTGAGGCCCATCGCTTCCCAAGTCCACCGCATCTACATTCCGCTTACGACTGTGCAGAATGGGTTGAGGGTGAGTTTGGATGGATGTACGGATGGATGGGTACGTGGGTGGTACGACTGTGCAGAATGGGTTGAGGGTGAGTTTGGATGGATGTACGGATGGATGGGTACGTGGGTGGTACGACTGTGCAGAATGGGTTGAGGGTGAGTTTGGATGGTGTACGGATGGATGGGTACGTGGTGGTACGACTGTGCAGAATGGGTGAGGGTGAGTTTGGATGGATGTACGGATGGATGGGTACGTGGGTGGTACGACTGTGCAGAATGGGTTGAGGGTGAGTTTGGATGGATGTACGGATGGATGGGTACGTGGGTGGTACGACTGTGCAGAATGGGTTGAGGGTGAGTTTGGATGGATGTACGGATGGATGGGTACGTGGGTGGTACGACTTGCAGAATGGTTGAGGGTGAGTTTGGATGGATGTACGGATGGATGGGTACGTGGGTGGTACGACTGTGCGAAATGGGTTGAGGGTGAGTTTGGATGGATGTACGGATGGATGGGTACGTGGGTGGTACGACTGTGCAGAATGGGTTGAGGGTGAGTTTGGATGGATGTACGGATGGATGGGTACGGTGGTGGTACGACTGTGCAGAATGGGTTGAGGGTGAGTTTGGATGGATGTACGGATGGATGGGTACGTGGGTGGTACGACTGTGCAGAATGGGTTGAGGGTGAGTTTGGATGGATGTACGGATGGACGGGTATGTGGATGGTATGACTGTGCAGAATGGGTTGAGGGTGAGTTTGGATGGATGTACAGATGGACGGGTATGTGGATGGTACGACTGTGCAGAATGGGTTGAGGGTGAGGGTGGGTGTATGGATGGATGGATGGATGGATGGATGGATGGATGGATGGATGGGGGGATAGATGGGTGGATGGATGGATATATGGATGGATGGATGGATGGATGGATGGATGGATGGGTGGATAGATGGATGGATGGATGGATGGATGGATGGGGGGATATCTGGGTGGATGGATGGATGGATTTGCCTCTTATCTCACATGTTTGTCACATCACATACCAAGACTTTGTCAGATCACCATGACGTGAGGCCCATCGCTTCCCAAGTCCACCGCATCTTCATTCCCCTTACGACTGTGCAGAATGGGTTGAGGGTGAGTGTGAGTGTATGGATGGATGGATGGATGGATGGGTGGATAGACAGGTGGATGGTTGGATGGATAGATGAATGAATGGATAGATGGATGGGTGGATAGACGGGTGGATTGATTGATGGATGGATGGATGGATGGGTGGATATATGGATGGATGGATTTGCGTCTTATGATCTTATCCCACATGGTTGTCACATCTATGTACCTCTTTGTACCTGTATGTACATCTATGTGCATCTATGTACCTCTTATCCCACATGGTTGTCACATCTATGTACCTCTTTGTACCTGTATGTACATCTATGTGCATCTATGTACCTCTTATCCCACATGGTTGTCACATCTATGTACCTCTTTGTACCTGTATGTACATCTATGTGCATCGATGTACCTCTTATCCCACATGGTTGTCACATCTGTGTACCTCTTTGTACCTGTATGTACATCTATGTGCATCTATGTACCTCTTATCCCACATGGTTGTCACATCTATGTACCTCTTTGTACCTGTATGTACATCTATGTACCTCTTATCCCACATGGTTGTCACATCTATGTACCTCGTTGTACCTGTATGTACCTCTATGTGCATCTATGTACCTCTTATCCCACATGGTTGTCACATCTATGTACCTCTTTGTACCTGTATGTACATCTATGTGCATCTATGTACCTCTTATCCCACATGGTTGTCACATCTATGTACCTCTTTTTACCTGTATGGACATCTAGTCATCTATGTCCTCTTCCCACATGGTGTCACTCTATGTACCTCTTTGTAACCGTTTATCTATGTGATCGAGTCCCTCTATCCCACATGGTTGTCACATCTATGTACCTCTTTGTACCTGTATGTACATCTATGTGCATCGATGTACCTCTTATCCCACATGGTTGTCACATCTATGTACCTCTTTGTACCTGTATGTACATCTATGTTCATCTATGTACCTCTTATCCCACATGGTTGTCACATCTATGTACCTCTTTGTACCGTATGTACATCTATGTGCAATGATGTACCTCTTATCCCACATGGTTGTCACATATATGTACCTCTTTGTACCTGTATGTACATCTATGTGCATCTATGTACCTCTTATCCACATGGTTGTCACATCTATGTACCTCTTTGTACCTGTATGTACATCTATGTGCATCTATGCACCTCATATCCCACATGGTTGTCACATCTATGTACCTCTTGTTACCTGTATGTACATCTATGTGCATCTAGTACCTCTTATCCCACATGGTTGTCACATCTATGTACATCTTTGTACCTGTATGTACATCTATGTGCATCTATGTACCTCTTATCCCACATGGTTGTCACATCTATGTACCTCTTTGTACCTGTATGTACATCTATGTGCATCTATGGTTGCTGTACCTCTTTGTACTGTATTACATCTATGTGCATCTATGTACCTCTTATCCCACATGGTTGTCACATCTATGTACCTCTTTGTACCTGTATGTACATCTATGTGCAATCTATGTACCTCTTATCCCACATGGTTGTCACATCTATGTACCTCTTGTACCTGTATGTACATCTATGTGCATCTATGTACCTCTTATCCCACATGGTTGTCACATCTATGTACCTCTTTGTACCTGTATGTACATCTATGTGCATCTATGTACCTCTTATCCCACATGGTTGTCACATCTATGTACCTCTTTGTACCTGTATGTACATCTATGTGCATCTATGTACCTCTTATCCCACATGGTTGTCACATCTATGTACCTCTTTGTACCTGTATGTACATCTATGTGCATCTATGTACCTCTTATCCCGCATGGTTGTCACATCTATGTACCTCTTTGTACCTCTATGTACATCTATGTGCATCTATGTACCTCTTATCCTACATGGTTGTCACACTTATGTACCTCTATGTACCCCTTGTATATCTATATATCTCACATGGCTGTTACATGTATGTACTCCTTCGTACTACACTTTTATCCTGACTGACTTGAGCGTAAGTTTCGGGTGGGTGAAGTGGGTGGGGTGGGGCGGTGAGGTGTGTGTGTGTGGGGGGGGGGGGGGGGGGGGGGGGGGGGTCGTAGATCTGCCCCAAGCACAATCACACTATCACACAATCACAAGCCCGTAGATCTGCCCCAAGCACGATCCACAATTACACAATCATACCACCGTTGATTTACCCCAAGCACTATCACACAATCACACCCAAGTAGATCTGCTCCAAGCACAATCACGCAATCGCAACCCCGTAGATCTGCCCCAAGCCCAACGACACATTCACGCAATTACACCCCGTAGATCCACCCCAAGCACGATCACACAATCACACAATCACACCCCCATACATCTGCCCCAAGCATGATCACACAATCACACAATCACCCCTCCCCCCCGCCCCCCCCTTAGATCTGCCCCAAGCACGACCAGAAGATCGCTGAAAAATACACCAGCACGAGGACAGCCAACAAGCTAGATTCAGTTGAAGCACTGGGCCTAGAGTATTTGGATCCGAACATGTGTGTTGGCATCAACCTAGAGGAGGGGATGGCTTTTGAGCTAAACAGCCGGGTCACCTATTTGTTCGGCTGTGCGCCTCCTGGGGAGATCCAGTTATTGATACTGGACGTGCTTCCGCCTGCCAGGGAACTCCTGTGCAGGTGAACAATACATGAATGCCTTGCATGTGTGTGTGTTTTGTATGTATGTATGTTTGTGTGTGTGTGTTTGTGTCAGGTGAACACAGGTGCGCCACCTGGGGAGATCCAGTTATTGATATTGGACGTGCTTCCGCCTGTTAGGGAACTCTTGTGCAGGTGAACGATACATGAATGCCTTGTACGTGTGTGTGTTTTGTATGTTTGTTTGTGTTTGTGTGTGTGTTGAATGTGTGTGTGTGTGCGTGTGTGCATGTGTGTATGTTTGGCTGTGTGCCGCCTGGGGAGATCCAGCTATTGATATTGGACGTGCTTCCGCCGGTCAGGGAGCTTATCTGCAGGTGAACAATACATGAATGCCTTGCATGTGTTTGTGTGTGTTGTATGTGTGTGTGTGTGCCAGTGTGTCAGGTGAACAATACATCCTCGTGAATGACTTGCATGTGTTTGTATTTGTGTGTTGTATGTGTGTGTTTGTTTGTCAGGTGAACAAGACGTCCACATGAATGCCTTGCATGTGTGTGTATGTGTGTGTTGTATGTGTGTGTGTGTGCCAGGGGAAAAATACATCCTCGTGAATGACTTGCATGTGTTTGTATGTGTGTGTTGTATGTGTGTATGTGTGTCAGGTGAACAATACATCCACATGAATGCCTTGCATGTTGTGTGTGTTGTATATGTGTGTGTCAGGTGAACAATGCATTCACAAGAGTACCCGGCATGTGTGTGAGTTTGTGTGTTTTAAGGAATCCTCCCGTTCGCTTGCACTTGGGAATGGTTACTGTAGGTTTTGGTTTCGTAGACTGCTACTTCCCGTGGGCGCGGTCGACCGGTTTCGTAGACCGCTACTATGCCTGGGCTCGGTTGACCTCGCGACAGCCCCTTTCAGTCATATACATTGGTCTAGTGGTAGACTAAATCACTCGGAGGATGAAGAGGTGGGGGTTCGATTCCCCCTTCGGTCGCTCTTGGCGTTGCAGGTCATTGTCAACCGCGATGGTAACTTGTCCAGTCGAGGTGGTAGACCGTTCTCTGCCCGCGCACGACGGGTTCCCTTAACACCATGCCCCACCAGGCGTTATCATTACCTTAGACCGCTACTTCGCCTGGGCTCGGACGACCGCGCGAGAAGTTGGCCTCTTTCTAGGCGGCATGTTGGAAACCGTGAACCCAGCAACGGGTTTGAATCCCCAACCTGTCAGTCAAAGCTAGTACTACTGTATCAACCAAGCCTGAGCTTGAGAGGCTGCATATCAGGGAATTGTTTCGGTTCAGAAAGTTTTTTTTTATAGCTTTATGGGTTTAGGCCTCCTTCAGAACGCCACTGCATACATCAGGGGTAGTGGTGAATGTTCGTTTGATCTAGGGTCAGCATCTCCCACCGACCCTTAGTGCGCCTACTCTTTTGTAGGAGTGGCAGCGACATTCGAACTGAACCCTCGGTGTCGCTGGTTTGTGTCGGGAGACCCACCTCCTGGGGTGAAAATCCTTTCACAACTAAAAAATATAGATATCAAGTTTTTTTTTATAGCTTTATAGGTTTAGGCCTCCTTCAGGGACAGCGCCCTTTAAGCTTTTTAGTTAAATTATCACTGTTGCACGAAATCAGGTGAAACGATTGTTTGGGGTTCAGTTCATCAGTGCTTTTTCATTTTAAGCTCTTCCTTACAGTTGGGCAAGTCCCTTTAGCCTATTTGGCCTACCCCTGGACTGTAACATACATACAGGGCCATTTTGGGCCGTGTATTTGGGCTCTGTTTACCGGCAATATTCAATATTGGCCAAAACGGGGTCAAAAGTATATTTAGGTTCTGTATACCGGCAATATTCAATATTGGCCAAAACAGGGTCAAAAGTAGCAGAAGCTGTATACAGCCGGGGGGGGGGGGGGGGGGGGGGGGATCTCTGCTGCATGTGTGTGTATGTATGTATCTTACTTATCTGTTTTAATCTCCTTTCACGGTTAGGCAAGTCCCTCTAGCCTATTTGGCCTACGCCTGGACTGTAACAACAAACATACATACATACATACATACATGCATACATAAATACATACCCTGCACATGTGTGCATGTATGTTTGTTACTGTTCAAGCACTTCTTGGGTTGCATCTTTGCATAGGCCTATGCATTTGCATTTGCATCCTGTGTGTGATTGTTCCCTTCACCTGTCTTGCTGTTGTTGTTATCATATATAAATGTATGCATGCATTTGCATTTGCATCCTGTGTCTAATTGTTCCCTTCACCTGCCTTGCTGTTGTTTTATCATTGGAACCACTTTTGGGGATTTTGTATCGCAATTTGCTATGCTTATATGTTGCTGAAACAACTTCAAAGTAGTGCCAATAATAATAGAATCTCGCAAGGAATCCGAATTTGCAATAAAATTGAGGTTTTGGGCTGTTTTGGAATCCGAATTTGCAATAAAATTGAGGTTTTGGGCTGTTTTGGGCAAAACATTGTTTTTTATAATTGGGACCAATTCTCACCACTTTTGTCTTATTTTTGTTTTATCAATTAAATGAATTTTACCGCGTGAGCCGGTACACCAAGGGGACTGCCAACTTAATGTGCTTACTGCTCTCCTCTTTAGCAATCAACACACATTACCTGACTCCAACTGACTCTAACTGATTCCAACGGACTCCAACTGACTCCAGCTGACTCCAACTGACTTGCGTAAAGAGTCTCTGGCCCAAACGACTACTCAGCTGACTATGACTCACTCTAACTGACTCCGACTGACTTTAACTGACTTTGACTGACTCCAACTGACTATGACTCACTCCAACTGACTCCAACTGACTCCAACTGACTCCATGTACAACTGTCTTGCATACAGAGGCTCTGGCCCAACATACTGATCTGCTGACTATGACTGATTCTAACCAACTCCAACTGACTCCAACTGACTCCAACTGACTCCAACTGACTCAATACACGACTGTCTTGCACACAGAGGCTCTGGCCCAACAGACGACTACTCAGCTGACTATGACTGACTCTAACTGGCTCCAACTGACTCCAACTGACTATGACTGACTCCAACTGACTCCAACTGACTATGACTGACTCCAACTGAATCCAACTGACTTGCGTAAAGAGTCTCTGGCCCAACCGACTACTCAGCTGACTATGACTCACTCTAACTGACTCCAACTGACTCCAACTGCCTTGTATAAAGAGGCTGTGGCCCAATCTACTACTCAACCGACTTCAACTGACTCCAACTGCCTTGCATAAACGAATACTCAGCTGACTTCAACTGACTCCAACTGACTCCAACTGCCTTGCATAAAGAAGCTCTGGTCCAAGCAACTACTCAGCTGTCTACGAGGGTGTAGATGACGATGGCGACAGCGCAGACAGAAGTGGTGATGATGATAACGATGATGTGGACAGTAGTGATGATGACGACGACATCGTAGACAGTAGTGATGACAACGATGTGGACTGAGCCCAGGAAATGGAATTACATGCCACGGTAAAGCCCAAGGTTGCGACCTCCAGTTATGGGCTCTTGAACTTAAGTTGGTTGGTTGGTGGGTTGTTGACAAGGATGATGATGGGGACCCTAAACCTTAAAGACGTGAACAGTGGTGATGATAATGTGAAGAGAGCCAAAGATTTGGAATTTCATGTCGTGGTTAAGCCCAAGGATGGTGGAAGGGTGGTGACTTGAGCAGTGGTGATAAAGATTATGTGGACAGCGCCCAAGGTAACGAATTTTGTGTCGTGATTAAGCCCAAGGATCGCAACCCCCTGGTCAAAGGTTGCTACCAAGTGTCCTCCCTCCAGTTTTGGGGTTCTGAACTTAAGCTGGTTGATGGGTTCGTGAAGGATAGCTGACGAGGGTGGTGGAAGGCTGGTGACTTGAACAGCAGCGATGAAAATAAGGGTTTTGTATCTAACTATTATGTGGACAGCGCCCAAGGTATGGAATGTTGTGTTGTGGTACAGCCCAAGGATGGTGGAAGGGTGGTGATTTGAACAGTGGTGATGAAGATGATGCGGACAGCGACCAAGATTTGGAATTTCTTGCTGCGGTAAAGCCCAAGGATGGAAGAAGGGTGTTGACTTGAACTGTCGTGACTGTGGGTCTGGAACGCAACCAAGTTGTGTAAATCTGTTCACCAGAGAGAGAGAGAGAGAGAGAGAGAGAGAGAGAGAGAGAGAGAGAGAGAGGGTGAAGGGTGTTGACTTGAACTGTCGTGATGGAAATTATGTAGGCAGAGCCCAAGCTTTGGAATTTCATGTTGTGGTAAAGCCCAAGGAAGGTGGAAGGGTGGTGACTTGAACAGTGGTGATGAAGATTATGTGGACAGCGCCCAAGGTATGGAATTTTGTGTTGTGATTAAGCCCCAAGTTGCTACCAAGTCTCCTGCCTCCAATTATGAGGTCTGGACTTTTATCAGTTGAAGCAGGTTGAAGTAGTTTTTGCGGAGTCCCCCAGGGTCACCGCGTTGTCCGTTTGTCCATGCGTCCATCCGTGACTAACTATCTGGTAACTAACTGGCTCCGGTCCTTGGGAGCAACGTTATGTTATGCTGGGGGTTGAACCATTCTATCATGTGAGTCACATGAAGGATTTGGGGCAGAGTCCCCCCCCCTTCTGGGGGGCGTGAGCCACCAGATTCACCCCTTTGTCCGTCCGACCGACCGACGACCGAAACGAAGCCTGACACGTCAGCCAACTGTCTCATGACTAACTGGCTTCAGACAGCTCCATCGTTGCCACCTGTCGTTGCCAACACACTCTGCCAATTTTCCGCGAGGCTGCATAGGACGTGTTGAAGGGTGATTGAAGAGGATGGTGGAAGGGTGGTTACCCGCTAAGAGCAAATCAAGATGCAGCGATAGGACCATCTTAAGGGAAATGGCGCAGATTTGAACCAGCACAACTACCCTTGCATAAAATGAGCAGAGTGCGAAAGCAGGATGGTGAAAGGGTTGCAGAAAAAAAAGTTGAAGGTTGTTTAACCAGGATGGCTGGAGGGTATTTACCGCCCTCAATGTAGCAGAGACTCTACTGTTACACCGGTTACACCGGGGGAGGTCCCACTTAGACCTAGGGGTTCGGCGTTGACCGAGGCCTTCGGCCTACGCCACCTGTGCACAAACCCGCAACATGCGCCTGTCACCTCAGGTTGGTGAGGGCGGCCAGGTTGTTCAAATATGTATATCCTTCATCCAATCAAACATTAGTGATCAACAGATTTGTGAAGAACTCAAGATATCCCACACCCTCCTTGTCTGGACCTTCACTGTCCTACCTGATTTATTTCCCGCAATTCTGTTTGGTTTGATAAATAAAAACATAGAACGCCTTATTACGAGGCGTGAGGTTGAGGGGGCCAGCCCGTTTGCTTGCACTGGGGCTAACCACCAATAACTTTACTTGAACAAATAAATAAATAAATAGTACGCCTTATTATGATTATTATGATTGCAAAAGGTACTCGCTAAGGTACAAAAGGTACTTGCAGAGGTACAAAAGACTATACTCCCTGCCCAGCACCAATTAGTTAATGATACATCTGAATCTGCATTGGATAAGTAAAAACATAGTACGTCTGATTACGAGGCGTGAGGTTGACAAGGCCAGGCCTGTTTGCTTGCACTGGGGGCACCCACCAATTTGGTTTGATTACATGTTCTATCAGCCTTCAGGCTGCTCACCGTCTCGGGCAGAGTAGTCATCGGTCTTGGGACATGTTTGCTCAACCCAGTGGCTGGCTCAGGGAGCTCCCTAGAAGCTGTTTTCATCAGCTTTCCAGCAGTGCTGAAATATGGCTGGCTGTAGGAGCTACCTAGCAGCTGACATCATCAGTTTCCAGCAGTGCTGAAACATTGGGGCTTAGCCCAGTGGCTGGCTCAGGGAGCTTCCTAGAAGCTGTTATCATTAGCTTTCCAGCAGTGCTGATATATAGCTGGCTGTGGGAGCTACCTAGCAGCTGACATCATCAGTTTCCAGCAGTGCTGAAACATTGGGGCTTAGCCCAGTGGCTGGCTCAGGGAGCTGCCTAGAATCTGTTATCATTAGCTTTCCAGCAGTGCTGAAATATGGCTGGCTGTGGGAGCTACCTAGCAGCTGACATCATCAGTTTCCAGCAGTGCTGAAACATTGGGGCTTAGCCCAGTGGCTGGCTCAGGGAGCTTCCTAGAAGCTGTTATCATTAGCTTTCCAGCAGTGCTGAAATATGGCTGGCTGTGGGAGCTACCTAGCAGCTGACATCATCAGTTTCCAGCAGTGCTGAAACATTGGGGCTTAGCCCAGTGGCTGGCTCAGGGAGCTGCCTAGAATCTGTTATCATTAGCTTTCCAGCAGTGCTGAAATATGGCTGGCTGTGGGAGCTACCTAGCAGCTGACATCATCAGTTTCCAGCAGTGCTGGAACATTGGGGCTTAGCCCAGTGGCTGGCTCAGGGAGCTGCCTAGAATCTGGAATCATCAGATTTCCAGCAGTGCTGATATATAGCTGGCTGTGGGAGCTACCTAGCAGCTGACATCATCAGTTTCCAGCAGTGCTGAAACATTAGGGCTTAGCCCAGTGGCTGGCTCAGGGAGCTGCCTAGAATCTGTTATCATTATCTTTCCAGCAGTGCTGAAATATGACTGGCTGTGGGAGCTACCTAGCAGCGGACATCATCAGTTTCCAGCAGTGCTGAAATGTTGGGGCTATGCCCGATTTCTGGCTCGAGGAGCTGCCTAGAAGCTGGCTTCATCAGTTTCCAGCAGTGTTGAAATATTGAGGTTTAGCCTTGTGGCTGGCTCAGAGAGCTGCCTAGAAGCTTTTATCATCAGCTTTCAAGCAGCGCTGAAATATTGGGGCTTAGCCCAGTGGCTGGCTCAGGGAGCTGCCTAGAAGCTGGCATGATCAGCTTTCCGGCAGTGCTGAAATATTGGGGTTGAGCCTAGTGGCTGGCTCAGGGAGCTGCCTAGAAGCTGGTGTCATCAGCTTTCCACTAGTGCTGAAATATTGGGGCACAGCCCAGTGCCTGGATCAGAAAGCTGCCTAGAAGCTGGCGTCATCAGCTTTCTAGCAGTGCTGAAATATTGGGGCTTAGCCCAGTGGCTGGCTCAGGGAGCTGCCTAGAAGCTGGCATGATCAGCTTTCCGGCAGTGCTGAAATATTGGGGTTGAGCCTAGTGGCTGGCTCAGAGAGCTGCCTAGAAGCTGGTGCCATCAACTTTCCACTAGTGCTGAAATATTTGGGCACAGTCCAGTGCCTGGATCAGAAAGCTGCCTAGAAGCTGGCGTCATTAGCTTTCTAGCAGTGCTGAAATATTCAGGTTTAGCCCAGTGGCTGGCTCAAAGAGCTGCCTAGAAGCTGGTGTCATCATCTTTCCAGTAGTGCTGAAAGTTTTGAGCTTAGTCCAGTAGCCGGCTCAGGGATATAGCCATGTAGGATTCTTTTTACAATCGTGCCCACGGCACCTGCCATTATTCTGGCTCAGTGCGGGTTGTACTTTTTACAATCGTGCCCACGGCACCTGCCATTATTCTGGCTCAGTGCGGGTTGCACTTTTTACAATCGTGCCCACGGCACCTCTCATTATTCTGGCTCAGTGCGGGTTGTACTTTTTACAATCGTGCCCATGGCACCTCTCATTATTCTGGCTCAGTGCGCGTTGTACTTTTTTGGATTCAGCACAGTTGTCTGTGGTCGTCTGGCAGACAGCCATATTAAGCTGTTTTATACAGGATGCGTCTTACGGACGAGTTTACAGCCTATACCGTATGCGCCTAATATATATAGGCGGAAATAGGTTTGGCGGTTAGGTCCCAAAAAACCTTGAAATATTTTTTCGCCCCTTAAGGTGGCGGGTTTCGAATCTGGGGGCGCTCCATAAATTGGCTCTAGTTACCGCCGGTAACTAGAGCCAATATATGTACCGGTAACTCACTGGCACACCTATTGGTGGAATCATTTTCGATTATTTTCTTTTCTATTCAAATCAAAATCAAGAGCGACTCAAGAGGAGATACTGAGCAGGCCAGAGTTGGCTGAAAACAAATGTAACAATCCAATCCAATCTAGAGTGTAGTGTGTTAGCGTTTATACCACGCCAAGTTTATTCTGCATGCAAAACGCATGGCAGCTTGTAGCCAGCTGAATCTGCTACATGCAGCAAAATAAAAGAAACTGTAGTCTGCAAATGGTCAGCCCAATGCCGATAGACCGAGCTTTTAAACCTAGACATCAATCATATCATGGGCTTGGACATATTTAGGGCTGTCGATATCCTAGGATATTTTATTTTTATATCGCTACCCTACGATATTATCGTAGGATAACGATATTGTACACCACTGTGTGGGGGGGAATCACTATGAGACCAAGGGGGTGAAACAGGAAACATCCCTTATATGTCCATAAAAAAATCAGGTCAAACGAACCATTCCTGAAGAAGATAGGAAAACACGATAATGTCGTGCTCTCTTATCATACGATATATCTAACGACATCCTACGACAACATGCGATCAAGGCCGATATTCTCAATTCCCTGGCCCAAACCCAGTGCCCCAAGGAAGGATCGAACCGCCGACCTGCCGTTTTGCAAAATTCTTTCGTAGACCACAGGTGTACACAGGCTAGGATATTGTATTGTGCATACTTTGCCAGGTTTTTCAGCTCACAATATTGACAGCCCTAGTTACATCTTCTTTTTTCAGTTCGATATCAGGTAACACGATACATCGTCATCAGGTAACACGATATATTGTACGATACCGATATATCGTAGGATGCCAAACTAAAATATTGTACGATGCCACTTCAATACTTTTTTTTTTTAGGAGGTGGGTCTCCCGACACAAACCAGCGACACAGAGATACCAACCCACGACCAAACGAACATTCACCACTACCCCTATGATATATTGTACGATATCCTAGGATACAGGATATCCTAGAATGCCACCCTTGACAGCCCTATACATAGTATTCTCGTTTACAATTTCCCTGGTGCTTTTTGTTTGCTGCCACATTGGGCGAGTACCCAAATTGCTTACTGAAGCTACGTAACAAAGTCCAAGTTTAAGGTGAGCAGCCCTTAGTTGACTGAAAAAACATGCAACAATCCAATCCAATCCAACAAAAGCGGGCCAGCCTTCAGGCTTGACTAACCAATTTCGGCCTAAAAATCAAAATCGACAGATAAAAAAAGAATACAATGATGTCAACAGTCAAGTTTCCTCAAACATTAAAACCCCATCGAATCATCGATATAGTATCAAGATGTCGATGCTTTAAGGAGCGATGTTTTGTGTACGGGTCCCACATTCCTGGGGAGAAAGAGCAAGGGCAGGCTTGGCCACAAAACTGGCCAGGCCTGGGTCGCTGTTTTGTGTACGGGGTCCCACATCCTGGGGCGAAGAGCAAGGGCAGTTGGCTTGGCACCAAACTGGCCAGGCCTGGGTCGCTGTTTTGTGTACGGGGTCCCACATCCTGGGGCGAAGAGCAAGGGCAGTTGGCTTGGCACCAAACTGGCCAGGCTGGGTCGCTGTTTGTGTACGGTGGGTCCCAATCCTGGGGCGGAAGAGCAAGGGCAGTTGGCTCTTGCACCAAACTGGCCAGGCCTGGGTCGCTGTTTTGGTACGGGGTCCCATCCTGGGGTGAAGAGCAAGGGCAGTTGGCTTGGCACCAAACTGGCCAGGCCTGGGTGGCTGTTTTGTGTACGGGGTCCCACTTCCTGGGGTGAAGAGCAAGGGCAGTTGGCTTGGCACCAACTGGCAGGCTGGGTAGTGTTTGTGTACGGGTCCCACATCCCTGGGGTGGAAGAGCAATGCGTTGGCTTGGCCCAAATGGCCGGCCTGGGTCGCTTGTTTGTGTACGGGTCCCACTCCGGGGAGAAAAGAAGGGCAGTTGGCTTGGCACCAACAATGGCCAGGGCCTGGGTCGCGTTTTGTGTAAGGGGGGGTTTTTCCACATCCTGGGGCGAAGAGCAAGGGCGTTGCTTGCACCAAAAACTGGCAGGCCTGCGGTCGATTGGTTTGTGTACGGGGGGGTCCCAATCCTGGGGCAAGAGCAAGTGCCAGTGGGCTTGGCACAAACTGGCCAGGCCTGGGTAGCTGTTTGTGTACGGGGGGTCCCCACATCTGAGGGAGAGCAAGGGCAGTTGGCTTGGCACCAAACTGGCCAGGCCTGGGTGGCTGTTTTGTGTAACGGTGTGGGAGTCCCACATCTGGGGTGAAGAGCCAAGGGGCAGTTGGCTGGCACACACTGGCCAGGCCTGGGTCGCTGTTTTGTGTACGGGGGTCCCACATCCTGGGGTGAAGAGCAAGGGCAGTTGGCTTGGCACCAAACTGGCCAGGCCTGGGTCGCTGTTTTGTGTACGGGGTCCCACATCCTGGGGCGAAGAGCAAGGGCAGTTGGCTTGGCACCAAACTGGCCAGGCCTGGGTCGCTGTTTTGTGTACGGGGTCCCACATCCTGGGGTTGAAGAGCAAGGGCAGTTGGCTTGGCACCAACCTGGCCAGGCCTGGTCGCTTGTTTTGTTGTACGGGGTCCCACATCCTGGGGTGAATGAAGAGCAAGGGCAGTTGGCTTGGCACCAAACTGGCCAGGCCTGGGTCGCTGTTTTGTGTACGGGGTCCCACATCCTGGGGTAAAAACACTTCCAATAAAATAAAAGAATGAACCAAGGGCCCCTGCATCTGCCATATCATACACTCGAGCCCCTTGAAGCTGGCATAATCAGCTGTCCAGAACTTCTGAAATAGCTCGATGTTTCCCAGCGGCCGGCTCAGGGAGCTGCCAAGAAGCTATGAAAAGCCGAAAAAACTCTGGAAGCAACTACCCCAGGACCTCAGCTTCTGCAATATCTCCATCTGATCCTCAGGCTACTCCTACGCGGCAACATGCATGCGTAAATTTCAATGCAAATGTGCCACAATCCGGCCTCGCAAGAAACATTTATAGGGACAGCATATCATATGATGTCGTCCAAAGGCGAGTATGATACCATATGATATCTTATAGGAGCGGTAACTTTGGCCTAGCTAGACCGCCGTCATCACACGATATCATATGATAGCATACTGCCGTTCCATACACATCAATAGGTAGCAGCATCCTTCCTCTCCTGAAGCCACACCCCACATGTGGATGTTCCACTGCAGGGCCTACCTAGATGACATAATATCATATGATATCTTACTGCCATCCCCTGCTTATCAAGAGGTGGCCGCATCCTTTCTTTCCTGGAGCAATGCCCCCAGGGCCTCTGCTTCTGCTGTATCCCCACGTCGCTTTGCCAAACTCTTGAGGAAGGCGATGACCCTGATAGTGTCTGGAGCTGACTCTCCCAGAGCCTTTTCATTGATAGACAGAGCCCTGGAATAAGGTGTGGTGTTGGGTGGAGTTGGTTGGGTGGAGTTTGATGTAGTGGGATGGTTGGATTTGGTCGGAGTTGGTTGGAGTTAGGTGGGTTGAGTTAGTTGGAATTAGGTGGTTGGAGTTGGGTGGAGTTGGTTGGGTGGAGTTGGGTGGAGTTGGGTGGACTTGGGTGGGTGGAGGTGGGTGGAGGTGGATTTTCTGGGCAGCTTATAGGCAGCTCCCTGGGCCAGGGACTGAGCTACACTTCAACATTCCTAGCCTGCATTGAAGCACATGCATTACGATGAGCTTCTAGGTAGCTCCCTAAGCCAGAGACTGTGCTACACCCAAACATGTCAGCAATTCTGTACAGCTGATTGTCCCAGCTTCAAGGTGCCCTAGGTTGCGTTAGCAGCTTCTAGGCAGATCCCTGGGCCAGAGACTGTGCAACACCCAAACATGTAAGCAGTTCCGTTCAGCTGTTTGTCCCAGCTTCAAGGTGCCCTAGATTGCGCTAGGTTTGGCTGAACAGCTGGACATGGGAGCTGCCTGGCAGCTGTTGCTGATAGAGGGAAATAAAAGCTCTGTTTTGAGCAGATTCCTGGCCTGCATTGATGATGATGATGATGATGATGATGATGATGACATTTTTCCTGGTGCTCTACTGGACTCCAAATGTGCCCTCGGTTGGACGGATTCAAAGGACCTTACGAACATCACGGACCTTACGAACATCACTGTTGTTCTTTTCGGCTACTTGCAGCAGCTCCTAGGCAGCTCCCTGGTACAGGCCTTGGGCTAAGCCTAAAAAATCCAGCAGCGCTAGAAAGCTGATTATGTCAGCTTCAAGGTGCACAAGATTGCTTTAGGTTTGTCTGATTAGGCATCCAGGGGAGCTGGCTAGAAGCTGCTGCTCGTAGCACAAAAAAACAGTGGCGAACATCATGCACAAATCAGATTCCAGGCCGGCAATGGAGCACATGCATTTAGATGTGTACGCAAATGGTTACTTCAGCCCCTCCTGAAAGTATCCAACTATTCGATTATTTGAGATTGGGCAATTATCTCTAGCCTAATTAGAAACCCCTGGACAATAACAACATAAATAGCTTACACACACAACCCTACGCACATGCATGCATGCATCCATCCATCCATCCCCACCTTTGTGCAAGTTGGTTGCATTCCTCAAGCTTGCCCATATTGCGTACATCTATCCCTCCCTCCCTCCCTCCCTCCCTCCATCCATCCTCACCTTCGTGCAAGTAGGTCGTATTCTTCAAGCTTTTCCAGATTGCGTACATGTATCCATCCCTTTCTCCCTCCCTCCATTCCTCCTTCCATCCTCACCTTCGTGCAAGTTGGTTGCATTCCTCAAGATTTCCCAGATTGCGTACATCTATCCATCCCTTTCTCCCTCCCTCCCTCCCTCCATCCTCACCTTCGTGCAAGTTGGTTGCATTCCTCAAGCTTGCCCAGATGAAGCAGGCAGGCAGCTAGCTGCAGGATTCCAATCGCTGTGTTCTCATGTTCAGGCCCATACTCCCCCTCATAGCCCTCGACCACCAGTCGGTATTGCTCAGAAGCCAACTCATGCTCCCCAGTTGCCTTGAGTGACTGAGCCAGCTGCTTGTGTGCTCGCAATAGGGCTGGGTGATTGCTTGGAAGCACCTAGTGAGTGAGAAGGGTGAGAGGGTGAGAAGTGTGAGTGGGGTGACTGGGTGAGAGGGTGATGAGTGGGTGAGTGGGTGAGTGACTGAGCCAGCTGCTTGTGTGCTCGCAATAGGGCTGGGTGATTGCTTGGAAGCACCTAGTGAGCGAGAAGGGTGAGAGGGTGAGTGGATGAGTGGGAGAGAGGGGTGACTGGGTGAGAGGGTGATGAGTGGGTGAGTGGGTGAGTGGGTGAGTGACTGAGCCAGCTGTTTGTGTGCTCGCAATAGGGCTGGGTGATTGCTTGGAGGCACCTAATGAGTGAGAAGGGTGAAGATGAGACTATGCCTTAGTGTAAACTCCTCAGTTGTTAGAATTCATACGATATGTGATACATGTATATTATGTATCTACACCCCCAACCCCACACACACCACCACGGCTACCTCCACCACGCACCCCCCACCTCTACCACTCATGTCTAGAGTAAACTGTTGAGACTTAACACCCCCAACGAGTCAGATGAGTGCCTTCACCATCACCATCACCACCACCCCACCACCCTCGACCCCACCCCCACCACTTATGCCTAGAGTGAACTCTCGAGTCCTATCACAATGCCCCCAATGAGTCAGATGAGTGCCTTCACCATCACCATCACCACCACTACCACCCCACCACCCTCGACCCCACCCCCACCACTTATGCCTAGAGTGAACTCTCGAGTCCTATCACAATGCCCCCAACGAGTCAGATAGAGTGCCTTCACCATCACCATCACCACCACTACCACCCCACCACCCTCGACCCCCACCCCCCACCACTTATGCCTAGAGTGAACTCTCGAGTCCTATCACAATGCCCCCAACGAGTCAGATGAGTGCCTTCACCATCACCATCACCACCCCCACCACCCCACCACCCTCGACCCCACCCCCACCACTTATGCCTACAGTGAACTCGTGAGTCCTATCATAATGCCCCCAACGAGTCAGATAGAGTGCCTTCACCATCACCATCACCACCCCACCACCCTCGACCCCACCTCCACCACTCATGCCTACAGTGAACTCGTGAGTCCTATCATAATGCCCCCAACGAGTCAGATGAGTGCCCTTTCATCACCATCACCCATCACCAACCCCACCCCCACAACCACCACCCTCGACCCCACCTCCACCACTCATGCCTACAGTGAACTCTTGAGTCCTATCACAATGCCCCCAACGAGTCAGATGAGTGCCTTCACCATCACCATCACCACCACTACCACCCCACCACCCTCGACCCCACCCCCACCACTTATGCCTAGAGTGAACTCTTGAGTCCTATCACAATGCCCCCAACGAGTCAGATGAGTGCCTTCACCTCACCAACCATCACCACCACTAACCCACCCACCCAGACTAACACCCCACCCATCCATCACCCACACACCCTCGCCCACCCCCAACCCCCACCACATATGCCTAGAAAGGTCTCGAACCTCGGATCCTATCACAATGCCCCCAACGAGTCAGATGATTGCCTTCAACTTCATCACCATCACCATCAACCACCACCAACACCACCACCCACCAAAATCACCCTCTACCCCACCCCACCCTTATGCCCTACAGTGAACTAACTCGTGAGGTCCCTATCATAAATGCCCCCAACGAGTCCGATTAGAGTGCCTTCAACCATCACACATCACCACCCCCCACCCTCGAGCCCCACCAAATACCTCCCACCACTCATGCCTACAGTGAAAAACTCGTGAGTCCCTATCATACTTCCCCCAACGAGTCCAGAGAGTGCACTTCACCATCAGCACCACCACCACCACCCCACCACCCTCGACCTTCACCAGCCCCCACACACATCTATATGCTAGTGTAGTGAACGCCTTGAGTCCTATCGACCAAATCAATCAACGAGTCAGATGATGTGCCTTCTCACCATCACCACACCAGCAATCCACATTCACCACCCATCGAACCTGCCACATCCTACCCAACTATTGCCTAAGTGAACCCTTGAGTCAAGCTATCATCACATGTACCTCAACCCCCCAACGAGTACAGCCATGCTCAGCTGCACTTCCCCATCACCATCCCTCTCCTGAACATCACAGCAGCATACAGCATCCCAAACCCAATCACCCATCATCGAACATCCCTACATCCATCATCACACCAGCTTACTATACCCTAGAGTGAACTCGTGAGTCATATCACAATACCCCACGAGTCCTCAGATGATTGCGAAATCTCACACCCCTGGTTTGTTCTACAATTGCATCATCATCTTTATCAAACATCCCTACTACTCTCGTCGCTACATGACTGCCGACTCATCGAGCGCCGCCCACCACACCACCACCACCCCACCCCACGCCTCACCTCATCTCACCAACAGTCCCACTCATCCCCCTCACTTTTCAATACTCACTCCCCGACTGCGATCATCTTCAACCTGTCCATTCCATTTGGTGCTACAACATCCAGCAGCCTCTTCTGATCAGAACATACTCCATCTGACACTAATGAGGCGCAATTCACCACCAACCAACCAACCCCCCCCCCACCCACCCCTCCACCCACACCCAACCCACACCCACCGACACCACCCCCCACCCCCCACCCCCCACCGCCAACCCCTCGACCCACCACCGCACACCCCACCCAACACCATCCACCCCCACCCCCACGACCCACCATCAACCCAACCCCACACCCCACCATCCCCTACCACTACCCCAACCCCCCACCGATCCCAACACCCCACCCCACACCCACCATCACCCAACCCGCACACCCCCCACCACCCTACCACGACCCCAACCCCACACCATCCACCACTCACCCCCTTTTGAGCTTTGAATGCCTTCTTTTAACATCCACCACCGCCTCTTTTTCCGCTCTTACCCACCCGCCGATCATTGAGTGACCGCAGCGAACGCAAGCTTGGATAGAAGAACCGTCCTCTGCTGGCAAGCCTCCTTTGCTGCTCACCGTGGCCCGCGCTTTGAAGAAGAGCCTAGAGAGTGGGGGGGGGGGGGGGGGGGGGGGGGGGGGGTAGTTCATTGTGTTTGTGTGGTGTGTGTGTGTGTGTATTTATGGTTTGTGGGTAAGTTTAATGAAGCAGATAGCAAACCCTATTCTGCTGTGTGATCCTCACTGGCAACTCCCGTGGCTCTGCATTTTTGAAGGACCCTGTGTTTGTGTGTGGTGTGTGGGTGGTGGGGGGGGGGGCGGAAGGGTGGGTTTTGTGTGTGTGACGTGGTGTTATGTGTGCTCCGTGGGGTATTTTTATGTGTGTGGGTCAGTTTATGTATGTCGCCGATATAAAACCTCTTCTGCTGTATGAGCCTCCATTGGGGGCGTCGCCGTGGCTGCAGTTTTGAAGAGATCCTGTGTGTGTGTGTTGGTGGTGTGGTGTGTGTGGGGAGTTGGGGGGGGGTGGGGGGGGTTGGGGGTGGAGGGTGGGGATGGAACACGGGTGGGTTTTTGTGTGCTTGGTGCGTGTGGGGTTTTATGTGTTTGGGTATTTAATTATTAATCTTCAGTCATCTAGTCATAATCTCATTGGTCGCAATCACCGGCTTGCAACTTTGAAGGGATCCTTAGAGTGGAGGGTTTTGGGATGGATTCAGTGTCTTGTGTCTGTCGGGGTGGTGCGTCCCGCGGAGCGTGCTTGTTGTGTGTGCCGGGGTGTTGATAGTAGATGAGGTTTTGCCGTGATGTTTTTCGCGGGCGGCGGCAGTGTTTTTGCTTGTCGTGTCGGGGTGGTGCCAGGGCGGGCGTGTTTGTGTTTGCGGGTGTTGTGCGCGGGCGGGCCGTGCAGCTGTGTGGGCCGGGTTGTGTCCGCGGGCATGTTTGTGTGTTTCGTGGGTTTCTCTGCCGGGCGATGTTTGTGTTTGTCGTGCCGTTGGAGTCCGTTTCTCTCGCCTGTTTCCGGTGCGTGGTTGTCGGGGATCGTGTGGGTTCGGGGCTGGCTGACTAGGGCGGCGGGCGGCGGTGCGCCGGGCCAGGGTGAGGAAGGGGGGGTTAGAGGGAGATAGGGTGGCTGGGTGGTGTCTGGGTGTGGGTGTGGGGTTAGGTATTGGACTGCTGGGAGTAGCGATGTGGGGATGGAGGTGAGGGGATATTATCGTTCTTTTGCTTCTATTTGTTCTTTCTTTCTTCGTTCTCTGTTATTTGGGCTCTTTCTTTTCGTATTGCTCTTTTTTCATTTGGGTGGCTGGGTGGGTGTGGGGGGTGCGGGGGTTTTGGTGATGGATGCGGTGCCTTTTAGCTGTTTGTCTTCGCGCTGGGCGTTCGTGTTACTTGTTGTTTGCGTCTCTTTTCTATGTTCGGCTTTCTTCCGTGTCCTCTTTTGTCCGTTCTCTTTTTCTTCTCTTTCTACCTACTTTGTTTTTTGTTTTTGGGGTGTTCTTTCGGTGGGCTTCTTTCTGCTCGGCCCTTTAGCTGACTTCGGTTGGTGGGGGTGGTGCGCGGGCTCGGTATGCCGTGGGGCCGGGTTCGCGGCATTGTGCTTGCCGTTGGGCGGGTGTTGCGCGGTTGCGGTGTACCTGTTTGGTGCGGATGGTGGTGGCCCCCCGGCTTGGTGCCGCCCTGTTCGTTCTTTGTTGTTGTGTCGGCTTTATTTGTTTTTTTTTTTGGCTCTCCTGCTTTCTCTTTTCGTTGGTGCGTTTTCTGTGTGATTGCTGCCTCTGTTGCTTTGGCTGGTGGGCGGTCCCAGGCGGGCTCCCGGGGCGTTCGGTCTGTGGGGCTGGGGTGGTTCCCCCCCGGTTCGGTTCCCCGCTTTCTGGCTGTGTGCTGTTGCGGCGGGTGTTTGTGTGTGGTCGGGGGCTCTCGGCTCTCGCTGCTGTCGTTGGAGGTGGGCCGGGGGTGCTGAGGGGGGTGGGGGGTCACGGGAGGGACAGCGCAGGGGAGGGAGGTTTGGTGCGGCGGGCGGTTGCGTAAGTGGCTGTTGGTGTGTGTGGGGGGGCGTTGGGGTGGGGGTGGGGGGGGAGGGATGGGGCTAAATCATCATCACATGAATACAGGAGAGACGCCATCGTCATCACTTACCGTTGGGGATCAGCTATGTTATATAACAGTAGTGAATAAATAATATTAGATAACATTAGTCGGACGAGCCGTCTCACCAGAATTTCGTTTTTTTTTGAAAAACTAATATTATTGTGACACTGTAATAATATTAGTTAATATTACTTATTCAACCACTTAAAGTACTTTTTCAACCACTTAAATCAGTTTTTCAACCACTTATATTAGTTGCCATTCCCTGCTTACCGTTGCATCAGAGTGCATTCCAGTTGTCTGTGCCAGGGTGCACACATCGCTTCTTTTTTATGTCTTCACGTACAGTCTCACGTGATGTTAGGACTCATCTGAGAAGTGGTTCATCTTAACCGGTAGACTGCTCCACTTTGGCGATCCAGACGGGCCTGGTAGGGTTTGAATTGAAGTGTGTTCTTGAGGGTTGGTGGAGGTGGGGGCTGGGGGTGGGTATTGGGTCCATCTTAGGACGTCACCTGCCTCCAACTTTGGCGCTCTCCCCCAGAAGGGCCTTGGCCATGGGTTGGGAATTGACGTGTGTTATTGGAGGGGTGGTGGAGGTGGGGGGCTGGGGGTGGGTATTGGGTCCATCTTAGACAGTCGACCTGCCTCCAACTTGGCGCTATCCAGAAGGGCCTGGCCAGGGGGTTTGAAATTTGGCGTGTGTTAGGTGGCGGGGGTGTTGAGAGGTGGGGGCGGGGGTGGGTATTGGGGGCTCCCTCTTAAGACATAAGTCGACCTGCCTCCAACTGGGCGCTATCCAAAAGGGCTTTGTCAGGGGTTTGAATTGTCAGGTGTTTTCTAGCTTCATGGTTTTAGGCCTCCTCCAGGGACAGCGTTTTTATAGCTTTTAATAACTTGGTGGGGCCATTTAGAACACATTAAAAACAAGTCCTATGCAGCATCGCAAGCGACGCGGAAAATTGGCGGAGTGTGTTGGCAACGGAACGAAAGGTGGCAACGATGGCGACAAACGAGTTAGTTAACGGCGGCCGTTTAGACGAACATGTTCAGGCTTCAAGAAATGTTTCGGTTGGACAGACGGACAAATGGGTAACCCTGGGGGCTCTCGCCCCCTTGAAGAGGGGGCTCCGCCAACAAAAAATACAGCGTCAATTTGTGTCCACCCTGGCCCTATTCCTGTCCTATATTATATTCCGGTCATATATTGTATTCCTGTCCTATATTATACAATATATAGCCTCCAACTTGGCTCTTTCCAAAAGGGCCTGGTCAGGGGTTTGAATTGACGTGTGTTGTTGGAGGGGTGGTGGGGGTGGGGTGGGGGGGAAACAAATTTAAAAGAATCAGTTTGTCAAAACAATGGTGGGGTGCCAATATGCACCAGTGTATGTGGGGAGGTTCTCACCCCTAGGTCTGGACATTCCTATTAAAAAAGGCCTGGAGGGGCATGGTGTTAAGGGGACCCGCTAAAATTTTGCTAAAACGGGGGTAAAACTATCGCACGCACACACACACACACACACCCACACCCACACCCACACACACACAAACACCTTGTGCGATCGCTATATATAAAACAAAAATCCCTGTTTGGGTGGTTGTATTGGCGAAACCATCGAAAGAAGTTTCGCAATCACTGTGTCGTGTGTGTGAGGGTCTGTGCGTTGTGGTAGTGGTGGTGTGGGTGTGTGTGGTGGGTGTGGTTGTTTGTCCCTGGCTTTCTTTTTTGGGGTTTGTTGTGTCGCTCTCGCCCCCCCAAAACTCAGGGCATTTCGGTTCAAACTTCCGCCATTTGTATTATGAAACTTACAAAAACTTCCCCACATTGTGCTATACCGTACATCAAAGAATCTAGAACAAAACAATAACACTGAAAATTACAAAAATTCCAACAAGTGGTCTAGACCGTAAAACATAAAAGAACTAGAGACAAGAACTAACACTGAAATTACAAAACTTCCAAACCTTGGTGGCTAGCAGTAAAATAAACGAACTAGAACAAGAACAATGAAATTACAAAAACTTCCAACATTGGTGCTAGACAGTAAAATAAAAGAACTAGGACAAGAACAATCCAATTAAAATTACCAAAACTTCCACATTGGGTGCGAGACAGTAAAATAAGACTAGAACAGCACAATAAAACACTGAACATTACGAAACTTCCAACATTGGTGCTAGACAGTAAAATAAAAGAACTAGAAACAAGAACAATACAGAAATTACAGAACTTCCAACATTGGTGCTAGACAGTAAAATAAAAGAACTAGAACAAGAACATAACAATGAAATTACAAAACTTCCAATATTGGTGCTAGACAGTAAATAAAAGAACTAGAACAAGAACAAGAACAATGAAATTACAAAAACTTCCAACATTGGTGCTAGACAGTAAAATAAAAGAACTAGAACAAGAACAATAACAATGAAATTACAAAAACTTCCAACATTGGTGCTAGACAGTAAAATAAAAAAAGAACAAGAACAAGAACATAACCATGAAATTCCAAGAAACTTCCAACCTTGTGTCATAGAGCTTAAACTAAAAGCACATAACAAGAACCTGAAATTACAAAAACTTCCACATTAGGTGCTAAGACAGGTACAATAAAAGAACTAGCAACAAGAAACGAACAATGAAATTATTACAAAAACTTCCAACATTGGTGCTCTACAGTAAACATAAAATAACAAGACACTAGAACAAGAACAATACATGAAATTACCAAACTGCCAACCTTGGGCTAGACATAATAAAAGAACTAGAACAAGAACAATCAATGAAATACAAACACTTCCAAATATTGGTGCAGACAGTACAATAAAGAACTAGAACAAGAACAATAACTGAAATTACAAAAACTTATCCACATTGGTGCTAGACAGTAAATAAAGACTGAAACAAGAACAAAACAATGCAATTACAAAAACTTCAACAGTGGTGCTACACAGTACATAAAAGACTTAAAACAAGAAGACGACCAATGAATTTACAAACTTCCAACATTGGTGCTAGACAGTAAATACAAAAACTAGAACAAGCACATAACAAATGAAATTACAAAAACTTCCAACTTGTGCTATACAGTAAATAAAATAAAAGACTAGACAAGAACACCGAACAATGAATTACAAAAACTTCCCAACATTTGTGCTGAGACAGTACATAAAGAACTATAACAATAACAATAACAATGAAATTACAAAAACTTCCAACATTGGTGCTAGACAGTAAAATAAAAGAACTAGAACAAGAACAATAACAATGAAATTACAAAAACTTCCAACATTGGTGCTAGACAGTAAAATAAAAGAACTAGAACAAGAACAAGAACAATGAAATTACAGAAACTTCCAACATTGGTGCTAGACAGTAAAATAAAAGTACTAGGACAAGAACAATAACAATGAAATTACAAAAACTTCCAACATTGGTGCTTAAGAACAAAAGATAAACAGAACAAGACCAAAGACCAATGAATTACAAAACTTCCAACATTGGTGCTAGACAGTAAAATAAAAGAACTAGAACAAGAACAATAACAATGAAATTACAAAAACTTCCAACATGGTGCTATGACAGTTAAAAATATAAATAAAAGAACTAGAACAAGAATAAACCCATACCAATGAAATTACAAAAACTTATTCCAACATTTGGTGCTAGACGTTAAAAATAAAAGACTAGAACAGAACCACTAACAATGAAAATTACAGAAACATTTCCCAACATATGGGGCTAGACCGTAAAATAAAAGAACTAGAACAGAACAATAACATGACTTACAAAACTCCAACATTGGGCTAGACATAAAATAAAAGAACTAGAACAAGAACAGAAACCGAAATTACAAAAACTCTAACTTCACATTGGTGCTAACCAGTAACATAAAAGAACTGAAACAAGACAATACAAGGAAATTACACAAAAACTCCAACATTGGGCTAGACAGTAAATAAAAACTAGAACAAGAACAAGACCAATGAAATACACAAAACTTCCAACCATTTGGTGCTAGACGTACATACAAAAAGAACTAGAACAAGAAACAGCACAATGAACATTACAAAAAAACTTCCAACTTGTGCTGAGACAGTAAAATAAAAGAACTAGAACCAGAACAATAACAATGAATTACAAAAATTCCAACATTGGTGCTAGACCAGTACAATAAAAAGAACTAACAAGAACAGAACATGAAATTAAACCAAAACTTTCCACTTGGTGCTAGACAGTCAAATAAAAGAACTAGAACAAGAAACAAACAATAAATTAAAAACAAAACTTTCCAACATTGGTGCTAGACATAAAATAAATAAAAGAACTAGAACAGAACAAGAACATGAATTAAAAACCTTCCAACATTGGGTGCTATACCGTAAAATACAAAGCACTAGAAAGAACAATAACAATGAAATTACAAAAACTTCCAACTTGGTGCTGAACCGTAAATAAAGACATACGAACAAGAACAAGAACAATGAATTACACAGAAACGTCCAACCTTGTGCTAGAACACTTAAAATAAAGTACTAGGACCAGACAATAACAATGAAATTACAAAAACTTTAACTTCCAACATTGGTGCTAGAAAGACGTACAAAAAAGAACAAGAACAAGAACAAATGAATTACAAAAAACTTTCCAAACATTGGTGCTAGACAGTAAAATAAAAGAACTAGAACAAGAACAATGAAATTACAAAAACTTCCAACATTGGTGCTAGACAGTAAAATAAATAAAGAACGAGAAACAAGACAATACCATGAAATTACAAAACCTCTTTCCAACTTGGTGGCTGAGACAGTAAAATAAAAGAACTATAACAAGACAATAACAATGACTTTACAGAAACTTCCAACATTGAGTGCTAGACAGTAATCAAAGAACTAAACAGAACCAGAACAAGGAATTAGCAAAAACTTTTACCCACCATTGGGCTAGACAGTAAAATAAAAGAACTAGAACAAGAACAAGAACAATGCATTACAAAAACTGAAGTTCTCCCACCATTGGTGCTACACAGTAAAAATAAAGAACTAGAAACAAGAACAATCACAATGACCTATTACAAAAATTCCGTTGTTGTTGTAGGAGAGATGAACTAGAAAACAAGAACAAGAACAATGAAATTACAAAAACTTCCAACATTGGTGCTAGACAGTAAAATAAAAGAACTAGAACAAGAACAAGAACAATGAAATTACAAAAACTTCCAACATTGGTGCTAGACAGTAAAATAAAAGAACTAGAAACAAGGAAACAATAAACATGTGAAATTACAAAAATTCCAACATTGTTAGACTTAAAATAAAAGACACTAGAACAAGCACCTAACATGAAATTACAAAAACTTCCACACATTGGTGCTAGGACAGTAAAATAAAAATAAAGAAACTAGAACAAGACACAAGAACAATGAAATACAAAACTCCCACAACATTTGGTGTCTAGACAGTAATAAAAGACCTTAGAACAAGACCCAATACCATGAAATTACAAAAACTTCCAACATTGGTGCTAGACAGTAAAATAAAAGAACTAGAACAAGAACAAGAACAATGAAATTACAAAAACTTCCAACATTGGTGCTAGACAGTAAAATAAAAGAACTAGAACAAGAACAATAACAATGAAATTACAAAAACTTCCAACATTGGTGCTAGACAGTAAAATAAAAGAACTAGAACAAGAACAATAACAATGAAATTACAAAAACTTCCAACATTGGTGCTAGACAGTAAAATAAAAGAACTAGAACAAGAACAAGAACAATGAAATTACAAAAACTTCCAACATTGGTGCTAGACAGTAAAATAAAAGAACTAGAACAAGAACAAGAACAATGAAATTACAAAAACTTCCAACATTGGTGTAGACAGTAAAATAAAAAGAAACTAGAACAAGACACCAATAACAAGAAACTTACAAAAATTCCAACATGGTGCTTGCTAGACAGTCAAAATACAAGAACTCGAACAAGAACAATAACAATGAAATTACAAAAACTTCCAACATTGGTATATAAAAATAAGAAATAAAAAAAACTTCCTAACCGCCCCCCAGGCTCACCAGATTTATGTCATCCTTGTATGCTGCTGGTATGCTGGCAAAGCGAGACTTGATTGCCGTGGCATCCTCGGCGTTGGTGGCCATTGCCTTCCCAATGTCCATATCTTGCATATTCTGAGAAGGAGGTGAAGGTGAGGGTGAGAGTGAGTGGTGGAGGGACAGATATTTGCATATTTCAAAATGCCTTTGCCTTTCCAACTTCCAAATCTTGCATATTCTGAAAGGGAGGTGAGAGGGAGGTGAGAGGGAGGTGAAGGTGAGGGTGAGAGTGAGGGGGAGCAGTGTGAGGTGAGAGGGAGGTGAAGGAGAGGGAGAGAGTGAGGGGGTGGGGGCGGAGAGGGATGGGGCGGAGAGAGCTTCCCTTCAAGTTGCTCCTGCAAATGGTGGATCCCTACGGAACCTTCAAGCAAGGGGACCTACCCCCCCCCCCCCCCCCACACACACACACATACCCACCATCACAGTCAACCCCACCACCCATTGTGATACCCACCATCAGCACCCAGCTTCCCTTCAAGTTGCTTCTGCTGCTGGAAAGTCCCTTAAGGGAACCTTCAAGCTCAAGGTGCCCCCCCCCCCCCCCCCCCCCCCCCCCCCCACACCCACACACACACCACACACCATCACAGTCACCCCCACCACCCATTGTGATACCCACCATCAGCACCCAGCTTCCCTTCAAGTTGCCACTGCTAATGGCAAGTCACTCAGGAACCTGCAAGCTCAAGGTGCCCTACCCCCCACCCCACCCTCACCATCACAGTCACCCCCCCACCACCTATTGTGATTCTCAACCTTGAGAACCAATCTCCCCCTGAAGTTGCCACTGCTAATGGCAAGTCACTCAGGACCCTTCAAGCTCAAGGTGCCCCCCCCCCCCCCCCCCCCCCCCCCCCCACACACACACACACACACACACACACACACACATAACCCCACCATCACAGTCACCCCCACCACCCATTGTGATTCTCACCTTGAGCACCAAGCTTCCCCTCAGTGTTCCATGATGGTAGCAAGTCCCTCAAAATCCTTCAAGCTCAAGGTACCCCCCCCCCCCACCCCACCCCACCCACCCACCCACATAAACCATCACAGATACCACCAAACTCGCCAACACCACCTTTTGTAATTCTCACCTTGAGCACCAAACTCCCCTTCAAGCTCAAGGTACCCCCCCCCCCCCCCCCCCCCCCCCCCCCCACACACACACACACACACACACACACACACACACACACACACACAAACCATCACAGATACCACCAAACTTGCCAACACCAACTTTTGTTATTCTCACCTTGAGCACCAAGCTTCCCTTCAAGTTGCTTCTGCTGCTGGAAAGTCCCTTAGGACCCTTCAGGCTCAAGGTGCCCCCACCCCACCCCTCACCCACCAACCCACCCACATCACACCACCACAGTGACCCCACCCCTACCCCTACCCCCATCCCCCATTGTAATTCTCACCTTGAGCACCAAGCTTCCCTTCAAGTTGCTACGGCAGATGGTGAGTCCCTTAGGACCCTTCAGGCTCAAGGTGCCCCCACCCCACCCCTCACCCACCAACCCACCCACACCACACCACCACAGTGACCCCACCCCTACCCCTACCCCCACCCCCCCATTTTAATTCTCACCTTGAGCACCAAGCTTCCCTTCAAGTTGCTACGGCAGATGGTGAGTCCCTTAGGACCCTTCAGGCTCAAGGTGCCCCCACCCCACCCCTCACCCGCCAACCCACCCACATCACACCACCACAGTGACCCCACCCCTACCCCTACCCCCACCCCCCATTGTAATTCTCACCTTGAGCACCAAGCTTCCCTTCAAGTTGCTACTGCAGATGGTGAGTCCCTCTGGACCCTTCAAGCTCAAGGTGCACCAGAGCTCGTACAGGATCCAAGACCTAGTGAATTCAGGACCAAGGTCATGGCACGAGTGAGACAGGGATGTTTCTTATACCATGTAAATAAGGATATCACTATCGCTCTGGATCCAAGACCTAGTGAATTCAGGACCAAGGCAATGGCGTGAGTGAGACAGGGATGTTTCTTATGTCATGTACATAGGGATGTCACTATTGCCCTGGATCTGAGATGTAGTGAATTCAGGACCAAGGTCATGGCACGAGTGACACAGGGATGTATCTTATGTCATGTAAATAGGGATGTCACTGTTGTACAGGATTCAAGACCTAGTGAATTCAGGACCAAGGTCACGGCGCGAGTGATACAGGGATGCGTCTTATGTCATGAAGTGCGGATGTCACTATAGCTCTGGTTCAGATATATTTTTTCAAATCAAAAAGAGGAAATATTATTCCTTTTTATTTTATTCCTCCCTATTTCCCTCCCAAAACAGGATCCTTATTCCGATTTGGGTCATTTTTAATCAATTTCAGTAAAAACGAAAAACTGTTTTATTTTTAGGTTTTTTATTCCGGCAATTTTGGCCAAAACGGGGTCTCGTATTCCGATCGGAATGTATTCCGGAAAATGTCCCTGCTCTGGTTACAAGATTATAGGGCGATGCATTGTACAATATTGTATGATACATCATACAATATCATATAAATATACAATATATTCATATATCATACAACATATATACCCACAAAATTGTACTTAATAACCCTATATATGGTATAAACGAATAATAAACAGACACACAAACAGGCTGACACACACATACACACTCACACGCTCACCCACACCTCACACACACATACATGCGCACACGCATGCACTAACAAATGCGCATGGGCAGCAGCCTATAAAGAGCAGAACAAACAACAGGGTGGGTGGGTGGGTGGTGGTGGTGGTGGTGGTGGTGGGGCACAGTCGGGGTTGGGGTGGTTTGGGGGTTTGGGGTGTGTGTGTGTGTGTGTGTGTGTGTGTGTGTGTGTGGTGGTGGTTTGTGAATGGGCAGCAGCCTATAAAGAGCAGAACAAACAACAGGGTGGGTGGGTGGGTGGGGGGGGGCACAGTGGGGGTTGGGGGGGACGGGGGTTGTGGTGGTTTGATGCGTGTGTGTGTGTGTGTGGTGGTGGGTGGGTTAATGAACAGCGGCCTATAAACATCAGAACAAACAACAGAGCTAAGCAATGTGATCACTAGCAGGTACGCACATTGTTAGGGAGTTGTCCCCTTGGTCCTTGGAAGTTTAAAGATAATGCAAGGGGTAAGTGTGTATGTTGCAGTCCATGGGTAGACAGACAGGCTAGCAGGATGGACTTGCCCAACCCCATCGCTAACGACGTGGGAGAATTGAAAGGAGGTTTGAAGAGAATGAATGGGTTAAGCATGTATGCTACAGTTCATGGGTAGACAGACAGGCTAGCAGGATGGACTTGCCCAACCCCATCGCTAACGACGTGGGAGAATTGAAAGGAGGTTTGAAGAGAATGAATGGGTTAAGCATGTATGCTACAGTTCATGGGTAGACAGACAGGCTAGCAGGATGGACTTTCCCAACCCCATCGCTAACGACGTGGGGGAATTGAAAGGAGGTTTGAAGAGAATGAATGGGTTAAGCATGTATGCTACAGTCCATGGGTAGACAGACAGGCTAACAGGATGGACTTGCCCAACCCCATCGCTAACGACGTGGGAGAATTGAAAGGAGGTTTCAAGAGAATGAATGGGGTAAGTTTGTATGAAATTGAAATTGAAATTGTTACATCCGTGTAATACAGTTACTCACAGGACGTGATGTTAAGGACACCACAGCGTAAGCTGGAGCTAGCTATAGTCGCCATAAGTTTGTATGCTACAGTCCATGGGCAGCCAGATAGAGAGAACAAACAAACAAGAGAGCAGTGATCACAATCAGGCCCGCACCGTGTAAGGGAGTTAGCCCCTTGGTCCAAGCACAACAGGCAGGATGTCGACTGGTAGACAGCAGCGCATGTGTTGGCCATCAGCTGTTGGGGTGTTGCAGCTGCAGGTTGGAGGAGCATTGGAAGGAGAGCTACTTTAGTATAAGTTATCAAGCAAGCAGGCAGGCAGGCAGGCCAGCAGTCCGGCATGCAGGGAGGCAGGCAGGCAGGCAGGCAGGATGTCGACTGGTAAACAGCAGCGCATGTGTTGGCCATCAGCTGTTGGGGTGTTGCAGCTGCAGGTTGGAGGGGCATTGGAAGGAGAGCTGTGTTAGACTTAGTTAGCAAGCAGGGAGGCAGGCAGGCAGGGAGGCAGGCAAGCAGACAAGGAGGCAGGCTGGCAGACAGACAGGCAGGCATGCAGGCAGGCAGGCAGGCAGGCAGGATGTCGACTGGTAGACAGCAGCGCATGTGTTGACCATCAGCTGTTGGGGCGTTTCAGCTGCAGGTTGGAGGGGCATTGAAAGGAGAGCTACTTTAGACTAAGTTAGCAAACAAGCAAGCAGGCAGGCGGTCAGACAGGCAGGCAGGCAGGCGGTCAGGCAGGCAGGCAGGCAGGATGTTGACTGGTAAACAGCAGCGCATGTGTTGGCCATCAGCTGTTGGGGTGTTGCAGCTGCAGGTTGGAGGGGCATTGGGTGGAGAGCTAAGAGGAGCCGCTTTTGTTTTTATGAGTGTTGCTGTCTTGTTTTTATGAGTGTTGCTGTCTTGTTTTTATGACTGTTGCTGTCTTGTTTTTATGACTGTTGCTGTCTTGTTTTTATGACTGTTGCCCCTAGAAATACAACATCCTTCAAACCAGTACCAATGCCAGCAACATGTAATGATTCATATTTTACGCACTCATTCACACCAGGGTACTTCCAAGCGCGCACTTTTGCGCGCTGGCGTGCTGCCTTTTTGAGCCCCACTGCGCGTTTCGCGCAGTTTTTTGCAACCCCCGGTGGGCGCAGCAAGCAATTTTTGCGCTTTTTGCACTACAAAGCGCAGTTTTGTTTTTCAAGTGCGCTAACGCGCTGGCCAATTTGGTCAATGGAAGTAGCCTGCACTCATTCACACAATCAAGCAAGCAAAGAAGAGTGGGAATGGAAGTACCCTGCTCTCATTCACCTTTTTGCCTTGTGGGTGCTTTTTCTTTTTGTTTAAAGCACAGAGTCTCATACACCCTCGCAGTGTCAAGTAGACTTTAACATGAAATGTAATGTAATGTAATTTACACAATCAAGCAAGCAAAGAAGAGACCGAGAATCCCTGTTCAAAGAATGGCTCAATGGTAGAGCGACTTGAACGACATAGGTGCCGAGTTCGAATCCCCACGGGTGCGATGAGTTTTCGCGGTCGCTGTCAACCACCATGGTAGCTTTGTCCTTTACTAAGTAGCAGCCCGTTCCCTACCGCCGTAAGACGGGGCTCCCTTAATACCACACCCCACCAGGTGTTATCATTAAGAGACCAAGCACTAGAGCATGCAACCAATCAAAACAAGCTCCCACATTGGTGTTGGTTCACCTCACCCCAGTCTAGCCGGCTAAGGCGTAGCCAAGTAGGCTAAACAGCGAACCATAGGCTTAATAGGCATAGCCAAATAGTTATAAACAGGCGGAACCAAACATAGGCTAACCATAAACAGGCGGAACCAAACGGCAGTAAACAGGCATTGCCAAACATAGGCTAATCATAAACAGGCGTAGCCGAATAGTTGTAAACAGACATTGCCAAACATAGGCTAACCGTAAACAGGCGTAGCCGAACAGTTGTAACAAGTACCCACCATGGTGTTGGTTCACTGAATGGAGCTAGCCAAGCTATCCACACACACACACCACACACACACATACCAGACACACACATACCACACCACACACACACATACCACACCACACACACACACACACATACCACACACACACATACCACACCACACACACACACACATACCACACACACACACCACACACACACATACCACACAAACACATACCACACCACACACACACACATACCACACACACACACCACACACTCACATACCACACCACACATACACATACCACACACACACACCACACACACACAAACCACACCACACACACACATGCCAAACTACCCACCTTGGTGTTGGTCCACTGAAATTGGAGCTAGCCAAGCTACACACACACACACACCACACACACACATACCACACACACACACCACACACACACATACCACACCACACACACACACATGCCAAACTACCCACCTTGGTGTTGGTTCACTGAAATTGGAGCTAGCCAAGCTACACACACACACACACCACACACACACACCACAGACACACACCACACACACACATATCACACACACACACCACAGACACACACACCACACACATACCAAACAACCCACCTTGGTGTTGGTTCACTGAGAATGGAGCTAGCCACACGTAGGTCGAGGATGGGGAGGAATCAGGCATCTGTTCTTTGACGTAGTGAGCCACAGATTCAATGACCTTTTTCAGGGGCCTGCCCCACGGGGTAATGATGAAGATCTGAGGGCTTCCACTCAAACCCTCATCTAGCAGATCCACAAACCTGTAGGGATCGGTGGGGGTAGTTAGTCCCCACAAAGCCACTCCCCAGGGAATCAGATCTCCACAGGTTTAGGGTTTAGGTTTAGGGTTGTAGGGTATAGGTTTCTGATTCACTGGGACTGGCATTGTGGGGACTAGCTTCCCCCCTCCTTGGAGATCGGCAACTAATATAAGTGTTTGAAAAACTAGTATTAACTCATATTATTATAGCGTCACAATAATTTTAGTTTTTCAAAGAAATTCAAAATTCTGGCGAGCCAGCTCGTCAGTCAAAAATTAACTAACATTCACTGATATTATTAATTCACTAATATTAACCAACTTAGCCGTTCCCTACAAACCTGCACTTTTTTTTGTCCGTCTGTGGTTTGATGACCTTCTTGACCACGGAGTATGTGTCTGAGGTCTGGTCCTCCTCGGACAAGCTAGCCACAAAGGCCAAGAGAGATGAAAGTGCGATGCCACTATTGACAAGGGACTCCTCAGCATGCTCAACAGTGTCAGAATCAGCCTGTGTTGTGCATGGTGGGTGGGTTGGGTGAGTGGGTGGGTGGGTTGGTGGGTGGGTTGGTAGATGGTGAGTTGGGTCGATGGTGAGTTGGGTGGATGGATGGGTGGGTGGATGGGTGGATGGATGGATGGATGGATGGATGGATGGATGGATGGATGGATGGATGGATGGATGGATGGGTGGGTGGATGGATGGGTGACAGTGCGATGCCGCTATTGACAAGGAACTACTCAGCGTGCTCAACAGTGTCAGAATCAGCCTGTGTTGTGCATGGTGGGTGGGTTGTGTGGGTGGGTGAGTTGTGTGGGTGGGTGGATGGATGGGTGACAGTGCGATGCCACCATTGACAAGGGACTCATCAGCGTATATTAATAGTATCAGAATCAGCCTGTGTTGTGCATGGTGGGTGGGTGGGTGGATGGATGGGTGACAGTGCGATGCCGCTATTGACAAGGGACTACTCAGCGTGCTCAATAGTATCAGAATCAGCCTGTGTTGTGCATGGTGGGTGGGTGGGTTGTGTGGGTGGGTTGTGTGGGTGGGTGGATGGGTGGATGGGTGGATGGATGGGTGGGTGGGTGGGTTGTGTGGGTGGGTGGACGGACAGACGGACGGACAGACGGATGGATGGATGAGGGGATAGATGGATGGATGGATGGATGGATGGATGGATGGATGGATGGATGGAACGTATGAATCACCATGTTATCAGACCATTTATTACCTCAGTGCCCAGGCTAAGAGCCAATGCTGGAGCAAGCCTCGAGCTTGCACTCGCATCCTCTTCAGCAACGAGTGGGGGGCGGACAAAGGCGCTTGCTGTAGGTAGTCGGGTAAGAACCTCCGCGGCCGCTACAACCACCTCCTCCAGCTTCTCCTCTACCACCTCATCACCCCCATCAGCAGGGGCCATGTCAGTTGCTGCAGCTTCCTCCTCTGCCAGGGCAGCTTCACCTTCTTTAAAAGACTCTCCGTCCACCTCTTTGGTGGAGTCCCTGTCTCCCTCCTGGGTCGATGCTCCATCCTCCTCCTTGGTGGATGCGCCATCCTCCTTCTCGGCAACATCGCCCTCCTCCTCCTTTTTGACAACACCATCCTCCTCCTTGGCCGATGCGCCATCCTCCTTTTCGGCATCATCACCCTCCTCCTCTATTTTGACAACACCCTCCTCCTCCTCCCCCTCCTCATCGGTAGATGCTCCATCCCCCTCCTTCTTGGTGGCGACTCCTTCTTCCCAAACCGACTCTGCTTCCATCCTGTCACTTCCCTCCTCTTCCTGTCCACTTCGAGTAGCTTCCTCATTGGATTGCTCAGCTTCTTCTTTGCTAGCAGCAGCTTCCTCACTGTCTGATTCAGCTGCCTTGTCGGCAGCATCTGCCACAGCAACAGTAGCAACAGCAGCAGCAGTTTCCTCCTCAGACTTAGCCCCCTCCACCTTCTCATCATCTTCTGCCACCTTCTCCTCACCTTCCCCACTCTGGTCACCCTCAGCTCCCGTCTTGCCTCCCGCCTCAGCCTCGGCCCCCTCCACCTCCTGAAACCCCCTGTCAACCATTACTGGCTCCTCCAACTTAGGAGATCCCAAGCAGCCAAACAGTGCTGCAAAGAACCCCCCACTGCTGGCCTTCACTTCGACACCCGCCTTGTCACCCCCCGCCATCATTTGCGCACTGTTGCCCAGCTCCCTCTCAGCTTCCTCCCCCTTCTCGCCAGCTTCTTCATTGCTGCCCACCACATCCTGGGCAGCCCGAGACTCTGACTTCTCTGCAGCTTCTACCTCAGTGCTGACGTCGCCAACTGTACCAGAGTCCTTCAGGGCCAGCACTCCAGCTACCGACGTACTCCTGGGCCCTTCCAGCTCCAAAATCTTGGCCCCCTCCCCATCCGTTATCGGCGTCCCACTCACGGACATAGTCTTCTGCTCATCCCCATCCATCATCTCCGAAGCTGAGTCGTCCCCCCCTCCGTGGGTGCCCTCCCTTTTTGGCTTGGCTTCGGTATCATCAACCTCGGATGCTGCTGATTCATCCTCCCCCTGGGTGCCCTTCCTTTTTGGCTTGGCTTCGGTATCCTCGACCTCAGATTCTGCTGACTCGTCCCCCCCCTGGGTGCTGTCCCTTTTTTGCTTGGCTTCGGAATCCTTTACCTTAATCTCAGAAGCAGCAGAGTCACCAGCTCCTCCGACCGACCGAATATTTGACAGGTTGGCCGCAGCTACAGCCACAGCATCCTTTGCCAGCTCAGTCTCGCCCTCATCTTCTGTCTTGCCTTCCGTCTCAGCCTTCACCCCCTCCACCTTCTCCTCATCTTCTACCACCTTCTCCTCACCTTCTCCCTTCTGCCCATCCTCACCTTCTGTCACCTTCTCCTCACCTTCCGCCTCAGCCTCGGCCCCCTCCACCTTCTCCCCAGCCTCCTTGTCAACTTTTACTGGCTCTGCCACCTTCGGAGAGCCTGAGCAGCCACATAGTGATTCAAACAATCCCCCACCCTGTTCACCCTGCTTGTTCGAATCATCCAACACAGCCTTACTCTGTTCCACTTGCTCCTCAACTTCGCCATCCAAATCAGGCACTCTCTCCTCTACATCCTCCACCGCCTCCCAGCCCTGCCCAGCCAAATCAGGCGTTCTCTTCTGTACCCCCTCCACCGTCTCCCCGTCCTTCTCAGCCAAATCAGGCTTTCTCTTCTCTGCCTCCTCCACTGCCTCCTCGTCCTGATCAGCCAAATCAGGGGTTCTCTCCTCTACCTCCGCCACCACCTCCCCGCCCTTTTCAGACAAATCAGGAGTTCTCTTCTCTGCCTCCTCCACCGCCTCCTCGTCCTGTGCATCTAAGTCATTTATCGCCTCCTTGCCTTGCAACAATGCCTTTCCCTCCTCTTCATCCAAAATAGCTCCGCTCCCAGGCTGCTTGGCGGATAAGTGAGTGGACTCACTACCAACTCCACCCTCAGACTGCTTCACAGATAACTGAGTGGACTCCTCAGGAGAGTCACTACCAACTCCACCCTCAGACTGCTTGTCAGTCAACTGGCCATGCTTATCAGGAGACTCGCCTGCAGCACCGCTTGCAGACTGCTTGTCAGACAATTGAGAGAGGTCATCTGTAGAGTCACCAGCAACTCCACCCTCGGACTGCTTGTCAGACAACTGGCCATGCTTATCAGGAGACTCGCCTGCAGCACCGCTCACAGACTGCTGGGCTGATAGGCGTCCTGGAACAGCAGGCTCCTCCCCACAGTTGGTGGACTGTCTGACTGACAGGCTGTTTTTATCGGCGTTATCACCTCCCATCGACTGCCTGGCTGATTGGATGTCATTATCACGGGAATCATCAGCATCACCACCCACTGACTGCTTGACTGACAGGCTGTCTTGATCAGCCGCACCTCCAACTGACTCCCTGACTGATTGGGTGTCACTACGGGAATCATCAACACCACTACCCACCGACTGCTTGACTGACAGGCTGTCTTGATCAGCCGCAACTCCAACTGACTCCCTGACTGATTGGGTGTCATTACGGGAATCATCAACACCACCACCCACTGACTGCTTGAATGACAGGCTGTCTTGATCAGCCGCACCTCCTGTAAATTGCTTAACAGATACGGTGTCATTATCAGGGAAGTCATCAGCATCACCACCCACCGACTGCTTGACTGACTGGTTGTCTTGATCAGCTTCATCTCCAACTGACTGCCTGATTGATTGGGTGTCATTATCACGGGACTCATCAGCAGCACCACCCACCGACCGCTTGACTGGCAGCCTGTCTTGATCAGCCTCACTGCTTGCAGACTGCTGGACAGCTAGGGCCTCCTTTTCAGGAGAGTCAGTTGCAGGTTCTAGAATGGACTCCTTGACTGACAGGCTGTCATGGGCAGCCCCAGTGGCATCATCCACCTCTGCTGGTTTCGGAGCTTTGGGGGCCGGTGGTTCCCACATGCTGTACAGGTCATCTGGCTCTTCAGGCTCATGATCACCACTGCCGCCCGAAACCACTTGCTCCAAAACCGCGGGCTCGAAGGTGTTGCCCCAGGCGGATGGCGCCACTGCCTTTGGCTCAGCTGCCAGGCTGTCATCCTGGGTTGCCAGCTTGTCGCTTACCTCAGCTGCAGTGTTGCCAGCATCAGCACGTCCCAGTAGGTCGTCTCCATGGGAAGGTGAGGACGTGCTATCAGGAGGGAGTGGCGATACGGAGTTCCCTCGCTTCAAGTTTGTCCACACGGACTGCAAGACAGGGGATGATACACAGTTACAGCCTGGCAGTGGGGAACATTTACAGCCTGGCATTTTGTCCACACGGACTGCAAGACAGGGGATGATAAACATTTACAGCCTGGCATTTTGTACACACGGACTGCAAGACAAGGGATGATACAAAGTGACAGCCTGGCAGCGGGTAACATTTACAGCCTGGCATTATGTCCATAGGGACAGCAAGATAGGACAAAAATAAAAATAAATGGTGCACACAGGTTCACATTACATCTTTCCTGGTTATTTAGTTGGGTTTTTGAAGCCCTTCGTAGTTCGTAGTTTGTACCTCGAACTTGAGAATTTGGCCCGAGAAATTTGGCATTTAGGCACAAGAATCGGGAATTCTGAGAATTCTCGGGAATTTTGCCTGAAAAAGTGGAGCTACAAACTACGAAAGATGAGGCCCAAATCCAAATCATCCTCTGAACGGCTTTAAGGAGCTACTTGGGGAGCAAAAGGCAGCTAGGAGCACCATGGTGCTACACAAAGATGCATTTTCCCGTCATAGCCATTCAGCGGATGATTTGGATTTGGTTTTTCGAAGCCCTTCGTAGTTCGTAGTTCGTACCTCGAACTTGAGAATTCTGGCATTTAGGCACGAGAATCGGGAATTCTAAGATTTTACGGAAATTTTGCCTGAAAAAGTGGAGCTACGAACTACGGAAGACGAGGCCCAAATCCAAATCATCCTCTGAACGGCTTTGAGGAGCTACTTGGGGGCCAAAAGGCAGCTAGGAGCACCATGGTGCTACACAAAGATGCATTTTCCTGTCCTTAATTATAACCCTGGTATTCACATGAAGGAGTCTCTACCGCCTGGAGGGTGACACTTACTATGTCCGCCATGGTGACTTTCCCCAGCTGCAGCATACGGGAGGGTCCCCCTTAACACCACGCCCCTCAAGGCGTTATCTTTTTTTGTTTAATAAACCTGGTAGGTAGAGACTCTTGGTCTCTATACCATACGGGAGGGCCCTCCTTAACGCCACGCCCCTCAAGGCGTTATCTTTTTTTGTTTAATAAACCTGGTAGGTAGAGACTCTTGGTCCTCTATACCATACGGGAGGGCCCTCCTTAACGCCACGCCCCTCAAGGCGTTATCTTTTTTTGTTTAATAAACCTGGTAGGTAGAGACTCTTGGTCCTCTATACCATACGGGAGGGCCCTCCTTAACGCCACCCCCCTCAAGGCGTTATCTTTTTTTGTTTAATAAACCTGGTAGGTAGAGAGACTCTTGGTCCTCTATACCATACGGGAAGGCCCTCCTTAACGCCACGCCCCTCAAGGCGTTATCTTTTTTTGTTTAATAAACCTGGTAGGTAGAGACTCTTGGTCCTCTATACCATACGGGAGAGCCCCCCTTAACACCACGCCCCTCCAGGCATTATCTTTTTTTGTTTAGTAAACTCCGCGTCGGTCTTCATGTAGGTGCCCGCGCCTGTGCATATACCTTTGCTACTTCCACTGCCTGAGCTGCTGCATCTTTGGCTGCTATTGCAGGATCTAGGGAAGGTGACTGTGGCCATCCTCCTGGTAGGTAGAGACTCTTGGTCCACTATACCATACATGAGCTCTAGGTTATCTTTCTTCACTGCCTGGCCTGCAAACTTTTATCTTGCAGCACCTCTCGAGAGTTGTCTGCTGGGATGTCAGATGTAAGGTGCTGGGATGTTTGGTATCCCGAGAAGAGGTCTGGGAAGTCTGGTATATTATAAAATTCCTCGAGAAGTTCTGTCTGGTAGTTAAGGAGAAAAGGTGATTGCATTTTGTACACATGAGTGTGGAGTAGTAGCGTTTATAGTGCCTATGTTTACTCTGCCAGCAAATGGTGAGCAGCCTGAAGGCTGATAGACCATGTAATGAATCCAACCCAATCTAGGCCAGACACGAACCGTTTTTTATTTTCAGCTACGAGCAGTAGCATCTAGGCAGCTCCCCTGACTAGATGCTACTGCAAAACCTCAGCAAAACCTCGAGCACCTTGAGGCTGACATAATCAGGTTCCCAGAACTGCTCAAACAGTTATGTGTTGCCAAGTGGCCGGCTCAGGGGGGCTGCCTAGAAGCTTCTATGAAAAACTGAAAAGAAAAAACCTGGGCACGAACGCACCTGCGACGCTGGGTCTTCGATAGCCATGATTCAGAGCCAACTGTGAAGTCAATGAGGTGAACCGTACTACTCCTGCGTACTACTCCTGGATATTGAGGTGTAGGTAGTTGAGTGGTTGAACTGGGAGCTGTGTGCGTGTATGTGTGTGTATGTGTGTGTGTGTGGTGGGTGTGGGGGTGTGGGGGGTGGGGTGGGGTGAGGGGGTGGGGGGGGGGGTGGGGTGGGGTGGGGGGGGGGGGGGTGGGGGGGGGGGGGGGGGGGGGGGGGGGGGGGGATAAGGAGCCTTCGGATCGAGCGTTGCGTGCAAAGCAGGGTACTTGGGTCGTTATGCCCTCGCGAGGGACGGGCGAGGTAAGTCGGTGTGAGACCGTAGTTTGTGACGACCACGGGGAGGAGCCCGGCAGAACGTCAGGCGAGAAGTTACCTCGGTGTATCAACGATTGTATGAAGAGATTGGGTCGAGCTTATTTTGAGAATAATGTTTTAAATGATGATGTGAATGCCGAAGACGGCTAGCAGCCTTCAAGGCTGGAGCCATGTAATCAAGTTCAAGTTCTTCGGGCTGGGGACATGCAAGCAAGATCAAACGTGGTAAATGTCGGGCGGAGTTGAGAAGCGACCTTGCTCCCCAGGTTTTAGCCTTCCCAGTGCGTTTACGCGTTTCGATGGTGATGGTGATGGCGCTGATAGTCGGGACTCGCGAGGAGCAACTATTTATCGGTAACGCAAGGGTCCGAGGGAGCCCCCGGCCCGAGGGAGCAACTAATTCTCGGTCACACCGGGGCCAACGATTGGGGATGAGCCAAGCATTAGGACGACTCAGCTTGTTTTACTACAGGATATATGATGGTTGGCATCACGCACCTTGCTAATCAATATCGTTGAAGGCACTCGGCACTGCTGAGGACTTCGAGGTTTTCGGCCGTTTCACTCACTCATTCACTAATTCACTAATTCCCCTAAGGTGGGCAAGTTCCTTTCAGCCTCTTCAGTAACCCCCGGTTGCGGAAAAGAGGCCTCGCATCAACCGCAGAGATTCTTTGCGCTAAATGACTTCGAGCTCATAGTTGAGAAGCACGCATAGTCATGTATGTTCAGACTAGAGAAGCAAGGTTTATCGAAGCTGGAATCCAATAAGTTGGTGCGTGTTATAATATTACGCAAGGTTCGTTGTGTGACCTGCAACCTTCCCATGGCACGAAGGTGTGCCGGTGCTTAGAACTTGCTTGTCACCTGCCGCCCCCCATATCATGGGGGGCCCCCGGGGGCGCCCCCCACATGCAACTGACAGTCTCACGTACCGCGCCAGTACAGCCACGCTGTGCCCCCAACCCCGGGCCAAGTAAATGACTCAACGAATCCGTGCACTTCGCAGTCGGAGACTGCGGCAGTTCCGCTGAGAAAGGCTATTTGCCCCTGGTTTGCCTGTTCGGGAGCGATCTAGTTACTCAGATAATTTGGCCGCAGCTCTTCAACTTTGCTCAAACTTTCGACTTGACGATGGCACTCGGGCTAACATTCTTGCGCCCATGAAAGTTGAGCAAACAATGCAGACGTGAACGTGCAACGAAGGGGGGATTGTCCGAGCAGGAGTAGCACACAACTACACATATAGTCATATAGCAGGGCATGAAGCTTCGAGATGGAATTTGATACCTTGGCAGGAGGTCGATTAAGGTGCTCTCACTGTAATAAAGACGTGACAGGTTCTAGTTCTGTCAAGGTGATAGACCATCGCCTCTGATTTACATATTTAGTTTTTTTAATTCTCACAAACTAGTATAAATAAATCCATTACCGGGAGGTTCACTGGCGCAGACTAGTTTGTGGTATTTAAATATTTAGTTTCTTTTAGTTCACCATTCTGACAAATCCAAGTTCAGGCTAACACTTTGGCTATTCGGATAGGCCACCGCCTGTCCGTCTCTGATAATTTGGAATTAAGTAAATTCGGTTATTGGAAGGCCAGTTCCTACCATATACCGGTGGGTACTTTCCACTAACTCAGGTGGAGTAAAACCCTAAACCCTAGATGGGTTCGATACAGTTCTTTGGCTATTCAGGTATTGGATTAAAACCTAATGGCTCAAACCCTAAACCCCAGATGTGGCGATATTTGAGTTCATTGGTTGAGCCAGAATGTAAGAAATGTCATGCAGACCAGGGTACTACTAACGTGCCGCACTACGTAACGTGCTGCGCTGCCTTTTTAAGCCCCTCTGCGCGTTTCGCACAGTTATTTCAACTCCCTGTCATAGTGTGGGCGCAGCGCGCAGTTTTTGCGCTTTTTGCACTAAAAAGCGCTGACCAATTTGACGTTTGTGGGCTTTAAGCGCTGACCAATTTGGCAAGAAGTGGTATCCTGATGCAGACCGATATTTAATGTTTTCACAGGTTTTTCATCTCCTTATACCCCAGACCTGGGCATCGAGCGCAGTCGATAATTGAATTTAGGCCAACATCCGTAAGAAAATCACTGCACCGTATTTATGTTTCCGGTATTTAGCTTGGTATTTAGCATCAAACATAAGGATAGGAAATTCAGCCAATTGGTTTCGTAGTAATTTTGGCCAAATAAAGCAACTGTAAAATACTGCGATGAATGCAGTATCGTCATGACTGCCCACGATTCAATTAATTATACAAAGGACTGTCACCCACTTTGCACGCCTACTTGGCACATTGTAGGAGGGGCAACGCCATTTGAACTGAATCCTCCGGGTCGCTGGTTTGTGTTGGGAGACTCACCTCCTGGGGTGAAAGTCCTTTCACAACATAAAAAACAAAAACGTGGCATAAGGCATCTACTCTAAGGCACTCCTTTTCTCCTACTACCTTGACTTCTAGCGCCTTCTCACTCTCTTTCTTTGCATGCAGCAAGCATGCTCAACTACAATTGTTTTGCTTTTGGGTATGCCTCCATTCTCTTTTTTCCAGGCTGCTCCCCATATGGCAAAACAAAAACACTACTACTTCTACTAATACTACCATATGTGCAGCATTAATCGACAAATGACTTGTCAAACGAACGCCAAACTGAATTCAAGTCACTAGCTGGCTCGCCTTTGCCAAGTATATCCTCATTTCTTCGTCTCACTTTACATGATTATTTGCATGACAAATTAACGCACTACGGTATAACTGTCGACTGACAGTCTAACACCGGCCTTCGCAAAAAAAAAACGGGATTGCCATGGAGTCGTTTGCCCAAGGCATGACCTGCGCCACCATTTCAGGATTTTATGAGGACACCAGTGGACTATTGCGAGGACTCGATTGAGCACACAAAAAGTTATACTGTCGTTGCACCTTCCGATTGCAGCTGCACAGAGCCTGACAAATAGTCGTACCAAGGGGGACAATTCCGATACAGTCGGATACACGACTTTGATGCCAATGTGATGCTCGTGTATTTGACCGGTGTCAGTGCGCTCACCAAGCACCAAAAATCGGGGGCCACACGACCTGCCGGAATCCCGCCCCGAGTTGGGCGAGGCCCTCACGTACTTCCGAGACGCAAGAGGGGGATACAGTATATAAAAACCCTGTCGGATAGCAAATATTGTATTATTGTAGGATCTGTACCAACACTTAAAAAATGGCCCTTTCTCTCAAGTCCTCCGTATCCCGCTGCGCAGTCCGCAGCACTAGGGCCGCCCGCGTGCCCCGCGTCAATGTGCGCGCCGCTGCTGTGTCCGCTGATGTCCCCGACATGGACAAGAGGTGAGGCTCCTCGCCCCTTTGCGCATCCCCGCACCTCACCTCCTCATAAATGCATCAATAAATCTTGGAGAATTTAGAAATAGCAGCAGCAACAACTGGGATGGGGAGTCGACAGATTTGACGCAATCCCGATGCACCTGATGTGGTGGATAACGATCCTCCCACTGAGTTGCCACGCGGTGGTGACGACTTTCCGACAGATGACGAACGACTTCTGTAGGCAGTTGAAACCGAGCGAATTGACCCACTGATCAGTGTCTGATCAGCTACTCGGGAATACCTAAAACGAGGGTTCCATTAGGGTCTAGACGCGCTGGAAGCGGGAAGGGAGTCTTAAGCCGTGCTTCTGACTCTTAGGGCCGTCTAAACTCCTGAGATCATTTCTTAGGCTTCCAGTTACAAGACACTCCGTGTTACAAGGTATTCATATACCACAATTGGTTTCGGAGCCTGGTCGCGCTTTCAAACCGCGCCACTCGCTTTACTCCCCCCCCCCGACGTCCCCTCGAGCCCACCATCACCGAGTATGGCCTCTTCTTCAGCCCACGCTGCTGCGGCTCCACCTTCTGAGGTCCCGGATGTTGACGACATGGACCACGAGGAGCTCGTCCAGCAAGTCAAGGCTTGGGAGCTGCACGAGCTCTCCAAGGAGAAAAGAAAAGGCGCTGGAGGGCCGGCACCTTCGCCTCCCGACCTTTCAGCTACCGAGAAGGAGCTGAAGGATGCGCGGATGGCTGTCAAAGTCAATGGCAAGAAGGTCGCCACAAGGCCTGACTCCACGCCGCTTGGCAAGGCTGCCGCGCACGTTGCCCTCGTGGAGAAGGACAGGGTTATCGCTAGCCTCGAACTTCTTCACCATCACGAGGCCGAGGCCACCGCATCCAAGCACCTTGAGGAGATGGCTCGGCTCCAAATGCGAATGAGGGATGCCGAACAGGAGACACTTCGAGTTTCCGCTCTCCTGAAGGCCCAGCAAACGCTCCCCGCTGGACCACCTGATGGCCCCGCTGCTGGATCGCCTGCAACGCCCCCCGCCCCCGCTGGACAACCCGCGGCCCCCACAGCTGGACTGCCTGCGGGCCCCCCTGCTGATGGATCGCCTGCTGCTGGCCAGCCCGCTGCTGAAGCGCCCGCTGCAGGACCGCCCGCTGTTGGCCCTCCCGCTGGACCTCATTCGGACGCTTTAATGGCTCTACGTGCCCAGATTGAGCTGCTGGAGGCCAATGCCAAAGTGGCTGAGCTACAAGCTGCGGCAGCTAAGGTAGAGTCACATGTTTTGCCCTTGGTCCCGAGGCCCTTAGTTGGCAAGTATGAACGTCCATCCCTTTGGACTGGGGTAGAAGACAAGAAGCTCCCGAGGGGTAGGATTTGGTGGAAGTTGCTAGAGTCATATTGCACGTTGCACCATATGTTAGTACCATCCAACATACCAAACTTCTTTGGTGGGGTAGCTGCCGAGTGGCTAGACCACCTCATGACCGCGTCACCGGCCATTACGTGGGCTGAGATAAAAACTCAGTTCCTAAACTTCTATGACCCCTACCATGCTGACGACGACATCAATGCACGCCAACGGCTGCATGCCAACTCGATTCGGCAGACCTCGACGGTTAGGCATTACGCTATGGCTTTCCAAAACGAAGTGCGCATTGCCGGGGGTATGCAATTGGATGATCAGCTAGTTCTGTTTCGGTTTGGTCTGATTCCAACCATCGAGGCACGATGCCGCAGACGTACTGCTGCACACGGAGGCCGATTTTCCTCTTTAGACGAGCTTGTCGAACATGCTGCTGCCATTGAAACTGAACTTGCTGCAACCAAAACACCAACCCCTACCTCGGCCATGTACGTCCAGGCAAAAGGCAATCGGCCTGGTGGACCTCACGAGGGGTCCACCCAGCACAAGCACAAGAAGGGCACGGCCCAGACTCCAGCTGCAACGGGCCCGCCGCCCTTTTCCAGCCCTGCGGGACAGCTACAATTTGCTGAAAAGCATAAGTGGAAGCAGGCTGACGGTCAGCCCTGGACACCGGATGCTATTAAACTAGCTAAGGAGGGTAACTTATGTTACAAGTATGGTACGAAGCGCACGGCCGCTACAGCCACTGCCCCCTCCAAGTGCCCTAGCTGCCCTACCGTTAGGAAGTAGGATGTAGGTCTGCTTGTAGACATAGATAGGGATGTTCTTTTTCAGTTTCCGTCCCCTAATATCTGTGTAACACCATCTACAGCACAGACCACATCCCCTCCTTGCCTTCCGACCCTGCCCCCGCCTCCTGCCATTCCATGCATATCTGCTTGCACAACAGCTTGTGTCCACGCGGACCAAGCTACCGCACACTTTGAGGCCACCCTATCGGGGGTATCTGGCAAAGTTCTCATTGACAGTGGAGCAGACTCGGTCTTCGTAGACGCAGAATTCTGTGCTAGGGCAGGTTTAGCCACCTTTACGGGCTCACCAGTCATGGTGCGGGTAGCTGATGGATCCCAAGTCCTCACCACTACGAGAACGAGTTTTGTCCTGAACTTAGGCAAACATAGGTCAGAAATTAAATCTGCTTATGTCCTCCCTACGCTAGGGCCCGGCACTGTCAGCATGAATTGCGGTGCTCTCACGCGTTTTATGACTTGGTGACTACTTATGTACTTCCTTAGAACTATCGGTCCTGACAGTACTATGTCAGCTTACTGTTGACTGCGTCATCGGTTCTTCTGACACGCGCTGTCTAACCTGTACCCTGATCAGGTTCCAGGCTACCGCCCCCCTTTCCTCCGCTGGTGTCCCTTTATGGTTCCACTATCTTTTGTAATATTTATTCTCGTCTCCGCATTTATAGATTGGCGTGCTGCACACACTAAGTCCACTCTCCGGAGTGTTATCCAAGCTGATAGGTTATACGGTCCCTCATTTACTACCACTGCTTTGCGATGCAACTTCCGCGAGGGCCTCCCGCTAATTTTGAGAAACTCCACGACAAGAATGGAGAATCTTGGACGCGCGGGATGCGCAGTGTCATTATCAGCAATGGCTGCGACCGTATCCTTCCTCAGGAGGACCCGGGTCCTCTTGATGATTGGCTAGACGTCTGTGCACCAGCTGCCTCTGCTAGCGGTCATGAGAGTCCTTCCGCCATCGTGGAAGTAACCCCCCCCAATCAATCCTCCACCTTTACGGCTCCTTCTGCTACTGTCCGACGTCTCTCTCCTGAGATTGAGGACGTTCTGATGCGACTCTGCTGTGCTTCCACTCAGATTATCCAGTACGCAAGGGCGCCTCCTCCTCCTGATGCCCGTTTTGACTACGACTATCAAGAACTTGCTCGTCATCGCCGTGCAGATGGCTATGCTGATGACTCTGATGATGGTGATGAAGATCTGCAGAGTGCTATGAGTGGTGACTTCGGTGGAGTCACTCCTTCCACTGCTACTCGAGTGTTCAATTATACCGTCTCTCCTGTGTATGAGCCTCTGTCGGCACTTGCTCTTGCGCCTTCCCCGGAGTTTAAGCCTGATCCAGTCTCTGCGCCTCTGCTTGCGCCCCTTCCACCTGTCCACCCGGAGGTGGCCAGGCCGTCTTTGATGCAGAAGTCTGCGTCTTTCACCTTGCCTCCGGACCGAGGTCTGTCTGGCTACAATACTCGTGCTCGAGAGGCTTCTGCTGCTGCTGCTGGCCGCGCATCCTTTGCTGGCCCTTCGCAGGAGCCCCCTCCACCCCCGCCTCCGCCTGTGGAGCAGCCCCCTGCTCCTGGCCCTCCGCCATATGTGCCTCCTTCGCTGTCATGCGACTCCTGGGAGCATCTGCTCGATGGCGGACATCCTCTGCGTCTATCCCTGCAGGAATGCCGTCTTATCCGCCAAGCTCAACATGCTGGGGAATCCTTGGACCGCACTCTGTACGGTAGGCTGGATATGACTGCCACTCAGGCTATGGTTGATAGCAAGGGTCGCCCTAGGCCTAGGCGTGTGATGGCTTATTCTGAGCTAGGTCTAGAGTGTCGGGCTTTTCTGGGACCTGTTATGCCAGGGATTAACTACCCTCCTGCTAATGGTGTGACCTCTGGAGGGGTTGGGCGTAGGAACAGTGACCTGCGAGGTTACCAGTTTGTTAAGGTGCCACTCCCTTTCTGTCCTGTTCGTCCTGATTTCGAGCTCATTGTGCGTGTTGCGCGTTCCCTAGATCTCATCAGGAACTTAGATGACCAGCGCGCTTATGACGCTGGTCTTGCTGCTGAGTATTTTCTGGCGATTCGTGAGTCTTTAGCTCCTCGGTGTGCTCCTCCTGCTGCTGGAACTTCGGCCTCTCATGGTGAGTCTAGTGTCGATCCTGCACTGTTGGGTTTCAGTGCGCTTACCCTACCCCGCCAAGAGTTCATGATCTTATCCATGATGCTTGCCAACATGACGGATGCCCTAGTCAAGGTGTATAGGGACTTTGCTTCACCTCGGGATATCTTTTTGCATATCCGGAGGCAGCAGTCCGATGCCCTTGCCTCGCGTGTCCCTCTCTTGCTGAAGGAGTATCATGCTTCGGTCATGGGCACTCATGAGCACGTTGACGCTTTCTTTCGTCGGGTTCGCGGTATGTGCACTGACCTGCGCAGTGCTGGGTTTCCGCAGACTCAGCGTCACGCCATGGGCATTATAGTTCAAGGTGCGAGTCTGCCCCGGTTCGAAACGCTGCGGATTAAGTATGGTATCCTGATATACAACCAGCAACCTGTTGAGTACTGGTCCTGTCTAGAGGAATATAGGCAGCTAGATATTCTTAACATAGCGCTCCCTCAGTCGGATTCCAGGCATCCTGGTTGGTCCCGGACCGCTCCTCAGTTTCCTGCTAATGCTGCATTTCAGCGGCGGCAGAAGACTGGTGGTGGTTCTGGGTCGAACAAGAGGCGCCTGGAATGCACCTGGGGACCATGCCCCCACAAGGATGGTCACTCGGAGGACCGTTGCTGGACGAAGTTCCCTGCCCTGCGAAGGGTCCCTGGTCGTGCAGAACCAACGCTTCCTTCACCGTTGCCTGCTAACCTGGCCCTTCCTGGTCACCTTACTCCAAAGCAATTGTCTTCCTTGCAGGCTCAAATTGATGGGTTTGCTATGCAGAAGTAACAAGTAAGCCCTGTCCTATTCTCCTGCACCTCTAGGTTCTCAAATGTGTGTAGTCCGAGCCTGTCTGAGGGTGTCTGGCATGTGGATTCTGGAGCTGGAATGTCCATCACAGGTGATAGATCTTTGTTCACTGTGTTTGATGTTCCACTGAATCTGCCATCAGTTCGATTTGGTGATGGTGTGGTTCAACGGGCAGTAGGTAAGGGATCCATTGAGTTATGTAGTGATTGGTTACCAACACCAATCATTCTAAGTAATGTTCTCTACATACCTCACTGTCCGGTGAACCTCCTGTCAGTAAATGCTGTGGCTCATTCTCTCCACTGCAAGATTTCTTTTGATAGTATTAGTTGCACTGCCACTCAGGGCTCTTCTATTCTCTGGTCCTTCCCTGCCTCCGGTGATGGTGTTTACAAGTTTGCATGTAGGCCTTGTTACACCACCAGTGGCTGTTCGTTTGGTGCTGACAATTACCCAGCTTTTGCACTTGATGTTGATGAGGACGGTGGAGTTGTTATCCCTACCACTCCTGAATGGCTGTGGCATAGGCGGCTGGGTCACCCCGGCTATGAAGCCATGCACAGACTTGTCAAGAAGGGTATGGTTAAGAACTTACCCCTCTCACTCAACCAGGTCCAAAAACTGGCTAAGATCCCTTGTGATGCTTGTCAAAAGGCTAAGGGCAAACGTCTCCCTTTTCCTAAAGCAAGCACTACTCCGATCAATGCACCTCTCCAACGCCTTCACTTGGACATCATGGGGCCAGTTCATATTAGAGGTCTGCGTGGGGAGTTTTATATTCTGTGCCTCACAGACCAACACTCTGGCTATGCTGAAGTGTTGTGCTTGAGGACCAGGGATGAAGCTCCCTTAGCAGTTCAGACTATCATCCTCAGATGGATGAATCAGCTGCACGGGTTTGCCTTTAAGTGCCTGAGGTCTGACAGGGCTAAGGAGTTTATAGTAAAGTGGTTTGAGGATTGGCTGATATCGGTTGGGGCAGTGCATGAGTTATCTTTGGCATACACTGCACAGCAGAATGCAACTGTGGAGAGGTACAATGGGGTCTTACAGTCTATAGCTAGGAGCATCCACCTGGAGTCTAAGCTAACTAAGTCTTTCTGGCCCTATGCCTTCCTAGCTGCGTGTTACCTTCGTAATCGCTTGCCCAATCAGGGAGATAAGACTCCTCATGAGCTTTTCTTTGGGGTTCAGCCTGATGTGTCGATGTTGCGCGTGTTCGGATGCCCTTGCTACGTTACGTTAGTCAATGGGAAGAAGCGCAACAAGCTGGACGAAAGGGCGTTATCTGGTAGACTGGTTGGGTATTCCCTGGTGAGTAAGGGTTATTTTGTTTGGGTTCCTAAGTTGCGCCAGGTAGTAGAGAGTCGTGATGTACTCTTCTATGAGCAGTTTGATCATAACTGTATTCCTGGGCTATCTCCCTATGACGGGTCGCCGTATGTCTCTCGCATCCCTGCCGCTATTAACGGACATATGCCTGTGCCTACGGTTAATTCCCTTGACCCTTTGCTAACCCCAATTGTCGACCGCTGCCCTGATCATGGGATGACCTTGCGTCCCAGGTCAGGGTCTGGTGGTGCTGTATTGTGTGTGAAGGCACTGGGCGGGCGAGATTCTGCAGTTCTTTCAGATCAAATCTTAGCCGAATCGCAGGGGGTCGCCAAGCCCTCCTCTGCGCCACATTTCGTCGGTGAAGATTTAGGATTACGACAGCCTTCGATCATAGTGGTACCTGGATCAGGTCCATTGACTAATAGTCGCCAACCTCCGACCACCTCGGATGGCTCGCGGGTGTCGTTCATTCAGACGCCTCCTGTCGTCCCTGGTGGATTACTCGGGTCAAGCCCATGTGATGATGTAGCCGTTGCCGATAGTGCAAGTGATGATCTGGAACACTGGTCGGGTTCCGATACTGCGTATGGCTGGGGTGTTCCGGTCGACCCAGGCTTCGTTGATATAGAGGCAAATAAGGCCGGCCCTGTTCAACCAGGCAGTAGTTCTGCACTGGGGGCTATACTACCGGTTACTGCTGATACTGCTGATATCCCCGCTGCTCATGTACAAGTACACTGCTTGTACGTGGGAGCATACATTTCCACTTCCACTGAACTGACCTTCAAAGCTGCCATGCTTCCCACCAACCCTGACAGGGATCAATGGCTCCTTGCTATGAAGGATGAGATGGCGTCCCTACATGCCCATGGCACTTGGGCGCTCACTCCACTGCCTCCTAAACAGAGGGTCCTGTCTGGCAGGTGGTTATTTGTGAAGAAGGTTGGGGTTGATGGTTCTATTCGCTTCAAGGCACGTTTTGTGGTTCGTGGTTTTCTGCAGCGTCCTGGGTTGGATTTTCATGATGTATATGCCCCCGTTTCTTCTAAAGCAGGTCTGAGGGTGCTCCTGGCTGCCATCACTCATAGGAAGATGTTTGTTCGGCAGCTGGACATCAAGACTGCATTTCTGAATGCTCCCCTTGAACCTGGTCTGGACCTGTACTGCCACCAGCCTGAGGGCTTTAAGGTACTTGGTCCTAACGGTGTTCCCCTTGTGTGCAAGCTGATCAAGTCCCTTTATGGTTTGAAACAGGCGCCCAGGGCTTGGAGTATGGATGTCAAGCGGGTTTTGGTTGCACATGGTTATATTATGTGCAAGGCGGAACCTGCTCTGTATTTTAGGAGGGATTCTAATGGTGGGTGGAGCTATGTCCTAACCTATGTTGATGATTTTATCTGTGCTTTTAGTGAGCTGGATAGGTATGTTTTGCTGATCAAGGCTATGGAGAAAGCTGGCTGGGAGGTCAAAGAGATGGGTGTGCCGGTTCAGTTCCTCTCCTTGGACATGGCTTGTACACTTGACTCTGACGGCAGGTGTGTTCAGATCAACCTCTCCCAGCACTCCTACATTGTTGATCTGGTGGAGCAGTTTGATCTGACTGCTGCTGCCAAGCCCAGGTTTGGTGCCCCCATGGACAAGTCCACCGTCACTGACCCACCTGGAGAACCCCTGTCCTCTAATAGCCAGTACCTCTCTCTTGTTGGTGCTTTGCTATACCTGGCTACTTGCACCAGGCCTGATATTGCCTTTGCTGTGAGCTACCTGTCCAGGTTTTCTGCTCACCCTACCGTTCCCCTGTGGGGGGCAGCCAAGCGTTTGCTTTTGTATTTGAGGTCACATTCCCACCTGGGACTCACTTACACACACAGCCCTGATTTCTCTTTTACTGTCTTTAGTGACTCATCCTTTGCTGATGATGGGTCTGACAGGAGATCTCAGACTGGCTTTGCTGTCCTGGCTGGAGGGTGCATAGTGAACTGGATGAGCAAGAGGCAGCCTACAGTTGCCATTAGCTCTTGTGAGGCTGAGTATCAGGCCCTGTCTCAGGCTGCCAGGGAGGTGCAATGGTTGAAGAAGTTGAGGGTGGATCTGGGTCTGCCTTGTGATTTAGTTACCATTCAGGGTGACAACATAGGGTCTCTGAGATGGGCCAATGACTGGCAGCTCCTCCCTCGCAGCAAGCACATTGATGTTATTCATCACTACATCAAGGAGCTGGTGGAGGACGGTTCACTAGATGTTGCCTATGTTAACACCAAGGACAACTGTGCTGACCCCTTCACCAAGCCCCTTGATCCTGCTGTGTTCTGGAGGTTTATGCGGATGCTTGGGATGACCGCTTCTTCTTAGGGTATATATTTTTTTGGTTACATCGGTTTCTTTGGTTATCATTGTATGGCATTAGGTTCCTATTCCCGGATCGGGTTTTCTATACCGTTGTTACCCATCTTTGATATTCGGTTTTCATCCTTTTCTAACTTGGCAAATTTTGGTTTTTGCCGTGTTTCATTCCTTCCTATAAACCTTTGGGTTTCCATTTGAAGTTCTCTCGAATTTTCGGAGTTCTTTGATTTTTTTTTCTTTTCAATCTGTTACATATAGTTCTATGTCACCAGTGCCATAGGTGGAGAAGTAGTATTGTACGTCACCTGTGTCATAGGTGGAGTGTCAGCATGAATTGCGGTGCTCTCACGCGTTTTATGACTTGGTGACTATTTATGTACTTCCTTAGAACTATCGGTCCTGACAGTACTATGTCAGCTTACTGTTGACTGCGTCATCGGTTCTTCTGACACGCGCTGTCTAACCTGTACCCTGATCAGGTTCCAGGCTACCGCCCCCCTTTCCTCCGCTGGTGTCCCTTTATGGTTCCACTATCTTTTGTAATATTTATTCTCGTCTCCGCATTTATAGATTGGCGTGCTGCACACACTAAGTCCACTCTCCGGAGTGTTATCCAAGCTGATAGGCACCACCGCACTTCTCGGAAGAAGTTGGATGATGCAGACGGGGTGCTGCATTGGTTTTGAAGAGACACGTCTCAGAGCCAGTTTCAAAATAGCTAAAAAGCATAAACGTAGAGTAGCAGTCGAACTGTACTCCACCCGACTCGAGTCGGAACCTCTCTCCATCAAGGAATTGGTTGCTTATACTTTGGCACGTATCGAATTTTTTGACACAGCACAGCGAAAAACGCCAGGAGTCCTGTCGAACAGAGCACTTAAAAAGTTTATCCGCAAATCAAAACAAAAACTCAATTGTTGCGAAGTCCTAGTCACATCAGTGGACCAAGACGACGATGCCTTTACAATTCGAGTAACGGCCGCACAAGCAAACACGGTGCAACAAACGAAACACGAACGGATAATCTCGGGTTGCGAAACGGACTTTAAAAAGGTCTTCGCCCCGGCAGATAAGATTTCTGACCTTAGGGCTGACACCCCATTCGTATGCCCCCTCACGGAGGCGGCATCCCCACAATTCTCTCGAGGACACAGGTTGTCCCCCGCAGAACTGCTAGAGGTCCAAAACCAAGTTAAAGACTTGTTGGCCAAAGGCTACATCAGCCCTAGCTCGAGCCCGTGGGGCGCACCAGTCCTTTTCATCGCCAAACCCGATGGCTCTTGGAGGATGGCTATCGACTATCGTAAATTGAACAAGGTCACGGTATCAAATCGCTATCCCCTCCCACGAATTGACGATCTGTTTGACTCAGTTCGAGGAGCTAGTGTGTTCTCAAATCTGGATTTACGTAATGCATACCACAACATACGGTTACATGATTCAGACGTCCCGAAAACTGCGTTCATAACCCCGATGGGACTCTATGAGTTCAAGGTTCTCCCTTTTGGGCTAGCAAATGCACCCTCGGCCTTTCCAAAAGTCATGAACACCGTGTTCAGAGATTTAATTGGCAGATTCGTCGTCATTTACTTGGATGATATTCTCATCTACAGTAGTAATGATGAAGAACACGAAAAACACATTCGAATTGTGTTACAACGTCTTGAAAATAACCACCTCTTTCTTAAACGAGAAAAGTGTTTCTTCTATAGACCGGAAGTCAAATACCTAGGGCATGTGCTCTCCGGTGAAGGCGTCCGAGTCAACGAAACGAAGGTGAAAGCAGTTGCAGATTAGCCCACACCTACCTCCTCGAAGGAAGTTCAGCAGTTCCTAGGACTCTCTCACTTTTTCAGAAAGTTTATCCAAGGTTACTCGACGCTCGCAGCCCCTCTAATCCAGATTTCGAATCTAACAGACAGGCCAGCACCGATTTCACCGAAATTGAAACCGCCAGGACTGACAAAATCACCGACGGTGACACCAAGTCCGAAACCACTCGGAAAACGACAGGCAGGGCTCAAGGGACCTGCATTTCAAAATGTTTGGACCCAAGCCTGCCAGGAGGCATTCCTCGGCATCAAAGAAAGTCTTACGAGGGGCTCCTTTGTTTGCACACCCTGACCCAGCGAAGGACTATCGGGCGGTAACCGATGCTTCTGTCGTTGGTACAGGGGGCGTTCTCATGCAAGATGGGCGACCCATCGCGTACCACTCACACAAATTCTCAAGCGCTGAACGAAACTACTCCACGGGCGAGCAAGAATTACTCGCAGTGTACTTGGCCTTGAAAGAATGGCGATGCTACCTCGAAGGTTGCACTGGCAAGTTCGAACTTGACACCGACCACGAACCCCTCGTCTACCTTGCAAATCAGCCCATGCTGAGCAGAAAGCAGGCACGATATCTTGAGTTTTTCTCGCGCTTCACGAACATGAAGTGGGCTCATATCGCGGGCCGTACTAACGTAGCTGACCCTCTGAGTAGGAATCCAGCCTTCTCAGAGGCTACGGCTTTATTCATTCAGAGGCTGTCCGCAAATGACCCACTCCACATGCGCGAAATAGCCCCAGATATTCTGCATGGTTACACGGAAGACTTGTGGTTCGATAATCCGCACAATACCAAGTACCTCTCCAAACGGGCAGATGGTTTCTGGGTTGGCACCGGCAAATCCATACGAGCAGCATCTGAGTCGCAGATTGTTGTACCAAATGGTAATTCGCTCAAAGCTCGGATTTTGTTTGCTTCCCACGATACCCAACGAAGTGGACATGGAGGCATCGACCGAACTTTTCGATCTGTTGCACGCTACTATTGGTGGCCTGCCATGCGACTCGATGTCGTTGATTACGTACGCCACTGTGATTCTTGTCAACGGGTAAACATTTCACATCAGAACCCGCAGGGTAACCTTCAACCCCTTTCGATTCCGACCGCCCCCTTCGATTCACTGTCCATGGACTTCATCGTTGGGCTACCGAAATCGAATGGTTTTGATCAGATCTACGTGATCGTTGATCGCCTTACGAAGATGGTCAAACTTATCCCATGCAAAACGACAGACGATGCTGAAAAGATTGCTACCCTGTTCCACGAGCGCGTGCTCAGCGAACAAGGCCATCCGCTGTCCATCATCTCTGATCGCGATGTTAAGTTCACGAGTAAATTTTGGCAAACACTCTTAACTCTGTGCGCTATCCGACCTGGAATGTCGACTGCATTTCTCCCACAAACAGATGGTCAAACAGAACGTATGAACAGTGTTCTCGAAGACACTCTTCGCCATTTTTCCTCTGCGAATCAGAAAAATTGGGCCAGTCTTTTGCCGAATGCACAATTCGCCATCAACAACTCGTACAACAGAAGCATTCGAGATTTTCCGTTTCGGTTGCTGTACGGTAGATACCCTCGAGTGGCACTACAACCATCAGATGATGTCATCGCTACGGCATATCAACCAGCCCTGTCCTGGGTCGAGCATATGAATAATGCATATGACACGGCCAAGGCAGCGCTTAAATCCGCGAAGGATCGTCAAAAAACGTATGCAGACTTGCACCGTCGACCGGTGAAGTATACTCACGGTCAGGAAGTTTTGTTGAACTCGAAGAATATCAAATACTGGCCTGGTATGACTCGGAAGCTCATGCCCAGATTCGTTGGTCCCTACGAAATCTCTCACACTATCCAAAAGAGGGGGGAGACCATTGCAGTGACTCTATCCCTCCCCGAAGGATGGAAGATTCATCCAACGTTTCACGTATCTCTTGTCAAAGAATACCTATCCGACGAGACTGGGTTTATTAGACCAAATCCGGAATTGTTACGCACATGCGGTGAACCTATCTACGAGATTAGCAACGTTGTTGATCACAAGATACAGTCTGGTACGGTGTATTACTATGTACAATGGTTACACTCAGACCATGTTCACTCTTGGGAACTCGAAGAAGAGTTGTTACCTATGTGCTCTGAACAAATCGATTTGTATTGGAGACAACACCCTTCTCGGGTACGACCCGTGATAGGTGCCAACGACCCGAAACCTAAAACGGTTAAAAAACCTACTCACAGGGATTATGCGACTGTAACCCCTGATGAGTTTCTCATTCGAAAGAGTACTAGACTTCAGGAGAAGGCTAGGGCTAGAGAAGGGGGAATTGTGGTGGATAACGATCCTCCCACTGAGTTGCCACGCGGTCGTGACGACTTTCCGACAGATGACGAACGACTTCTGTAGGCAGTTGAAACCGAGCGAATTGACCCACTGATCAGTGTCTGATCAGCTACTCGGGAATACCTAAAACGAGGGTTCCATTAGGGTCTAGACGCGCTGGAAGCGGGAAGGGAGTCTTAAGCCGTGCTTCTGACTCTTAGGGCCGTCTAAACTCCTGAGATCATTTCTTAGGCTTCCAGTTACAAGACACTCCGTGTTACAAGGTATTCATATACCACACCTGAACCTCCAGCAGCAGGATGACCTGCGGTCCTCTCAGACTTCTCGAGATAAGTCCTGTGCAGCGTCGCAAGCGACGCGTAAAATTGGAGGAGTGTGTTGTTATTATAATAACGGAATGAGAAGTGGAAAACAAGGGCGTGACCGCCCTTGAGTTGAGTATAGGGATCCCTGCCGAGCCCCGCTGTCGCTAGGGTTGTTTTGTGTGCGGTGTGTGTAACCTTGTTGCTGCCCTCGTGAACCTTGTTGCTGCCCTCGTGGCTGTTCTTGCGAAATGCTTGTCTCGTTTAACGCGATTTTGCACAAAGTTGCGCCGCTGCCCCGAGGTCGCCAGTCCCGAGGTCGCCAGTCCCGAGTGAATATCTGCACATCAGATCTCCTGTTCGAACGTATGTGGCTCACCGTTTGAATTCAAGCCCGCAGTTCAAAGGGGAAGCTGCTGGCCTCGGACAGCTTATCTCGGAAATCCTGCTGCTGCGCGTGCACGAGCTGAAGAAATAATTATTTGCAACCTTGCATCTTGCATCCGAGTGGCTAGCTCCGATACCAGCTAATTTAAATCAGCCTCCCTCCCTCGACAGCTCGCACCACCAGCTAACGTCCCTAGTAACTGACCGCATCCGCCCTTTCTCTATGCATACTGCTAATATTATGAGCTGACTGGCACGATGATGATGATGATGATGACGGGGGCGTGGGCGCGCGTGGTTGACAGAAGGGACAGTTTCGCCGTCCGATCAAAATGGTAGGAAGAAAGAAGGGAGGAGGAAGCGCATGGCAAAGGAGAACGCTATGGAAAGAGAGTTGGTGTTGCGAGAAAATATAATTCGACAGAAAATGAGAGTGAGTGATCCAGGGTGTCGCTGACATGCGAAGTCCGAGGTAAGCAGCTTCCCCTTCGAACTGTGGGCTTGAATTCAAACGGTGAGCCACGTGCGTTCGAACAGGAGATCCGAGGAGATCTGAGTGCAGATATTAACTCGGGACTGGCGACCTCGGGACTAGCTTCCCCACTCCCCCTGCCCTCCATGAAGGGCGGGGGCGGGCAGGGGGCCCTGATGGAGGCGGAGTAAAAAACCGTGGAGCTGACCGAAGCCAGTTAGTTGCGAGACAGTTGGCTGACGTGTCAGGCTTCAATTTTTCGGTCGGTATGACGGACGCACTGACGGGCAGCGGACAACAGGGTAACCCCCCGGGTAACCCTGGATTGGGGGCTCCAGCCCCACAGAAGGGGGGGGGCTCCGCCCAAAATCGAGAGCTATTGTATGAAGTAGTTGCTGATGCATAAGAAAATAGTATCTTTCCTCCAGTCTCCCGCCTTCTGATCCTCGAAGATAGGGCAAAGGTCATGGTCATGATGTTTCAACCTCGGAAGTTGTTCACTTCCTGAGCATACATGATTAGTGCATGATTAGCCCAGCAGTCTTTGCACGGAGACCGGTTCTCTCCTGTGTGGCGCCCGCGACCTCTATGACCCGACTTCTGCATCTAGTGACCGACATATGCATGATGTCTCGCTAACATTGAATTGTACTCTCTGCTCTGCATTCATTTTTGCTGCTTGATACTTGTCAGCCACCACTTCCTCACGACCCTACCACTACCAAATGTAGGAACACCATGAACCTCCTCCTTGCCGGTGGCGTTGGACTGCCCATCGGAGTCATGACCGTGCCCTTCGCTGTCTTCTTCTACCCCCCCAGGTTATCAACGGGCCATGACGTGAGGGTGCGGAGCTGGCCAGCTGGGTGGTAGAGATAGCTGTGCCATATATATATATATATATACCTTTTTTTTGTGAAAGGACGTACACCCCAGGAGGTGGGTCTCCAACACAAACAAAGATATGTATCAAGTGTGATCGATGCCCAGCTAGCCTGTGTCTGGTGCCGAAGTCTTCTACTCGCTGCTTGTAGCAAGCAGGCAGTGGTTTCAGCTCAGCCCATGCCAAGCATGTGTGTCCCTTGCTGGGTCTCCAGTGCGTACAGCCCATGTGTGTCCCTTGCTGGGTCTCCAGAGCGCACAGCCCATGTGTGTCCCTTGCTGGGTCTCCAGTGCATACAGCCCATGTGTGTCCCTTGCTAGGTCTCCAGTGCGTACAGCCCATGTGTGTCCCTTGCTGGGTCTCCAGTGCGTACAGCCCATGTGTGTCCCTTGCTGGGTCTCCAGTGCGTACAGCCCATGTGTGTCCCTTGCTGGGTCTCCAGTGCGTACAGCCCATGTGTGTCCCTTGCTGGGTCTCCAGTGCGTACAGCCCATGTGTGTCCCTTGCTGGGTTTCCAGTGCGTACAGCCCCAACCAGGTTACTACTTTAAGCGCTGACCAATTTAGCAAGAAGTAGTACCCTGGCCCAAACTCATGGCGAGCAACTAACATGTAAGTAGTGCCTGTGTTTGACCTTCGGATACTAGATCGATGTTGACGTCACCGGTGCATCCATTGACTATCAAGCTGAATGGTTGATGGCTCACCAGCCCCCTATTTCATACTCAACCTGACTCCAAAGGATATATCAAGATCAAATGTTCCTAAACTACCTGTCCACCAGTGGAGACTGTTCGGCAGTGGTGTATTACCCGAGCTTTCCATGAAGGCAGATCGTGCAGAATCTTGGCTGATTTTGGCTGAGAGCTTGAGTGTGAACTGTGTGTATCTTACTGCTCGGGGCCATAACGAACATTCTAGGTTGTAACGCGTGCATTGGTTGGCCTACCTCTCGAATGCCACGTCTGCTGTTGATGCTACTGGAGAAGAAGGCGACGAGCCCGAAGACTAGAGCCATGCGCAAGTTGTATAGATAAATTATAACTGACTTACCGAACCCGTCTTGCCATTTTGCAGCGTCGGTGGTGGAGGAGGAGGAACTGTTGCCAAGGATGCCCTTGGTAACGACGTCACTCTCACCTCTTGGTTGAAGACTCATCCTGCCGGTGACCGCAGCCTGACCCAGGGCCTGAAGGTGTGTTCCGTAATGTGATTGTCGGTCTATCAATCAAGTGGCCGATTGTTATTTTTTCCAGGATTCGGAGGGTCTGCATGGAATGCCTGATGTGTCCTGGTGAGAGATTTTGAAATTGGTAGCACTATGTGGTTGTAAGGGCTTTGAAATAAGGTATTCTCTGGTAGTTCAGAAAAGTGGGCTGTATGTTGAAGCCTGGTGGGAGCGTGTTTTTCTGGTGTGGCCTGGAGGTGTGCTCTGGGATAGATGGTGGTGCTTTCAGCAGGACGCTTTCCCGCTGTGTGTATGAACTAATCAACCCATGCGACCCGGATCTACGCAAATCTCCATTTAATTATGCTGCAGGTCATGGATGGCTGAAGCAATTTACCAGGCTTGGGCAACAGTATATGAACCGAGGGGCTGGGGCTAATTCAATCAACATCAGTTCTGAACTGGTCCTCAATCAAAGTACCAGCTTCTTGGAATCTCAACCACTTGCCCGAATGCTTGCAGGGTGACCCCACCTGCCTGATCGTAAAAGACGGAGAGATCGAGAAGTACGGCCTGAACGCCGTCTGCACTCACTTGGGATGCGTCGTCCCTTGGGTTCCAGTGAGTATGCTATTTTCAATTTGATTGTTGTAAAGTAAACAAATAGTATGCCTTATAATGAGGCGTGAGGCTGAGGGGGGCAGCCTGTTGGTTACGCTGGGCCCATCAAACCATCAAAGGATTTTTGATTGTGTGTTGGGGATTTTTTAAGCAAGCTTCGGTTATTGGGGCGCGGGTCCTTAGGTAATGATAACGCCTGATGAGGCTTGGTGTTACGGGAGCCCGTCGGTCATGGGTGGGGAGCGGTCTCCTGCCTCAACTGGACAAGCTACCATCGCGGTTGACGACGATCTGCAACGCCAAGAGAGCGACCGAACGGGGAGTCGAACCCCCGACTCCTCGTCCTCAAGCAATCTGGTCTACCACTAGACCTTCGTATATCACTGAAAGGGGCTGTGGGTCCATAACTCACTGAACTTACGAGTGTCGGAGTGTGGTATTGGTAGGGAACGGCAAATCAAATGATGTCGACCAAAGACGAGTATGATATCATATGATATCATACAAAAATCACATGATTAAAAATCATATGATATGATGCCCCAGGCCGAAGTTACCTAGTCAGAACGCCGGCATCATTTGATATCATATGTGTCACAACAGCTAGGCTACTAGGGCTGTTAGGACATCTGATCAGATGTCCTAACAGCCCTCGTAGCCTAGCTGTTGTGACAATATGATGACACGATATCATATGGTATCATATCCCTATCGATCCCTAGGTTTTGGTGGGTGAAGATGGGGCAAGTGCTTGAGTAGCCGTGGTGCTGATATATCATGGTTTAAAGTTATCAAGGTCAATGTGGGATGCAGGCAGTAGTCGGTGGGACTCTTTATTACAAAATTGATGTGTTCTCAGGGGGATTAATTATTATGGATATCATAAAAAAAAAAAAAACATAGAGATATATATATATATACCTAGTACATTGCCCGTGTGGCCGGAGGCCACCCGCCACCCCTCCCACCCAGGTCCTGGGTCCTGTTCTGGCCTGGGTTACATAACGTGCAACACCCTTGAACGTACACCTTCCCCCCCCCCCCCCCCCCTTACTCACATGCAAACAGTCGAGATATTTCCATTCCCCCTTAGCAAAATATTGAACACATGCCCCTTTCCTTTCCCTACTATAAATATACCCCCCCACCCCCAGCCCCCAGGACCTACATGATCCCTGTTTCCCCCTAAATCTTCCTGCCCCCCATCCCCACCCCCTTGACACACACTCTGTCTATCCCCCTTGCACCCCACCTAATCCCCAGTCATCTCCACACCACCCAAATATACCCCCCTACCCCCCAGCCATCTCCACACCACCCAAATACCCCCCCCTTCCCCCCTCCCACCCCATCTACACTCTTTCTCTTTCTCTTTCTCCCCCCTCCCCTCACCCCAGTCATTTCCACCCATGGTGGGCCACCCTCGATCCTCCCCCCCACCCTCTCTCTCCCGAACCACCGGCACGCATGCGTTCTCCCCTACTCCCTCCCTCATCCCTTCCACTCCAGCTGTGGGCCTAGATCATGCAGATGTACGAAGTGGATAAAGAGCAGGCTGCGGATCCAACCTGCCAATAGCTTGCGAAAGCCGACTCCGCTGAGAATACCGGGCGTGCGCAATCACACAGCGACAATCACACAGCGACATGCCTGCAGCTTCTTCTTTGCGCGTAACACAGTTGGGTCTGCAACTGTTGTTTTGACAAGGAAATTTCAGCCAGTCCTGTCTCGCAACATGCTAAGCAACCGATGTATCAATGCTTGAAACAATGAAAAGAGATTGGATGAGGGGTGCAAGGGCCATATCGATTAGGGTAGGCAATGCCAGTGGAGGTCTCAAGAAATGCAAAAGTATCTCGTAATAATTGCCTGCCGACCAGGCAATGCGATGGCATGACTTTGGTGGAGAGGATGATAACACATCAATCGCGAATTGCGAGGGGCAGCCTGCCAGGTTCACGTCTTGTCTGATTATTACCCTGGTGTTGATTTCCAGGGCTTGGCTGCATGAGCTTTGCGCCTGGCCTGGTTGTAAGCTGCGCGCTGCTGTGGGTTGGCAGCATCTGATGAACGACGAGGCTGATTTTCAAGGCCCCTTTCCTCGTCGGTCTTAAGAGCTCGCTGTGCGCGCTGACTGGCTGAGTTCGCTGCTCTTCTGCTTCTCTTCATATGTGCTCAAGTTCGCGTAGAAGCAACGAAGTATTGAAGGATGGAAGGATGGAAACTATTTGAAGCATGATGCATGAAAGGGCGATGGCGCGCAAGTGTAATCTTGATGCGGAGGAGAATTCTGGAAACTGGGAAAACTCAACTGGGAATTCGAATTTTACGCACTCGAAGTCGGCTCAGTGAAGATACGAATTCAGCCAATGGCCAGGGTGGGTAGTTGGGTGTTTCGCTATTAGTGACGCTAATTAAGTTGAAAGCCAGCTATCGCCAGGTCGGGGAAAAAAAGTTCGCGAACTTTTCACAGAAATCCTTGTATGTCTACATATATATAGATATATATACATTACATTACAATATAACATTACATGTTAAAGTCTACTTGACACCGCGAGGGTGTCTGAGACTCTGTGCTTTAAACAAAAAGAAAAAAGCAGCCATAAAGCAAAAAACCCCATTACATCAGGGGTGTGTCGAGGACAAACGAACCAAACTCCCAACCACCGTTTTGGTGACGTAGGTATTAAACCCCCTAGAGCAGGACCCAGATCTCAACCACTTACAGTGGCGGAGGTAAGAAGCTAACAAATGAGAAGTCACAAGAAGGAAAAAAAGGGATAATAAAGTACGGTGCCACTAAGCAGTCCAGGGCTTCCTGTCTTGCTCTTCTACAAGTAGAAAGATAGTCGGCTAGGTTGCTCCAAAAAGTCTTAGTGCCATTTCCATTCATAAAGGTTCTGAATGTGGAATCGCAGAATTCCACATTCCTTACGGTTAAGTCGGTATCCTCATGGACATGCCTATAAATATCTGTAAACAGCTTCTGGTAGTGGAGGCGAATATCATTATAAAAAGGGCACTCAAAAATATGCATTTCATCCTCAGGTTTTTGGAACCCACACATTTGACAGTGTCTCATTGAACGAGGGATGTGTGCTCTATCCACCACCCTCATTCTTTCTGTGTTCAGCCAATGGGAACCCATTCTAAACTGTGCTATGGAACGAATCTGATCCTGCTTATGTAAGGCGGATGTAAAGGGAATCAAGCCATTCTCATCATGGCTGTTGGCTGCGAACCATTTCTGGTATCGGAGGCGTTTGAAGCCAACCTCCCTCATCAGGGATGTCTCTGAATGCATTGGTGTCACTTGGGTACTTAAACCTCCATGACTGAAAAACTTCAGACATAATACCTTTGACATCGACAGCCTCCAAAATGTTGAGGTTTTTATATAACAATATATATGTATGAATACGAGGGGGGGGGGGGGGGGGGGGGGGGGGGGGGGCAAGACAAAAGCTGCTGTACTGCATCTTCACCTTAAAGAGAGCTTATTCTCAGGATGCAAAACACAGTTTTTAAGCCAAAAACAGTTTTTTTTAAGCCAAAAATAAAGTTGAACACAAGTTAGAGGGGTCCAAAGTTTTTTTTAACCCAAAGCGGCCCAAATCTTAGCTTCGCGATAAATCATGTTTGGGCAACCCCATGAAAGATATAAGAGCATAACTGGAATGGGCAAGAAAATATCTTCCGAATGACCCCCATTTTAGGGGGGTAGGGTGAGTATCAGCTTGAAATCACTCCGGTAGAGTGGACAGTAGATTAAAGCAGCGGAACAGACGCACCAATCTATACACGGAGACAAGGATTACGTTACAGACACAGGAGACCCATCAAGGGGCACCTGTGGTGAAAGGAGGAGGTAGACAGGAACCTAACAGGGTACAGATCAGACCGGAGACGTAGGTGACAGGAAGCTGCCACTGAGTCATCTCAAGATGACTCAGTCCCACGGGAAGCTGGCTCAGGAGAGCCGATAGTTCTAAGGGAGTACATAAGTAGTCACCAAGTCATAAAACGCGTGAGAGCACCGCTATACATGCTGATACTCCACCTATGACACAGGTGACATACAATAGTACTACTCCACCTATGGCACTGGTGACATAGAACTATATGTAACAAATTAAAAAAAAAAAAAATCAAAGAACTCCGGAAAAAAAATCGAGAGAAACTTCAAATGAAACCCGAAGGGTGTAAGGGAAGGTATGAAGCAAGGCAAAGAACCAAAATTTGCCAAGTGGATATAAGAGGACAACTAAATATCAAAGTCGGGTAACAACGGTATAGAAAACCCGATCCGGGAATAGGAACCTAATGCCAATCAAAGATAACTTAAAGAAACTCTAAATGTAACCAAAGAAACCCTAAAATGTAACCAAAAATTCCAGAATACATGTAACCAAAATTCTAGAATACATGTAACAAAAAAAATTTGGTTTAAGGAGAAGCATTCATTCCAAACATGCGAATGAAACGCCAGAACACCATAGGATCAAGGGGCTTGGTGAAGGGGTCAGCACAGTTGTCCTTAGTGTTAACATAGGCAACATCCACCTGGCCATCCTCCACCAGCTCCTGGATATAGTGATGGATGACATCAATGTGCTTGTTGCGAGGGAGCAGCTGACAGTCATTGGCCCAGCTCAAGGACCCCAAGTTGACACCCTGAATGGTGACCAGGTCACAAGGCAGCCCTAGATCAATTCTCAACTTTTTCAACCATTGCACCTCCCTGGCAGTCTGAGACAGGGCCTGATACTCAGCCTCACTGGAGCTAACTGCAACAGTGGGTTGCCTTTTGCTCATCCAATTCACAAGGCAGCCTCCAGCAAGCACAGCATAGCCAGTCTGAGATCTCCTGTCAGACCCATCATCAGCAAAGGATGAGTCACTAAAGACAGTAAAAGAGAAACCAGGGCTGTGAGTGTAAGTGAGGCCCAGATGGGAATGTTCTCTCAAATACAAAAGCAAGCGCTTGGCTGCAGCCCACAGGGGGGCAGTGGGTTGAGCAGAAAACCTGGACAGGTAGCTAACAGCAAAAGAAATATCAGGCCTTGTGCAGGTAGCCAGGTACAGCAAAGCCCCCACAAGAGAGAGGTACTGGCTATTAGAGGCCAGAGGTTCTCCAGGAGGATCAGTGACAGTGCACTTGGACATGGGAACTGAAAACTTGGGCTTGGTAGCAGCAGTGAGACCAAACTGCTCCACCAGCTCAACAATGTAGGAGTGCTGGGAGAGGTCGATCTTAACACACCTGCCGTCAGAATCAAGTGTACAAGTCATGTCCAATGAAAGGAACTGGACAGGTACACCCATTTCCTTGACTTCCCACCCAGCTGCTTCCATAGCCTTGATCAGCAAGGCATACCTATGCAGCTCACTAAAAGCACAGATAAAGTCATCCACATAGGTCAGGACATAGCTCCACCCACCAGTAGAATCCCTCCTGAAATACAGAGCAGGTTCAGCTTTGCACATGGTAAAACCGTGGGCAACCAAAACCTGCTTTACATCTTTGCTCCAAGCCCTGGGTGCCTGCCTCAAACCATAAAGAGATTTAATTAGCTTGCACACAAGGGGAACATTGTCAGGACCAAGTTCATGAAAGCCCTCAGGCTGGTAGCAGAACAGGTCCAGACCAGGTTCCAGCTTGGCATTCAAGAATGCAGTCTTGATGTCCAGCTGCCTCACAAACATTTTTCTATGAGTGATGGCAGCAAGGAGCACACGAAGACCTGCTTTAGAGGAGACGGGGGCATATACATCATGGTAGTCCAGCCCAGGACGTTGCAGAAAACCACGAACTACAAAACGAGCTTTAAAACGCAAAGAACCATCAGCCCCATGTTTCTTGACAGATAACCATCTGCCAGATAGAATCCTCTGCCTAGGAGGCTGTGGAGTGAGGACCCAAGTGCCATGAGCATGGAGGGAGGCCATCTCATCCTTCATAGCCTGCAGCCAGAGATCTCTGTCAGGGTTGGTAGGTAACATTGCAGCTTTATAAGAGAGTTCAGTAGAGGTAGAAATAAAAGCCCCCACGTACAAGCACTGTACTTGTACATGGGCAGCGGGGATATCAGCAGTATCAGCAGTAACCGGTAATAAAGCCCCCAGCGCAGCACTCATGCGTGGTTGAACAAGGCCGGCCTCCTTTGCCTCTAAATCGTCGAAGCCTGGGTACACTGGAACACCCCAGCCATACGCGGTATCTGACCCGGACCAGTGTTCGAGGTCATCACTCACATCATCTGTGACGGCCACATCGTCGCAATGCCTGGTCCGGTATAAACCACCAGGTATAGCAGGGGGTGAAGTGATCAACAACTCCCGCGAGCTATCCGAATAGGTGGACGGGGGGTGGCGACTAGTGGGCAGTGGACCTGTACTAGGTTCCACTATGACCCGAGGCTGTCCTAATCCTACGACTTCACCGACGAAACGTGGCGCAGAGGAAGGCCCGGCGACCCCCTGAGATTCGAATAAATTAGAGCTTGAAGGAACATCAGACTCCCCCTGGCCCAATGCCGCCGCACGCGATACAGCACCATCATTACCTGGCCTGGGACGCATCGTCATCCCATGACCAGTAAAGCGGTCAACAATCGGGGTTGGTAAAGGGCCCAGGACATTGTCAGTAGTATCAAGCCCTTTACCGATGATAGCGGCAGGGGTGCGAGAAAAATACTGAGATCCATCATAGGGAAAGAGCCCAGGGATACAGTTATAGCTAAACTGTTCATAGAAGAGCACATCACGACTCTCTACCACCTGGCGCAACTTCGGAACCCAAACAAAATAACCCTTACTCACCAGAGAATACCCAACCAGTCTACCAGATAACGCCCTTTCGTCAAGCTTATTGCGCTTCTTCCCATTCACTAAGGTAACATAGCATGGGCACCCGAACACGCGCAATAACGATACATCAGGTAGAACCCCAAAGAACAACTCGTATAGAGTCTTGTCACCCTGATCGGGCAGCCGGTTACGTAGATAACACACTCGCACTCTGCTGAGCAATGTATACCATCAATAATGCATGCACAGCCCAACCGATTCTAACCACGCCTCTATACCACTTAACTAAAAAATCCTTAGCCCTATCAGAACTCAAACACTTGAAACCCAAACTCACGTAGCTAAGGCATACACCTAAGGGGGGAACCAGGGGCACAGGAAAACAAAGTTAGCAACCTGTGTCGAACCACGGAACGCACCCAGGGGTCACAAGGAGCCTAAGAGAGAAAAATATCCACCAAGATATCATGCCAAAGATCCTCCACGGCCGCTGGTCTAGGGCCAGGACGGCGTCCACTTCGGCCTGTAGCATGGGCGAAGTCCGGCGCTGCGAGACCTGGGATCACAGAAGGTGGGGAAGCGTTAGGGCGAAGGCGAGATTTGAGGTATGGGAAAAAGGAGACGAGGATGAAATTGCAGCAAGTCGCACCTGGTGCAGAAGATCGCACCAATGGCAGAAAATCGCAAATCGCAAGGGCAGAATTCGAAAATTTATCGCTAGGATGCGAAGAGCAGAGCCGAGGCATGTAAAGGTCCTAATATCCCGCCGTCGATTATCAGTCAATCCCAAGTCCCCCCCTCTATCGCTCGACTCACCCGGTTGGGGGGTAGAGGGAGCAGCACCCGAGTGGTGCTGACCATACCCCCCTGCTTCCTACCACCTCCAGAATCTCCAGGCGTAGGTCGTCCTCCTCTGGCGAACCCTACGGCAGTGCCGGCGATCCGCCAGCTTGATTGAAAAAATTCTCCAGAAGGTAGCACAGAGCCACTAAAGCGCAAGCTCATGCCAGTAGCCAACAGTCGGCTGGGCAGAGCAAAGGGGGGGCACAGACGACGTAGACATCAGCAGGGAGCTTGGTCGGCTTGGCAAACTCCGGTATGCAGGCAGAGCCTCAAACACCGGAGAAAGGTTAGCGACGTCAGGGACGCGAGCAGATGAAGACGGGGTATCTCCACCGATGTCCAGGCTAGTCGCCGACTTGAGTCTGCACGTCACAGTCATCTACGACAGACGGGAGGAGGCGACAGACGGCAGGGGAGGAAAAGGAAGAGAAGATGGAGGAATGACCGGGGGGGGTTACTTCCACGATGGCGGAAGGATCCTCCTCTCCGGCAGCAGAGGCCGCTGGCGCGCAGTCGTCTAGCCAATCTAGAGGAACCTGCACCCCCGTCGGGAGGATTCGGTCGCATCCATTGCTCACAATGACACTGCGGATCCCACGAGCCCATGAAACACCATTTAGTTTGGTAAGTTTCACAAGGCCGGCAGGAGGCCCTCGCGGAAGTTGCATGATCAAAGCAGTGTTAGCGTGATGGGCCCATAACCTATCAGCTTGAAATCACTCCGGTAGAGTGGACAGTAGATTAAAGCAGCGGAACAGACGCACCAATCTATACACGGAGACAAGGATTACGTTACAGACACAGGAGACCCATAAAGGGGCACCTGTGGTGAAAGGAGGAGGTAGACAGGAACCTAACAGGGTACAGATCAGACCGGAGACGTAGGTGACAGGAAGCTGCCACTGAGTCATCTCAAGATGACTCAGTCCCACGGGAAGCTGGCTCAGGAGAGCCGATAGTTCTAAGGGAGTACATAAGTAGTCACCAAGTCATAAAACGCGTGAGAGCACCGCTATACATGCTGATAGTGAGGAAAGCGGGTCCTAGAAGAGGGGGGGGGGGGGGGATATATGAATATACTGTAACCTGTACTACAAGATATAATATTGATATAATGGGTATCCTTGGAGAACACAGTCAGCACTCCCTAGCTGCTGGGACATCTACCATCTGCATGACATCCCTTATGTCTCGAACTTGTCTGATTTTTTAGGATGCAGGGTCAGGGGTTCGATTCCCCCTACCGTCGCCCTGAGCCTTGCAGGTCCTTGTCAACTGCGATGGTAGCTAGTCCGGTTGAGGTGGTAGACTATTCTGTACCCGCATACGACGGGTTCCCTGAACACCACGCCCCACCAGGCGTTATCATTACTTATCATGACATCCCTTCTGTCCCAAACTTGACTGATTTTATGACTTTGAATCCCCTTGCAGTCTGAGAACAAGTTCAAGTGCCCATGCCACGGATCTCAGTACAACAGCGAGGGCAAGGTCGTCCGCGGCCCCGCCCCCCTGGTGAGTTGTACAGCCTCTGTACTGCTCTAAACTACCCCCTTTGTTGCAAAGTGGCATGTGCCTGCGATACTTGTGTTAGAAAAGGTGTGACCATCAGCACCACAAGAATTCCAACAGTCTGGTCGAGTGAACCTGGAAACTGGGAATCAAGATGGGATTAGTTGAGTGGCCACTGGTGGCCACATTATATATTAGGATCCCCAGCTACTAGCTACTAGAAAAAAATTAAAAGGGGGTATCTGGCTCAGTGATTATGCCCAGCTACTAACATTCTTTCTGTGGTAGCAATTCACCTGTTTGTTTCGATTGTTATTAATTCGGGCAGGTTGTCAACCATTTTGTGTACACAAGATGTTTGCCAGCCCGCTCGGATCAATTACAACCTTATCCCTGGTGCCCCCCCCAACCCTCCCACCCATCCCCCCCCACCTCCCCCTCATTTGGCTATCACCTGACTGCAGCACATGTTAACTTCAGGTTAGGTAGTTCTACGGCTTGTACCCCCCCCCCCCCCCCCTCACTGGGCTGAGCAACAAGTACGATAACACAGAGAATGCTGATCACCGACGCTCTTACCGGCCCACTTCCATTTTATGTGTCTCTTCCTTATCATCGACGCTCTTACTGGCCCACTTTCCTTTTATTTGTCTCTTCCTTTGTGATGCGGGAAAGAAAAAGGATGCGGGTAATTAAATGCTCAAAAGCGTCAGTGATCAGCATGCACTGTTTGTGTTCTCGTTGCTGGGTAGTGTAGTGAGTGGAAAAGGAATGTGGGCTAGTGAATGCCAAGTATCGTTGACACAGACCATTAGCTGACATTCTTCCTTTCCTCTGCAGTCCCTGGCCCTGGCCCACATCGACATTAATAAGGAGTCTGACCTTATCGTCTTCAACACCTGGTAAGCCCTTTCATTCCTTTCCTTCCTCATACTATATATATTTCTCACCTGGTTAGCCCTTACTCTACTTCCTCATACGGTACTCACATATATTTAATATATCCTTGTGACTTCTCATTTGTTAGCTTCTTACCTCCGCCACTGTTAGTGGTTGAGATCTGGGTCCTGCTCTAGGGGGTTTAATACCTATGCCACCAAAACGGCGGTTGGGAGTTTGGTTTGTTTGTCCTCGACACACCCCTGATGTAATGGGTTTTTTTGCTTTGTGGGTGCTTTTTCTTTTTGTTCAAAGCAGAGAGTCTCATACACCGTGGTGTCAAGTAGACTTTAACATGTTATGTAATGTAACGTAATCCATTTATCGGACTATTATTCTATTTGTCACCTGCCGGCCAATTGGGTGACAGGTATCATCTCTCTTTGATTGGTAGCTGAGGGGCTTGCTCCTCGCAGTTCACTTCGCTGCCTGATCCTTCATCGTGTGACCTGCCTGATACTGTATTGCTGAAAGTTGATAGTCTCATTGAGGAAGTAAATGTCTGTCTGACTGTTATCTTTGTCGAGATAGCCAGTAGGTATGTTTGTTGTTACATTATGTGCGTGCAGCTTTCTCCTTGCCCTATTGAGGGTATCCTCCACAGCAAGTTCAAGCTGCTATGGCATATGATGATATGAAGCTGAGAAACTCTATGAACGAAATACATACAAGCTGTTGTTGGATTCCACTGACGGCTTTATTGACAGTTACATCAGCAGAACACTCTCCCACTTAACTCGCTTTGCACCAGAGGCTTCCCCTCCCCTGATTGGCTAGGTGCTGTGAGTATTCTGCATTCCAAATCACCCTACTGGGTGCTGTGAGTATTCTGCATTCCAAATCACCCTACTGGGTGCTGTGAGTATCCTCCATTCCAAATCACTAGGGAACATACAAATGTAGTCATATTATGCCGGCTGTCTGACTAGGCCAAATTTGCCATTTATTTACAATGTCAGATGATGCAATGTGTACGATATCAGATAATATCATACTCGCCTTACGTCAACATCATATGACATGCCGGTCCCTACAAATCACCCTACTTAACTTTCTTGTATATGTCTCCTTTCAGGACTGAGACTGACTTCCGTACCGGAGATGCCCCTTGGTGGAAATAAATATGGGCCCCTCCTGGTGGCTGCATATGGAGCACTAAAACTGCTAGTTGGGAGCATGAGGACTAGGAGCCATTGGCGCACCCCTGACAAGGTCACATCCTCCAGATAATTTTCTGTATTTGTTTCGTCCAGTACTCTATTTTGTAATGGCTGCGGTCATCCGACGGAGACTGGACTTGTATACCACTCATTAATCTGCTGAAGAGCAGTGTATGTACATACTGTTTGTAATACTAAAATGTAAATTTGACATACTTCGCCTTGTACAACTCTCCGTGTCTCGAATCTTTATGGCCCAGAACTAGGTACACGATTGGATTGTTACGTGTTCTTGAGCCAACACTAGGCTGCTCACCATGTTCAAATTTCCCCGTGCGATACCCATATAAACTTCTGTGCGTATTAGTATTTGTTAGGGCAAATACTCAGCACCCTGGTTGAGAGGGTGCCGACAAGGCGGCTTACGTCTCCCCACGGCAGCCTGCACCTGTTCAGGTTGTTCAACAGAAGTTGAAGGTGTAAAACACCTTACTTACATTCAACAACTACCGGTACATGTTTAACCAAGGATGTGCACATTTGGAGTCCAGTAGGGCACCAGGAAAATGTAATCATCATCATCATCATCATCATAAAGAAGACTTCGGGACTTGCAGGATGTCAACACTATCTAGCACCTAGATGTAGTCTTGCAACGCCTCTGAATTCCCTGGATTTCTACAAGGTGCTACGTTGGGCCAAAAAGCTGATAAGAGCACCATGGTGCTACACAAAGACACTCTTTCCTGTCCTTAATAAAAAAACGGTACGCGCATGAGTCCCTAGTTCCCTACCGTCTAGAGGGTGTCACTTACTATGTCTGCCATGGTGACTTCCCCCAGCTGCGGGAGGGTCCCCCCTTAACACTACGCCCCTCAAGGTGTTATCTTTTATTAATAACCCTGGTGGGTAGAGAGTCTTGGTCCTCTAGATCATACCGTACACAAGCTGCAGGTTGTCTAGTTCAGAAACAATGTGATTGCATTCTGTACACATGAGCGTGGAGTAGTAGCGTGTATAGTGTCTATGTTTACTCTGCCAGCAGATGGTGCGCAGCCTGAAGGCTGATAGACCCTGTAATGAATCCATGTCACGCGCGAACGCGTGCCCAAACACTGCGTACGTAACACGCCAACCTGTCAGTACACGCTGTCGCAATAGAACACTACGTGCCACACCACGTGCCAAGCGCAGCTACCCCGCAGCTGCGGCAATATATTCCCATATCCAATTGCAACCCGGTTGGCACCAGATGCCGGCCAGGACAGCATCATTTCACATCTCAATTCCTTAAGCCCTAAGCCATGAATGAGTTCGCGCCACAATAAAGAGAGCAGCGAGCTGAACACAACCCTCACTCGTCTTTTGTCTCTCAGGTGCGTTCAGTTAGTGTCCGAGTCGTGATGATGATGCTGCCTGTTGACAGACCTCATCTTGATTGCCCATTCAGCCTATTGTGAGCCGGCTGATCCCATCCGTGCCCTTTGCTCGGTTACTAGCAGAGCTGCCCTTGGCTAATGGGTATTGATAACACGTAACCATTCCACCCTCCAGCAGCCGAGGCCACCCGTGCCCTTTGCTCGGTTACTAGCAAAGCTGCCCTTGGCTGATTAGTATTGATAACACCTAACCATTCCAGCCTCCAGCAGCCGGCAGAGCCCATCCGTGCTCTTGACTCGATAGCTTGCTAAGCCGCCCCTGGTTGACTCGTATTAATAGCTAGTAACCCTTTAGTAAGCCGATCGAACTTCCTTTGCCATTGATCAGTAGTGCAGCCACCTCCAGCCGACTTTCTTCTTGCCCTTTTGAAGCCCGCTATTTACTTACTAGAGAGCTAGTTTTACGGCCAGTCAATAACCGACTGCGGCCTTCAATTAATTATTATCTACACTTATTATGTAACACTCACTCGTCTTTTGTCTCTCGGAACCCTCCCGGGAATTAACCCCCTCTGCGTCCGACCCCCGCTGTCGTCAAGGAACTCCAGACACCACTTTGGCCGCTGTCGTCTCTGCCCTACTGCTTCCCCGGAATCCCACGTCCAAGAACACTCAACCCAACCAAACGGTGAGAAACGCAACATGAGCCTCCACAGACGCCAGCCAGGGGGCCGGTACTGAGGCCCCAAACCATTTGGTACCTCCTGCCAGGGCTACTATTTTTTTTTCCTTTCGTTCTAGAGCATCACCACCAGGGACATACCCTGTGGTGGCAGCAAGTAGACGATGAGCCAGTTCAAGTGGAACTGCTTGGTGTAGAGAACTCCTCAGTAATCCCACTGACTGATTGGTTAGGAATGCAGAGTTATAGTTACGGACCTGATCCCTCCCACTGTCTCATCTAAATCCTACCTCAACTGCTGATCCACACAAGATCAAAGTTAATCCACTCAAGATTTAGTCTAAACACAAACAGCGTTGACGGAAGACCTGGCGCCTCACTTACCTGTCCCCAACCTGTTCAAATTGTGTCCCTAGTACTCACCCTTATAAACCTCTGGCCACTATTGCCCATTGCGTTCCTGGCCACTCGTGCCGCAATCCCGTACTGCTAAACAAGCACCGGCCATTCGAGCCACTGTTTTCCGGCCACTAGTGCCCACTGCTGTTCCAGCCACCAGCCCGCTGTTCTTGCAGCCTTTACAGCCATTTATTCTCTGACCACTAAAGCCTGCAGTTCTCTCGCACGTGCATCAGTAATCCTCAGGGTAGACAAACCACATGTCTCGCACCACTAGAAGCATGACAGCCAGGGCATTGCAAGACATAACCAATTCCTGCCCCCTAACTTCAGATCTTGCTAACCAAATTCAAGCACTGCATTTAGATGACACCGTCGGTACACAACAGGCGTTAATGAACCCAACCTTCCCCACACGTCCATCACATTCTACAACAACCAGTACCCCCACCCCACCTCCCCATCTTGTAACCCTCGTAAACGGCTCTCCTCCCCCACTGGGGGCCTCAGAATCCCAGTCTGGTGGGGGACACCTCCCCCGCCCTGACCTTCTTGTAAACACCCCCGTCTCTCCTCCCCCGCTGGGAACCACAAATTCCCAGCACGGTGGGGGACACCTACCAACTACATCGACAGCTCTTCCCCCTCCTCCTCCCAGCCCGTCAGTCCCTCCTCCTTCTCCTCCTCCTCCATCACCCAGTCTCCCAATCAGGCAGACATTGTCGCCCCAGCCCCAATCTCACGGCAACGGCGAAGGGCCATCCAACATTGACCCTTCCCGCCGTGCCTCACCACAACTAGCATGGGCAACTGGACATGGACTCAAGAAGCCAAGCGGTAACCCAGATAGAACCCTGGTCAACACCACCTTGGGAGCACCAGCAGCCAGAGTTCCATTGTGCTAGGAAGAGTTCCCACCTCTGTCTCCACAAAGAACGCCCATTCCTACCCAACCACAGACAGACACACCACCAGAAGCTTTCGTGACACCGTCAGAGCAATTTGCAGGATCCAATCCACGCATGGTGAGCAACAAATTGTTTCGATCTGACGACGAGGCCTCGAGTCCTATCACAGGAGCTCCCCAACATGGGGTTGCAGAAGGCAGTGCACCGTCTGCAACCGTCCAGCCCTCGGAACATCTGGGGCGGTACCATCTACGCAACTGCCCGGTGACAATCCTGGTGACAGTTCTGATGACCCGTCCTCAGACGAACCTGATGGAGGTAACCCAGCCGGTGGCAACAATCCAGATGGTGATAATCATGGTGAAGATGATGTTCCAGACATCGGTAATGGCGGAAATGGCGGAAACGATGGAGGTGATGATCCCGATGACGAGGCCCCCAACCCACCTGACCCTGAGGGTAGCGACCACTCCTCAGACAGCGGCCATACCACCGACTCAGATAGTGACAATGATGACTTTGTGCCAATCATGATGAACATCCAATCGGGCCCATCTTGGTATACCCCATCAGAAGACAGCCTGCTTCAAGGTGGCGACGTCAAAAAGGTTGAGGCCTGGCTGGCCAGACTCCGAGCATTCATCGTTGACCAGCGCAAGCCTTTGAGCGTGCAACGGGTGTACGACATGACGCTCGTACGAGTCTACCCAGACTCGCAACCCTACACGCTGTTTGAGGACAACAAGGCTACATGGATCCAGCAGTCCGAGGCCTTGACTGCTCAGCTCCAGATTAATGGCATCCTCCAAGTTGACGCCCAAGGCCAACCAAACCTTGTCCCCGCTTCATGGGAGGAGAAGCTTTTACACTTCTACAGCCTAGTCAAGACCGGCCTGTCGACAGCGCTCAAGGTTACTCCCATGGAAGCCCAAGCGCTGTATCTTGCCTTCGACGTCTATGACCTGCAAGGCATGCTCTATCCAACTCCTCGAATCATGATGGAGCGCTTCATCAAAGTCTATAAGACTTACGATACCAGGCCAGGCACTCCACACTACAGGGATGCCCTGACCAAGGCAGGACTCTTGCTCGACACTATGTCCCCCTCTTTGAGAGAAACCTATGGGCAGAAAGGAACAGTACACCCACTAGGGTACTGGTCCCTCAGACAGCTTTACAAGCTGAACGAACCCCTCCACACCATGGAGCAGCTCTCAATTATTGCTCAGACTGAATCAGAGAAGCGGAATCAGGCTACTGCCGGCGCGCAGTACGAGGCAGTTACAATGCCAGGAAAAACAAGACAGACCAGTCGCATTGGGTACCCAAACCCCCTGCCTATCCTGCCCATTAATCCTGCCGTCCCAACCTTGCCCAGACCTGGCAAACCAGACAATGCACAAGGATCTGCACCCTTGTGCACCGTTTGCGGCCTCGGAGGACACGGGGCAGATACCTGCTTTACCAACAACCCAGCTAACGCTGGCCCCACCTGGCACCCCAAGTCCATCCAACGGTACGACATATGGAGCGCGGCCCTACTCAGGGATGGTTTCGCTGCCCCTCCCGCATTTAACGTATTGAAGGCAGGCACACCCTACTTCCGCACATTGCAAGGGGGACAGCGACCTCCCCAGCTACCTAACACCCGCAACCAAGGTGGTAACCAGGGTCCCCAGGGCCACACGCAAGGGTACCAAGGTAACCAGGGTCAGACCCAAGGGTACCAAGGCAACAACCGCCAAGGTAACTACCAAGGCAACAACCGCCAAGGCAGCTACCATGGTAACAACCGCCAAGGGGGGAACCAAGGCAACAACCGCCAAGGTGGCCACCAAGGCAACGATCGCCAAGGAGGTTACCGTCGCGACAACCAGCAACAGCACAAACGTCAGGAGACAGTGATGGCACTCCAGCAACAAGCTGCACACCATGAACAGCTTATGCACGACACAGTTGGTGCTATTCGCCAAGAGTTTGCCAGATTGACAGCAGGCGCTCAGCGCCCCTCTCACCCGCACGACACTCACAGTCGGGATAACCAACCACTGCGGATTGAGGCAGCACCTCCAGCCAACAACGGACCGCCAGAACCTGACTGGTACAGCCCGGCCATGGTGGTTAGCTTTGCACAGGCCCCAGGGACCCTGACGCAAGCCCAATCACAGGCTATGTATACGCCAACCTACAATCCTGCCACCTCGGGACCCGGCAGCACATCCGCCATCCCTTTGCCTGGCGCCCAACAGCACAACAAGACTGTCACCAGGGCCCAGCATCAAGCTAGAACAACTCTCCTCATGGACGAGATAACCGTCCTGAAAAAGGACATGGAGCTGGTCCTCCGAGAAATACAAAACCTGCACGAGTTCAATCGAGCTCTGCAAGTTAGGGCTACAGCCATGGAGACCGCACAACGTGCACGGTTTGTGTCCACAGACCCGGTGCAAACATTTGTCCATGATTACACTCGCTCAGGCCACTTGAGCCAAGCAACCGCAACCCTGTTACAAGGCACGGAACCTACCTACGGGGTACCATACCTGGCCAACCTGTCCCAACAGACAAGCCTCTCCATCAGGTCTGCGGCTGGCCTCCTCCGCTGGAATCTGCTGATGATCTTAGTCGACACAGGTAGCGGCCTAAATTTTCTGTCTCAGTCCACCGCCGATTCCCTGGGCTACGCAACAACAGCTTGCAACCACAGGACGGTGGCCTTCAACGACCAGAAGAACTCCCTGACTCAGGAAGTCAGCGTGCCGGTCGTCTTCTGCAGCACTACGCCGCATGAAATCACCGTCTTGGCGACCTTCGTCATTGCCCCAGACAACAGCATCTTCGACGTGCTATTGGGTACACCACTGTTGTCTCTGCCAGGCATTTCTGCCCTACCAGACCTATCACAACAAAAACTTACACTCAGGCCTAATCTCCATTTACCGAGTGCATTATCCACTGATGAGTTTCACAATCTCACCGTGGACTTACCCTTTAAACCCATTCACAGCTCAAGGCAGAGCGTGCCGTGCTAGGTACTAAGTCTCGTGCCAGAGATGGCACAACTGCCTCAAGTACAAGCTGCTGGACTGCCCGCGGTTCTCATAAGACGACATGGCCCAGACGGTGATGGTCTGGCTCCTGTCCCCACTTTCGTCGTTGAACAGCTGGTCGACTCCTCATTTGACGAAGAAGGAGAGGGAAACTGGAGCCAATTGGGCGTGTACGCTGCGCACCTACTCCCGCAGGACGGCCAGTGGTTGATAGCCCCAGCCCAGGAAGTCCATGCTCATGACGACATCCAGCCCATACCAGTCTACGACGAGGCAACACTCACGTGGACCCTCTCTGGCGTGCCTCCCGAGGAACCCCAAACTCGTACTCACATACGAGCACCTGACAATCCTAGGGCATGGCACAACGCCCGAGTCGCCATCCCTGACCACCCCTCCAGCGCCGTGATACACAGGCTCCTCCACCCCAGACGGGAAGGTATCCCAGGCCCCCTCCTCAAGTCAACTACAGAGTTCGACAACCCAGTGTGGGTCCACTTTGACAGTGCACACCAAGTACAACGGCAGTCCTGCTCCGTTAAAGCATATTACTTCGCCAACTCAGTGGTAGATAAGACCCTGGCGGTCCGATTCTTCCTGCTGTTCGCGCCAGTGCTCGCAGCCCTCATGAGAGAGCAAAACATCGTCGCCCAGTCCGTCCTCAACCGAGACTAGGACTTGCGAACAGTACTTGACGCGTACCAGCTCGCCGTGGCATCTCGTATGGTTCGCAGATCCGTCCACATTATGACACCAGCGTCTGCTGACGCCATCGAGAACTTAGCCTGGCCACATAGCCGCCGCTCCAGTCCAGTCTTCAGAGGGAGACCTCTTCTTGCTGACTATATGAATCATTTGATCCATATGGACCAAGCGGCAGTGCTCGTGTATAGCCCCAACACATTCCCAGGCGGATACACTCAGGGAACCGACCGATTATCTGAGGAGTATCTAGATACGTACCTGCTTATTTCAAATTATTATCTCAGATATTTATCTCAGATACCGAACAGATACTATCTAGATAGTATCTAGATATCACAGATACTGGTGCATAGATACTAATATCTGTAGTATCTAGATACTGCCTAGAGAGTATCTAAACAATATCTAGATACGGATATCTGTATTTCTAGATACTGCCTAGAGAGTATCTAGACAATATCTAGATTCGAATATCTGTACTTCTAGATACTGTTTAGATAGCTTCTAGACAATATCTGAAACCGTACATGCGCCTGTATCTGTGGTAGCTAGATAACATCTAGATAGTATCTGCACAATATCTTAGACAAATATCTGAGATCATAATTTGAAATGAGCAGATACGTATCTGGATGCTCTTCAGATAATCTCGAAATTGTATTACAACTTGTTCATGGTGATCATTAAATCATCCCATGAGTTAGTTTACATAAATATGAAGTAAAGTTTTGCTTCTCAACAACTTGATAGATAGGTAGCTTCAATTAAACACCATTGTACAGGCAAAATGACCTTCTACTCTAACGCAAACCTCACTCGTAACATTTCTAACTCATCTGGCCAAAAATAAATCAACAAATTATAATAAGCAAGCGACCACACAAATTACGAACCACACCTCATTCTACCATTATATTCTGTACAATTTGTGATATATGGTAGTGCATTACTCCATTAGATTGTCAGCAACGCGACTAGCTACAAGACACATACTTCTTATATGGGAATTATATGCTTGGGACCGCACTAGCTACTATCTCTATGAGTAATAAAGTCTCACGAGATCCCATCCTTCAAGACTCAAGAGTGCCAAACAGCTAGCCCTCTATATAGCAGCTAGCCCTGCTCCTACACTCCAGTCCTATCTAGCTATTTACCCCCTGCCCCCTTGTTTGTTCTGCCCGCTCCCCCCCTTTTCTCTCGGCCTGCAGGTTCTGCAGCAGCTGCAGATGTATCCAATACGTAGATGTCGATGTATCCAATCCGTCCACGCGAGCTGCCTTCTTCTTTGCTAGGCTTGTGACCTCCTCATTCATGGCAGTCTCCGTTTCATTGCCAAGCGCTGGAAGGGCCAAGCTATTGCCACGCGCTACATGGCACCACTTGCCTTCATAATACTCAATCAAGTCCCCCCACGTCCCCATGGAAGCATCCTGGACCTAAGCACCTGAATAAGGCATATGGGAAGTTTTTTCATGTTGGAATTGTGAATCACATATGTTATGTCAATAAATTAGGCAATAATTGAGTCAGTCATTCAGCTAGATAGTCATCGATATGTCAGTGTGGTAGCTTAAAAAAAGTAATGATAACGCCTGGTTCGGTGGGGCGTGGTATTTAGGGACCCCGTCGTACGCGGGCAGAGAACGGTTTACCACCTCAACTGGACAAGCTACCATTACGGTTGACAACGACCAGCAACGCTCAGAGCCGTAGGGGGAATGGAACCCCCTACCCCGCTTCGTTTTAGCGATTTGGTGTACTCAGGGAGCTAGATATACATTTGGACGAGCAGTTCGTCAGCTGGCTACATGAGTGGGGGCAGGGACCAACAATGGATGGCAGGCAATATACCAAACACGGGGGGGGGGGGGGGGGGGGCAGGTTGTGGGACCAGCAATGAAGGTCAGGCTATATAGACGGGGGCAGGCTATATACTCGAGGGCAGCAGGCTATATACAATTCATGTATGACTAACCGCGTGCTGCATGGTTGACTCACGGAACTAAGTATCAAAATAATGCAATTCCAATGATGCCCATGGGCAAGCAAGAGTGCAAGATGCATCCTACCTTTCAATGGTTGCGCCATTAACCTCTAGGAGACATCAATAGCCTCGGTGTCCCACCTAGCAAAGACCACATCCTTCCCTTGGTCTCTCCTTCCCTGGCAAAGGTACCGAGCCACAACAATGCCTGCCTCTTCCTCCCCTCCAGCCAATCAGTTTTTGCCTTTTGGTTCCCATCTCGGTGGGAAATTTCCCTACATAAATGAGGGGCCAGATGAGCTGAGTGAGATGTTGTGAGTGATGAGAAGCGCTGAGTGAACATATGAGCTGAGTGAAGATATTATACAAGAGGGGGTCCGATGAAATGAGTGAGATGCTCTGAATGATGAGCTGAGCTGAGCGAGATACGCCAAGTGAGAAGATAAGCTTAATGGGATGAGCTCAGTGAGATGCGCTGAGTGATGAGATGAGCTACGTAATATGTGCTAAGTGATGAGATGAATAGAGAGACGAGATGAGTGAAATGCGCTATTTTGCAGGGCTTAGGGATGAGATAAGCTGAATGAGATGAGCTGCACTGCAAATTTAGACTGTCTTTGGCACCCTTGCCACCCCTTGCAGACCACCACCACCACCACACACACGCACACATACACAAAATGCACCCTTTAAACCTAAATAAAAGGGTGCCTAAGACCCTAGCAAATTAGCAATGCTAAGTGTGATATGCTGAGTGATGAGATGAACTGAGTAACAAGAGCTAAGTGGGCCAGTGATGAGGATATAATAAATAAATAAGAGCTGATCTTACCTTGTGATGGCGGCCAGTATGGCTTCATTGGCAGGCTTGGCAAGTTAATGGATCCCAGTCCCAAACTGGGCCACGGCCTGCATCACTACATAGCCTGCTTAGGCCTTGATCGACCAAATCCAGGCTGCCCCCCAAACTTTCATCTTCGGCTCTGAACTGTTGCCTGTGGCAGCACTCTTGAAGACATTATATCCAGTGGTGTCGTCAATAGGCACGAACGAGCCTCAATCAAGTGCCTGCAACACGCACGTGGTTGGAGAGCGTGTAAGATATGATATTGATTGGCTTACCAACCGGCAGACTGACTGAATACGTGACTGATTCACTAAGTCACTGACTCACTTCCTGATTGACAGACTCGGTGACGAGGTGACTGACATACTGACTAACAAACTGACTGACTTGTTGCCCGACTGCCTGTCTAATTGTCTGGCTGGTTAGTTGGCCTTGCCACTGCTGTGCAAACAGATCACCAATCTAGGCAGCTGCATGGGAGCTCCACAGGTCATCTTATTAGATTGGCAATGTACATACATCAAACAGGGATAAGCTCTACATAGCATCTGTCACACCTGCAATCTAAAATCAACACTAAAACTCCAGAGATCACCAGACTACAAGGCAGCTGCATGCAATCTGAACCCGTCGCTAATTCAGGTGGACTGCTATACAGATAGCAGATCACAAGCAGGCTAGGCAGCTGCATGGCAGCTCGACACATCATCTCATCAGGTTGGTGCTTTCATTGTACATACAGTAAGCGCTATCAATGAACCATACCTGTCCGATGAGTTTTGTGACCACACTGCTGACACCTTCAATTCCAGAAGTCCCAGGTCCCAGAGATCTCTTGCTCCCTGAGCTTTTCCTCGATGACGACTGCTTCTCAGGAAGAATCTCGGACTTGACAGAGGACTTCCTTGAGGACAGCTTCTCAAGCGAGCTGACTTGCACCTAAGCATGTAGATCGAAGAGCAAATATGAATCATCCAATTTGAATGTACCAGTATGGGACTGCAACTAACATACACAGATGCGTGGCGACGGATTGCGCAAATACCCTACCTCGATACAGGAGTCTTCGAGCAAAGAGCACCACGATTTCTTGGCCCGGTCTGCGGCCGGCAACTGTGTTGCCGATAGGCGATAGCCTAAGAAACACATATGGCATTCCAGTCAGAAAGCTCGAACTGGAAGAGGGAAAGGAAGAAATAAGCGCCTATTGGCGTGGAAGTTTGACCTAGTCTGATGAATTGAAAACTGCCGATCGACGCACTCAACTGAGTGGGTGCGTGTGTTTGTCGCCCAATTTCGAATGTGTTAGGACCAAAGGCCAGTTGGGGGGTTACATGGGGGGTTATCACGGTACATTGGTCGTTTCGATTGAATGGTCCGTTCGCCCACTGCCAATTCAAGTATGCCGGGACGAACACTGCCAGTACATCATACTGGCTTGGATTGTTACATAGTTATTCCTATGGCTTCTCTTAGTATATCTTCCAATTACAAGTATATCAGTTTAACATGTAACCAGGGATCAGACTAAGAAAATAAGCAGACGAAATAAATTATTAAAAGTTTAAACTTAATCATTCAAATGGTTGAGTTTTTACCTTCTTCATCAGTCTTTACCTTCCTGATTATATGTCTTCAAACATTGCCAAAGATGGTGAGCAACTATAAGCAACCCATAGCCTTGTACTTAAGGTCGGGGTGGTAAACCAATTCACAAAAACTACTTATCATCTGCCATACGAACAACGTTAGTTCCGTTTTTTTCTTCCGGTTGACTACCCAAAATATATAATATAAGGAGTATACATGTAACAATCCGAACCAATAGTTTATACTACCCGTGTCCGTCCTGGCATACATAGCTTATAAACTTGAAAGTGAAGTTCTTTACCGGTACATTGATCGCCGTACGTAGTGGGCAGAAACATTATTAAAAATTCAAATCGAACAAGAAGATTCTGTACTCCCGCGATTTGCTTTGGCACCCTCTCCTAACTGTAGACAAAGTATAATACTGTATGTCTCCTTTGCGGTCTCAAGAGGGCTAGCCACGTAGCGTGAGAGGGTTTTGACCTGATCCGATTACACCGACAGTGTGACGCCAAGCCAACATATTGTCGGTCACACCTGCAATCTAAATACAACACTTCAACTCTACAGATAGATCACTAGCATGGAAAGACAGCTGTGCGTGCAATCTGAACAAGACGCAAATTCAGCTGGACTTCTGTACAAATAGCTGAGCGCCAGGTTGAGCAGCTGCCTGGCAGCTACACAGATACTCCCATCTGGGAGGTGCCTGCAATGCATAGGCAGTAAGTGCGGGAGACGACGTTCTACACATCGTCAGAAACACCTGCAATCTAAATACTGTGCGCGCCTTAAGTATTGGCAAGATTAAGTATAGGCAAATGTCATTTCCTTAAAGTGGGTCTCAGAAAAGCATGGAAAAACAAACTTGGCAAAGGGGCCTATGGCTTTGACTGTCTCAAGCTCATACCTGAATCCAGTTAGCAAAGGGTCTTATGTTGTTGTTACATTACCTTGTTACATGTTCTCGAAGTAGTCTACCCAAGCTTGCTGTAAAACCATGTGACAATTTAAATCAGGAGCACTAAACCTTAAAGGGCCTAGTAGCCAGACCGATACACGTCTCCAGCCAGTCAAATTGCTGGATGGAGACATGTAACCAAACTCAAGGTAAAGTACAAGCTCACAAAAGTAGTCTGCCTAAGCTTGCTTAAAATAAAACCATATAGCAATTCAAATCAGGAACATTCAACTTGCTAGGGCTTAGTTGACAAGGTACCATGGTAACCGTTAATTGGCAAAGTCCAACCACCTGGAGTAGTCTCAAGCTGGATACCTAGTACTGTTTGGCAAAGGGTCGTTTCCCAAACCGTTTGCCAATACATAAGGCTCCTACAGTACAACAACTCTACAGATCACTAGACTGGAAAGGCAGCGACCTGCAATCTGAACACGCCGCTAATTAAGCATGACTGCTATACAAATAGCTGAGCGCCAGGCTGGGCAGATGCCTGGCAGCTCCACAGATCATCTCATCAGGGGGGTGTCTGCAAGGCACAGGCTGTAAGCGCGGGAGACGCTCTACATATCGTTGGCCACGCCTGCAATCTAAATACAACACTTCAACTCTACAGAACACTTGACTGGAAAGGCAGCAGCCTGCAATATGAACACGCCGCTAGTTCAGCTGGACTGCTATACAAATAGCTGAGCGCCAGGCTGGGCAGCTGCCTGGCAGCTCCACAGATCATCTCATCAGGGGGGTGTCTGCAAAGCACAGGCTATAAGCGCGGGAGACACTCTACATATTATTGGCCACGCCTGCAATCTAAATACAACACTTCAACTCTACAGATCACTAGACTGGAAAGGCAGCGACCTGCAATCTGAACACGCCGCTTATTAAGCTGGACTGCTGTGCAAATAGCTAAGCCCCAGGCTGGGCAGCTGCCTGGCAGCTCCACAGATCATCTCATCAGGGGGGTGCCTGCAAGGCACAGGCTGTAAGCGCGGGAGACGCTCTACATATCGTTGGCCACGCCTGCAATATAAATACAACACTTCAACTCTACAGATCACTAGACTGGAAAGGCAGCGACCTGCAATCTGAACACGCCGCTAATTCAGCTGGACTGCTGTACAAATAGCTGAGCGTCAGGCTGGGCAGCTGCCTGGCAGGTCCACAGATCATCTCATCAGGGGGGGTGCCTGCAAGGTACAGGCACAATGCTATGCATGCAGCTACACATGCCAATCCTTTTAACGGTTAGTGAGTTGGGAGTAGACGATGCATACATATGCCCAGCATTGCCTCGGTTGGCATCAAGCAATTTAGGAAGGCACTTGTCGGATGGGCACGCAAGCACCAACATAT
>JACBWV010000610.1:76668965-76713965 GCA_013435795.1 Chlamydomonas sp. ICE-L
AAATCAGCCCATCACCTGACACCATCCCCGTCATGATGATGGGCATTCTGCCATCCAAAATAGACCACTGCGTAGACAGTGATTCTCAGCCAGCCGAGATCCAAGACTTCTTCACCAACCGGTTTGACGACGTTGACTGGAGACCAGGCAATGACTTCTTTGAGAGTCAAGCTTTAACTTATGCTGCCGCACCTGCTTGCGTCTTGCCAATCGGGGATCCTCAGGGTAGCAGCACCCCTGTCGGACTACCACCGGCCGCATCGCTCCTTCCAGGCCGTCTGCAAAGCCTGGCCAGCTGTTTAAATCATATGGACCCCAACTTCCTGCAAGAAGGAGGCATCAACAACAGCATGCCAGACGGGGCGGTCACACCCAACCCCGACCGAGGCGCCATCCATCCAGACTGTGACCTCTTCATCGGACACCACAGAGATGGCACAGAGGCTGAGCGCTCTGAAATGGCCGCCATGCTTAATAAGTATACCGCAGCGGTGGCACGCACTATGGAGGATCTACGTGAGGGGTACAAAGGCTGTGTACCCCCCCTAGATATCAAGAAGGACAATGACAAGCAAGCCTTCACCGGCCCCTACCGCAAGCCTCCCATAGAGAAGCTCGCCCAAGACAAAGTCTGCGCAGAACTGCAGATGCTGCACTTCATTGAGCCAGCCCCTTTTGCACCACACGCAGCCAACGCAGTGGTCGCCTTGAAGAAAGGACCTGATGGCCAGTACACCGCGAATAGGGTGTGCTACAACTACAAAGCCATCAACCTCCTGACCAAGGACATGCATACTGGTTACCCAGTCGCAGAGGAGTTGTTTCAAGACCTAGGAGACGCACAGTGGTTCACACGGGTCGACCTACGATCTGGCTTCTACCAAGTCCACCTTGCAGAGGCATCCCAGGATTTTTCAGCCTTCTGGTGGGACAAGCAGCTATACCGCTTTAAGCGCGTCCCATTCGGCCTCAAGCAGGCCCCCGCATACTTCCAGACAGTCATGGAGACTGAACTGGGCAAACGGGGCCTATTAAAATTCTGCAAGGTGTTCATCGATGACATCCTCATCCATAGCGCCACCTTTGCAGAGCACATCCGGCACGTGGAAGCCGTGCTACAGTGCCTTATCGAGGTTGGTCTCCACATCCACCCTGATAAATCCTGCTTTGCGCTGGACGCCGTGGACTTCATGGGCTTTGACGTCAGCAACCACGGTCTCACCCCCCAGCAGGCCAAGGTGCAGGCTATCAAGGACCTGCCATACCCAGCCAACCTGAAAGACTTAAAAACAGTCCTTGGTAAGCTGCGCTACTACGGCTGCTTCTGTGAAAAAAATTCAGCCATCGCCAGACCCCTCAATGACCTCACAAAGGCTGACGTCAAATGGACTTGGGGGCCTGAGCAGGCAGCCGCTATGGACAAGATCCGCGGGCTCATCAGCACAACAGGCAAGGTCTTGCGCAGATTCAACGTCGAAGCACGCACTCTCATCCATTGTGACTGGAGCAAGCATGGACTGGGAGCAGTACTCGGCCAGCTGGACGCAGAAGGTTTGGAGTACCTCGTAGCTTGCGCCAGTCGCAGCCTCAACAAACATGAAGCAGAGTACAGCAGCTTCAAAGGGGAAATGCTTGCAGCCTGCTGGGCCTGCAAGATCTTCAGAGTCTACGTCTTAGGACTCCATTTTACCCTCGTCACTGACCACCAGCCACTGCTCTGGATGTTCTCCAACTCCAACGTCACAGGCGCCATCGCACGATGGGCGTGCATGATGCAGTCCTTCGACTTCGACATCATGCACAGACCTAGTGCCCAGCATGGTAATGCTGATGCTCTCATCCCGCTTATCCAACCCCAGACAGGAAGACAACACGGGGCCCCATCACCTGGACGCTGACCCTCTATGATGCCGTTTCCCTGCCGTCCCTACATCACCTACAACCCCTGACTCTGACCTTGGGATGTACAGTGGATGCAGTCCTCCAAGTACGTGAAGTCCTCTCCATATGCCCAAACCCCTAACCTCTGCTGTTGCAAAAATGGTTTCAAAGCGGCGTGACTCTCTACTAGATGTGTGGAGGCCTGTGTGCCGGCCTCGAGGCCACATTGCGCAACGGCATTAGAGTCAAACCGCTACCTCTACAGCGACACAGCCCCAGCAGCACAGACAGTGGCCCGCTTCCGCACTCAAGCCTTGTTAAAGCTCTATCCCCACTTGCTGCAGCCCTATGCATGCGATGGCGCTTTCATACACTATGCCGCAAGACGTCAAAGCCATCACCCCCCAGCACCTCATGGATGCAGCATTTAACGACCAAACCCAATGGTTGATCATCACTGTGTCCTGAGTGTCAAGACTTCAGCCCAGCTGGCAGCAATAGAGGACTTAGAGGACCCCGAGCAGCAGTACTGCAGGCGTGTAACCACCGTCATTGGGTCCGTCCAGCAGCTACAGCACCCTGCTCACCACTCTACATCATAGAGAACGCCGCCATGCAGCACAACTTCCGATCACCAGCTATTGCAACCGAGGACTTCACAGCATCCAAATGACCATCGGGCAGCCCATATGTGTGGACGCTGCCACCTTCAACTCAGGTGCCCACAGACTGCGCAATAAGTGGCAGAACCTTGTTGACCCATTTTGAACTCCAACGAGAGCTCAACACAGTCCGGCGGACTGCAAACATTTCTGCCAACGCCTTCTTAGAACCCTGGGCGCAGCACCACCGCGTGTCCTCAGATCAGACGCTCCTCCCTTCTGCTTGGCAAACAAGATAGGCCAGCCTCGCACTGCCTTGCCCACCTTAGTTGCCTATCCCTTGTCCAGGCATTCCTCCCAGCAAACCCGGCAGCATCTACTCACTACAGGGTGGAGCATGGTCCGAGCCCCGCCTAGACGAGCGCGAGCGCATGCTTGCTACTACACTACACACAAACACGGTGCCACAGCTGCTCCAGGCCTCACAGCACTACAACGGCACGTTCTGACGGGCAACTGCATGGATCACAGCGGGCCCTAGTGGCCATCATTCGGACCTCCGTGGAGCTTGCAGCCCCTCCCCGTCTGACAGCTCTGCTGGCATACCAGCCACCCATCAGACCACAGCTTCTGCCCGCTTCCACTCCAGTCCTTTTTCTCACCACAGTGCCCCGCTTCCCCCACAGCAGTCCCGCTCCCTCAGATGACATGCCTTCTCACAGCCGTCAATTCTATGGCAACCGAGCTAGCCTGCATGCTGGCAGTTACAAGGATTGCTAGCGCACCTAGGCGCATTCAGCCAGCTTTCCCACCCCCTTCAGCGCCTCCAGCGACTTCCCCTGATATCCAACCCTTGCACCAGGCAAGCAGTTGGACGCAGACATCCGGCTAGCAGACATGGCCAAGGAATCTGAACCCCTTGAACATCCATGACGATCATTTCGTCCTGGAGTACCCTCCGCAGGAAGGTACTGGGCACCAACTGGTCCGTGGCACGCACCCCGAGTGGCTAGCCCGCTCCAGAAAGTATAAGCTCGGATCCTCACCTACGGGGGCAGAGAAGATCATTCGTATCTTGGCCAATACTATGGAGCGCATCGTCCCAGCCCCCAGCGAGCGAGAACCATCATCCAGCGAGCCCATGAAGCGACGGGCACTTCGGAGCTCGTCGTACAGCCTACCTTGTCGTCAGCTCTTTCTGGTGGCAGGGTGTGGTCAAGCAGGTCAAAGCCCTCGTCAAAAATTGCAAGGTCTGTGACCAGGCCATAGCCTACTTCAACCAGCCCACAGCCACCTTGCAGTCCCACCCCATCCACGGCCTGTTCTTTGCGTGGGGCATCGACCTCTCAGGCCCCTACATCAAACCAGCTCGGGGTAGCCCTATACCTCATGCACGCCATCGAATATTTCAGCGCAGTCCTGGTAGTCGCCCCCATTCCAGCCAAGGAGGCTGCACACACCATGTACGCACACGCCCACGGTGTGCTCGCTCATTATGGTACCCACGTCCGTCGCCATTACTGACAATGGTCCTGAGTTCCTCCAAGTTTCAAAGAACACCTGACGCACAACTTCATCGACCACAGGACCACACACCCTAACCACCCTCGGGCAACGGTTTCGTGGAAAGATGCGTCGGCACCATCAAGGCAGCTCTGACCAAAATCTGCTCAGAACACCTCTCCACAGACCACTTGGGATATTGACATCGCCAAGGTGTGATGGCCTACAACTGCAGCCCTCAGGAGACCCACCAAGTGCGCTCCTTCACCCTTTCTGTACGCCAGAGCTCCAGTCATGAACGACCCCCAAGCAGAGCTCCCATGACTACAGTTCTCCCTGACTTAACAGACATCCAGCAAACTCAAGCCCTGTCAGCACCCTGCTCGAGCGAACTGAGTGGATCAACGCGTCACCCCCCCTATAGCAAACCACATCCGCAATTGCCCACCACAGGGAACTCTCTTGCGTTATGCAAGATCAGGGGGGGAGCTTACCACCCCCCGTCTTCGCAAATTTCAAGTGGTGACTTCGTCTACATCCGTAGACCCAACGTGCGCAACGCTCTCCAAATGGCAGCACAGGGATGATCCTTCGGATCAAGGCCATCAAGGACACCGAGGTGGTTGTCCTACAAGCCGTTGCGGCTGCACTGTCCCCAACCACGCCCGCAACCTGTCCCCCTTGCCACTTGCCCACATGGATGGCCCCATCAGGCCAGATCTGGCAGTGCCACCACTTGACTTGGCCTGCAGCGTCTGCAACTTCCCAGACAACGATGCTTGCATGCTCTTTGTGCGACTCCTGTGGCGCACCGTTTCACACACCTGTCTCCAGCCCCCCACTACCAGCTTGTCCCAGCCGGTGACTGTTTCTGCCCTCCTGTACTGCCAACGGCATTACAGCTCGTCCCTCTCTGTATCGCCCCACGGCACCGAACGCGCTCCCAAGGAGCCCAACCTGTTCCCAACCCCCCAGACCCCGCTCTAGAGACTTTGCTGCCAAAGCCTGCGACCAGATGGTGGTCATCAGCACATCAAAGTTCACTGACTTCCCCACAATCTACATGGACCCATCAGTCGGGCCGGGATCTACTCCTGCCTCCCACAAGACGGCAGTGCCTCAGCCTTCATATCACACCAATCACCACCAACTACACGGGATATCTGTCGTAGGCCGAAAACACCTCTGTTTCGGTCCCTGCTTCTACGGTGACACCGCACAGCAGCTCAGGAAAGTCCTCCGCTCCCTTCAGAAACAGCAATTGCCTACGACCACCGCATCCTTTTCCACAGGCTGCCTGGCTTTTCCCAAGGCATGCTGTTCCAGACCTTGCTAAAGTGGGAGATGCTCAGCCCACTGGTCCTAAGCTTCCACCCCCTTCCAGCCCAACCACCCTCGCCGTCTCCCAGGACCAGCCTGGACGCTGCACACCTCTGACGTGTATGCCCCCTAATATGAGGCCCAGCTGCCAGACGTGTGGACGCTATGGGGACTACCCCACTACCCTTTTCCTGGACTACATTCAAGCCCCCCCCTGTCATGTACACTACACAGATCCCCGCTTTCTGTAACTACGTCACATCGTTGGGCGACCCTCTTAACTACACCACCTCCCATAGGATCGTACATCCCCTCATACCAGTGTTTCCCATTTACAGGCATGAGCACGCGCCCACCCCTGCGTGCACAGGTGCCACAGCAAATGATGATGGATCGTCCACAAGCCATGAAACGAGCACTGCCCTCTGCCCACTCCACCCACATTCAGAGTACTTGGTACTGGGTATCTACCCTACCATACAGCTTTAGCCGGTCTTTGCAGCGATTGGCTCGAGGAGACCCCACTCAGACCTTACAGTCAATTGCCAGGCCAGCCTTCTTACACATACACCACAGCTTCAGCATGCTGTTCCCAGGTCTACTCAACTATCAATATTCGGGCCCTTTACCGACCCCATTACAGAGGTTTTACAGTGGGTTTACAGGGATAAACGCTGTAAACGCTCTGTAAACCTGCACTCTACTCCATTTACAGACTTTGGTTACAGACCGTTAACACACTGTTGGGGTACGGTAGAAACGAGCTAAAACGCGCAGGCTGTAAACGGCCTGTAAATGCTTACATACTTTGTTACATAGTAGTTACAGACTCTGGTTTACAGACCTCTGTAAACCTTCTGTAAGTATGGCTGTAAACCCTATGTAAGTATGGCTGTAAACCCTATGTAACGAGGTGTGTATACCCTCTGTAAGTATGGCTGTACACGCTCCGTACTAGGTGTGTAAACCCTCTGTAACGTGTCGGTACACCCTATGTCTCTAGGTGTGTAAACCCTCTGTAAGCTGGGTGTGTAAACCATGTGTAGATCTTGTGTAACCAGGCCCGAAATCTTTAGTAACTACTAGGTCTTTGGAATGGGGGGGAAATGGGCGGCAGCTGCTTTAATCTTTTACACTGCCCTGGGAGGACGTTTACACCATATACATATAGATATCTCATGACAAGTAGTGCTCGGTGCGACGATTCAATTGATAGAAGCTTACAAGATGCAGTCCGACGAAAATATATAACTTCATTAGAAGGTCCATTCATACCCCCCCCCCCCCCCCCCCCCCCCCCCCCTTTAAATCCCCTGCCCCTTAAGCACAACATGGCTTCTTTTGCTGCTCCCTCGCTGTAGGTGCTCTGTTGATTCCACCTGCGCAACCAGCACACCTACCACACACGAACACAAATGTGAATACGTCGAATAAATCCTGTTGCTGCTGCTCTCCGCGTTGACATGCCTTGTAGTCCTGCTTCCACCTGTCAAACAGAAACCCACATCCATGTGCCCCAATCCATGAAAGCAGATGGGGGCAACAAATGTTTCCAAGAACATACAACACAGGCTGGTACATGACAGAGTACCCCGGCCCACTCTAAATGCATCTTAAATAACTCCCCTACCCCTTCACACAACACTGAGCGGGGAGCAGCAGAAGAAGGCACACCCCTAAGCTATTTTTTATAACCACCATGCACAACACAAGCACACATACCACCATACATGCACACTAAATAAGGCATGACATGTAAATACGCAGAGTGACTCATGCTGCTGATCTCCGCTTGGCATGCCTTGTAGTCCTGTTTCCACCTGTGCACAAAAACCCCCTCCATGCGCCCCCACATCCATGACAGCAGATGGGGGCAACAAGTGTCTCGAAGAACATGCAACACAAACACAGGCTGGTACATGACAGGAGTACCCTAAGCTAGCTCCTCTCCTCCTGCTCCTCCTGCTCCCTCTCAGCAGTTGTTGTTCTCTCCTCTTTGCACATGTGCAACACAGGCCACACATACCATACATGCAAAAAAAGGCATCACATGTGAGTACGTAGAGTGGCTCCTCCAGTCCTCCCTCTGCTGCTCTCTGCCTGGCATGCTGTGTTGTCGCAGCTTCCACCAGTGCAGTAGGAGCCCACATCCATGCGCTGCTATCCATGACAGCAGATCCGAGGCAATTTGATGGCTCCATAGAATAGAACCAAACCATGAAAGCAACCAACACAGGTTTAAACAGGATAGCACCTGGAGCCAATAACGTCACAGTCAAGGCATGTTTTGTTTAGCTCATACAACGCACCATCGAGGTCGACACATGATCTGCGTCTGCAAGACAGATGCCCCGCGTGAAGGACATACATATGCCGGGGATTGGAGGCACGAACCATAACTAGCGGCTGGCAGAAAGCCGTCAGATATACGAATGCAGGTTCCGTTGCGTCGCAGGAAGCAGGCTCTGAATTGGTTGCGTCTCAGGTAAGAGCTGGGGTCCTCCTGAAGTACCTGCCAGGGAGCAGCGCGAGGGGCGGCAGGGCGGTGAATAGAGCAGGGTAGGGCATGCGTAAGAGAGAAATGAAGATAGGGGAGCACAGCAGTTTGGGGGGCAATCGCATGGCTCCATGGCATGGAGCAATACAAGCACCCGTCAAACCCTACATCCGTAGCGAGGCTCGCTCTGCGCGTTGTTTATACGTTTGCTTTGATCTCAGACTCCTGTTCCTGATAGCGCCGAGATCATCGCAACTCTCGATTTGTTCGGCTGGATGGACAAATTACCTGGTCGCCCGTTTCGGTGTTAATTGATCGAAGCAGTAAACAGGGTAAATCAGTAGCATGGTTCCAATGCAACGATGTGGCTGGAAATTGAGCAGTTGTTACATCGCAATGGCAGGCGAACGATGAGAAGGCTTTGACCCATCCAGAGCTGCTGAAGTTACAGCCATCGCTACCACCGCGGTAACCACCGCACCCGACATCAGCACTGCGGTTACAGCCCCGTGTGGCCAGCTCAGCGCGTGAGACTTGCGCGCATGAATGCACTTCGCCACAGATATAGCTTGTTTTATACACCCTGCTTCTCCGCATCTTCAAGCAGAAGGAGGCTGCATTCCATGTCCGTGCTATAATTAGGCGAGGCGGCGATCCGGGAGCCCGCAGCTACGACCAGCAGCTTCTAGCTAGCTCCCCTGACTGGCCATTGAGCCAAAGCTAATGCGACCTAGTGCACGTTGACGTTAACAGAGCTGCTGTTGATTTGGGGGGGTAGCTCAGTTGCCTGGATCAAGGACTACAATATACCCATACGATATTGTTTTCAACTCTGATGAGGGCAAGTAGCCAAAGATTGGATATATTTTGGTGACAAATTGACAATGCTGTGGTTATGTAAGTGTTTGGAAAAGGCAATCAGCCTTAAATTAATGCTAGAACCAGTCTGCATCACCTGGTAAGTATGATACTTCTGGTACTTTTTATTCCTTTGTAAGGAAATACTGCTCCTGTTAATATTGGTAATGCCGGAGATGAGGGGAACCCTAATTCATTTGTGTAACCAAGGTCTGGTTACCAAGCAGCTTGTAACACTAGAGCATAAATGACAACGACAAATTGATCCCTAGTAATGTATGTGACTGCATGAGACAGCGAGTAGTCATTTGATGACCAAGCCATGTAGGGGACATTAGGACTAGTCTTCGTTCTTACAGTGGTAATCAAGTTTCGGAATGAGGAACGATTATGCTCGCCCTACATATCCGGATATTACCTGTGGCTTGCTATCAATGGAAAATATGCCTAAAATCAGTAAAATGTGCTGCTGAAGTTTTAAGTTTGAACACCATCCATTATAACTTCTATTGAAGCGTGTCAAGGGAGTGAAGCGATGACCTGTGACGAATCCTACAACTTTGAGATCTAACCTGGTACAGCAAAACTAAATTCCTACATCGCCTGCAAGAGAAATAATATATGTATCCTGCACTTAACCATCCCCCTCCAGCTGCCCACAGACATGCCGGCTGTCTCGAGCAATACCATAATGTGTGGTAACTGGATGGATTCATTAAATCACTCTCCAATCCCCTTGAACTCAACACCCGGATCTTGGCAGGGTCCTAGATAAGCAATTTCTAATCATTCCTACAAAACCCATGCCTAATTTATCCAAAGTGGAAGATACCACGATGAGGGCTTCACCCGCCAAAACGCTCCCTCCCCCCCCCCCCCCCCCCAACACCCAACCAAATGGATTGCGATCCGGTGGATGCTGACTTAGACACAGCCCCCCCACCTGCAGCCCCCAAAACCCCGCCCACCCCCTTCAGGTCACTACCGTCCAACCCAGACAACCCCAAACCCTTCACCATCATCCCCTCGCCCCTTGCTTCCAACTGTTACCAACCTGAAAAACGCGGCCACACCAAACCCTCCACCGCAAAAGATTCGGGCACACCAACTAACATCCATACTCTCGACACTCCCCCCCCCCATCTCAAAATTCCTAAACACCCCAGAACTTGGGCCCCAACATTAACTCAGCATGCACATCCACAACTTTTTCTCACGCAACATCAACCACCGAGTAGTGGTACCACTATTTTAAAGAAGCCCCCCCCCCTCCCCACACACACAACACCAACCGGCCCAAGAAGCTCAAACAACCATGTTTCAAACACATCCATTCTCCTACCCTCTATTAAAAATGGACCCACCCTTGTAGATCCTGCTTCCATACATGACAGCAGATGGGGGGCAACAATGTCTCCAAGACATGCAACACAACACAGGCTGGTACATGACAGTAGTACCCCAGCCCACTCATATAAATGCAACTCAACCCCCCCTACCCCTTCAGCACAAGATGCTAATAGTTGGGAGCAGCAGTCGGCTAAAGTTGCACCTTCTCCAGTTGCTCCCGCTCAGCATGTTGTGCTCTCTTGTTTCCACCTGTGCAACACAGACATACATAGCATACATGCACACCAAATAATGCATCACATGTGCATACGCAGAGTGACTCCCTCTGCTGCTGCCCTCTGCTTGGCATCCTTGTAGTCCTGCTTCCATACATGACAGCAGATGGGGGGCAACAAGTGTCTCCAAGAACATGCAACACAAACACCAGGCTGGTACATGACAGCAGTACCACCCAGCCCACTCATATACATGCAACTAACTCACCCCCCCTACCCCTTCAGCACAAGATGCTAATAAGTGGGGTGCACCTTCTCCGTTGCTCCCCGCTCAGCATGTTGTGCTCTCTTGTTTCCACCTGTGTTGACACGACACACTTAGCATACATGCACACCAATAATGCATCACATGTGCATACGCAGAGTGACTCCCTCTGCTGCTGCCCTCTGCTTGGCATGCCTTGTAGTCCTGCTTCCATACATGACAGCAGATGGGGGGCAACAGTGTTCTCCAAGAACATTCAACACAACAACAGGCTGGTACATGACACTAGTACCCCAGCCCACTCATATACATGCAACTCAACCCCCCTACCCCTTCAGCACAAGATGCTAAATAAGTGGGGAGCAGCAGTCGGCTAAGGTTGCACCTTCTCCCAGTTGCTCCCTGCTCAGCATGTTGTGTCTCTCTTGTTTCCACCTGTGTGACACAGACACACTTAGCATACATGCACCAAATAATGCCATCACATGTGCATACACAGAGTGACTCCCTCTGCTCTGCCCTCTACTTGGCATGCCTTGTAGTCCTGCTTCCATACATGACAGCAGATGGGGGGCAACATGTCCTCCAAGAACATGCAACACAAACACAGGCTGGTACATGACAGTAGTACCCCAGCCCACTCTATAAATGCAACTCACCCCCCCTACCCCTTCAGCACACAGATGCTAATAAGTGGTGAGCAGCAGTCGGCTAAGGTTGGCACCTTCTCCATTGCTCCCCGCTCAGCATGTTGTGCCTCTTGTTTTCCACCTGTGGCAACACAGACACACATAGCCATACATGCACACAAAATATGCATCACATGTGAATACACAGAGTGACTCCCTCTGCTGCTGCCCTCTGCTTGGCATGCCTTGTAGTCCTGCTTCCACCTGTGGAACAGATACCCACACCATGTGCTACCACCTGATAGCAGATGGGGGGCAACACGTGTCTCCAAGAACATGCAACACAAAATACAGGCTGGTACAGTGTACCCACCCCAGCCCACTCATATAATGCAATCCCCCCCCCCCCCCCCCCCCCCCCGCTACCATACCCCCTTCAGCCCCTCAGCACAACCTGCTAACGGGAGCAGCACATAAGTGCTAAGGGCTCTCAGCATGTTGTGCTCTCTTGTTTCCACCTGTGCAACGCAGACACACATACCATGTATTCACAAAAACAAGGCATCCCGGAACTTCATCCCTAGTTTCCCAGCCCCCCCATCCCTAAACACCAAATTCACCAGCCACTACCAAGTTGAGCCATGCTTGCACACCAGGCAGGCCAGCACCATAAGCATCTGCTCCTCTGGAATCAGTTAGGAACGCTCCCCTCGAATCCGCCTAGCGAGCTGCAAATAAAGAGGGTGGGCAAATTTGAGAGTGAGCGTCTTTGTTTTTGTGCTTAGCGAGAGCTCAAGACAAAGTAGTGGATAACAGGCTATATTATATATTCCCTGCCTACAGTACCTTAGTGGCTGCTACTACCACCCACTGCGCTGTAGCAAGTGTTTCAAGAGCACTCACATGGGCTACAGCTAGCGGGTGGTCGTCGCCTGCCTTCTGGTACAAGGAAGGAATAAATGCAACTCTAATCATGGGTGACAGGCTATATTATGTATTCCCTGCCTACGGTACCTTGATGGCTGCTACTACCACCCACTGCGCTGTAGCAAGTGCTTCAAGAGCACTCACATGGGCTACAGCTAGCCGGTGGTCGTCGCCTGCCTTCTGGTACAAGGAAGGAAAAAATAAAACTATAATCATGGGTGACAGGCTATATTATGTATTCCCTGCCTACGGTACCTTGGTGGCTGCTACTACCACCCACTTCGCTGTAGCAAGTGCTTCAAGAGCACTCACATGGGCTACAGCTAGCCGGTGGTCGTCGCCTGCCTTCTGGTACAAGGAAGGAAAAAATAAAACTATAATCATGGGTGACAGGCTATATCCCCGGAAATATGCTTATGCTTAGACCAGACCAGCAACACATGCCCCCCCCCCCCCCCCCCCCCCCCCCCCCCCCCCCCCCTCTATCTAGGCCCAGACCAGGCCAGCAACCCACACAACCATCTACACCAACCACCCACATAGCCATCTATCCTCACAACACCTGCATATGGCATCAAGGATCTCACGAACAAGCCTTGCAAACGGTAGCTTGCGGATGAGCAGATCGGTGGACTTCTGGTACTTGCGGATTTCCCGCAACGCCACAGTGCCAGGCCTGCAATGGAAATGGGAGGAATACTTAATCGCCTTCGCACGCACAGACTATTCAACCCGGCAGCTTCGACGCGCAGCCCACTACCACACCAGCCGCATTAGCCCGCTTCATCAATTTGCAGGCGATAGCCAGCCCCACCCCCTCAATTTGATTGCTTATGGTGCTGTGTCGCATTTAACATTGCGAGACACTCACCTGTAGCGGTGGGGCTTCTTCATGGGACCTGTGGCAGGGGCATTCCTAACCTGCGTCTTAGTCGCCAATTGATTCTTTGGGGCCTTGCCGCCCGTGGACTTACGAGCGGTCTGTTTGGTACGCGCCATTCCAGCAATCAGGTGGATATGAGAGCATCAAGAATAAGGCAAATGGTCAGATCTGTGGTATTCATTCAGTGCAACCAGGGTTTCGTGGTTCTTCGGTGGCACGTCAAATCGTACGGCATATCAAGCACGCACCTGGTAGTAGTCTATTCCCGTAGAGACAGCGGATCCGTCACTGCAAACACCAGCCCGGAGTCGCACAGCAACTAGCCCTGGGCCGAGGCCGATCCCGTACGCAGGCTTGTAAGATAGGTCGCGCGGCGGAACATACCTACACAGCTCGCCAGCCTCCTCGAGGGTAAGTGATGGCTTGCGCTCTGGGGTAGTTCGAACAGCTGCCATGCCGCTACCATTCCTTTCTGGAGTTAAGTCAAATACTAATTATATATTGTGCCGAGTAGTGCGATAAATAGGCACGGCTGCAATACCGAGAGCAGTTCGAATGCAAGAATGGCAAGGTCGCGAAGGACATTTGAATTCAAACAGACGAGCGACAGCCAGCCGGGGGAAGCCAAGAAAGGGTCTGCAGCCCGATTGGATCAGATCATTGGACTAGTGGTGTAGCACAACGCCAAATCAAGGTGTGTGTCGGGGGTTCGATTCCCCCCATCGGTAGATCAGAGCGTTGAAGGTCGTTTTCACCGTGACTGTTTACACTGATAACAGACCATTAACAGACCACGTTGCCAGCCAACACGGTAAAGGCTCTGTACCCCAGGACTTACATACTTTTTACAGTCCTTTTACAAACAACGAGTCCCCTCTGTCATTTACAGACCTCGTTACAGACCATTTACATAGGGAACTATGTAAATGGTCTGTAACGAGGTCTGCCAAAGTCGGTAAAGGGCCCGAATATTGATAGTGCTCAGCGCTGCCCAGGCCCAGTCCCCTCATAGGACTGACCTCCCCAGCAAGCCATTTCAAGTGACACAGCGTCTGTTCCACCACATCCGCAGGCTAGCAAACTTGATTTGGGCATACGACAACACACAAGTCAACACTCTCACCGTATGGAGAGTCATTCGCTCCCAGTCCGCACTCGTGGATGCCCACGCCACCGCACTGACTTTGCATCCAGCCATGTTCTTGACTGCTAGACTCCCAGCTGAGCCCGTATCAGACCTGCGCCTATATACAGATGACATCTCATTGCCCTTTGACGCACTGGACTTAGCGCTCCTGCGACTGCCTTTCCCAGGGTCGTTCACTCCACTCCTGAACTTCCCCTTCTTCAGACAACATATCCTCGCCATGTTACAGCAGGATGGTTTTGGACCTGACAGGGTGACCCCCGGCACCCCACAGCGCACAGCAGCCCAGGATATCCAGGCAGTATTTGGGGACTCTGCTCACCTAGGCAACTAAGCCTCGCTGACTTCTTCAGACAGCCTTACCTTGGATACCGTCTGGATGATTATGAGTGCAGTTGATTGCTATACTGCCAGACATACCTGCCTAATTTATTTCAGTGCATTAACACTGTACTTCTATATGTACTGCCCCTGTACTTCCAGATGAACTGCCCCTTGTACTTGCACATGTACTGCCCATGTACTTGCACATGTACTGCGCACCGTACTCCCATACGTACTGCATTACACCACGAACTTTTTGTTCCACTCCTTACTTACGTAGCTAGTGGATATGCGTCAAGAGACCGGCTACACATGGGTTTTTCATCATAGCCTTTCAGGGATACTAGACTAGACTAGCATCTACGGCGACGATTTTTACCATGCGGTTTCCCTTCTATTTCAGATTCCACGGGGTTCTCCGTTTACTCTTACAACCACCACCTTCTTTTTCATCTATTTCACTCCGTGAATAGGGGGGGGGAAATACGGGTGGTGAGATGTAATAGACTTCCACATTCCTACCCTCACACCTACCCATCGCACTTACTGCAGGGTGGGAGGGACTATATCTTTGCACAAACACCCAGTGAAGGAACGATACCTACCCTCACACCTACCCAGCAAACCAACTGCAGGGGGGGGGAAATTGTTACAATCACAATAAATACTTTAAATCACATAACCAAACCCACACATGCTAGCCTATAGCTAGAGACAAGAAGGAGAGACTGAGAATTTTTTTTCCAGTCCTTCCAAATTTCTTATACCACTCTCTTCGTTACCACTTCTCATTTTTCACTATCTACCAATAGTGAAGGGGGGGAATCTCAGTGGTAACAGCTAATGCACCCTTAACACCCATCTAGCCGTGTCAGCTGTCACGCGCGAACGCGTGCCCAAACACTGCGTACGTAACACGCCAACCTGTCAGTACACGCTGTCGCAAGCGAACACCACGTGCCACACCACGTGCCAAGCGCAGCTACCCCGCAGCTGCGGCAATATATTCCCATATCCAATTGCAACCCGGTTGGCACCAGATGCCGGCCAGGACAGCATCATTTCACATCTCAATTCCTTAAGCCCTAAGCCATGAATGAGTTCGCGCCACAATAAAGAGAGCAGCGAGCTGAACACAACCCTCACTCGTCTTTTGTCTCTCAGGTGCGTTCAGTTAGTGTCCGAGTCGTGATGATGATGCTGCCTGTTGACAGACCTCATCTTGATTGCCCATCCAGCCTATTGTGAGCCGGCTGATCCCATCCGTGCCCTTTGCTCGGTTACTAGCAGAGCTGCCCTTGGCTAATGGGTATTGATAACACGTAACCATTCCACCCTCCAGCAGCCGAGGCCACCCGTGCCCTTTGCTCGGTTACTAGCAAAGCTGCCCTTGGCTGATTAGTATTGATAACACCTAACCATTCCAGCCTCCAGCAGCCGGCAGAGCCCATCCGTGCTCTTGACTCGATAGCTTGCTAAGCCGCCCCTGGTTGACTCGTATTAATAGCTAGTAACCCATTAGTAAGCCGATCGAACTTCCTTTGCCATTGATCAGTCGTGCAGCCACCTCCAGCCGACTTTCTTCTTGCCCTTTTGAAGCCCGCTATTTACTTACTAGAGAGCTAGTTTTACGGCCAGTCAATAACCGACTGCGGCCTTCAATTAATTATTATCTACACTTATTATGTAACACTCACTCGTCTTTTGTCTCTCAGAACCCTCCCGGGAATTAACCCCCTCTGCGTCCGACCCCCGCTGTCGTCAAAGAACTCCAGACACCACTTTGGCCGCTGTCGTCTCTGCCCTACTGCTTCCCCGGACTCCCACGTCCAAGAACACTCAACCCAACCAAACGGTGAGAAACGCAACATGAGCCTCCATAGACGCCAGCCAGGGGGCCGGTACCAAATATCCTGTCGTAGGCCGAAAACACCTCTGTTTCGGCCCCTGCTTCTACGGTGACACCGACAGCAGCTCAGGAGAAGTCCTCCAGCTCCCTTCAGAAACAGCAATTGCCTACGACCACCGCATCCTTTTCCTACAGGCTGCCTGGCTTTTCCAGCAAGGCATGCCGTTCCAGACCTTGCTAAAGTGGGAGGATGCTCAGCCCACTGGTCCTAAGCTTCCACACACCTTCCAGCCCAACCACCCTCGCCGTCTCCCAGGACCAGCCTTGGACGCTGCAACACCTCTGACGTGTATGCCCCCTAATATGAGGCCCAGCGTCCAGACGTGTGGACGCTATGGGGACTACCCCACTACCCTTTTCCTGGACTACATTCAAGCACCCCCCCTGTCATGTACACTACACAGATCCCAGCTTTCTGTAACTACGTCACATCGTTGGGCGACCCTCTTAACTACACCATCCCATAGGGATCGTACATCCCCTCATACCAGTGTTTCCCCATTTACAGGCATGAGCAGCGCGCCCACCCCTGCGTGCACATGTGCCACAGCAAATGATGATGGATCGTCCACAAGCCATGAAACGAGCACTGCCTCCTCTTGCCCACTCCACCCACATATCAGAGTACTTGGTACTGGGTATCTACCCTACCATACAGCTTTTAGCCGGTCTTTGCAGCGATTGGCTCGAGGAGACCCCACTCAGACCTTACAGTCAATTGCCAGGCCAGCCTTCTTACACATACACCACAGCTTCAGCATGCTGTTCCCAGGTCTACTCAGCGCTGCCCAGGCCCAGTCCCCTCATAGGACAGACCTCCCCAGCAAGCCATTTCAAGTGACACAGCGTCTGTTCCACCACATCCGCAGGCTAGCAAACTTGATTTGGGCATACGACAACACACAAGTCAACACTCTCACCGTATGGAGAGTCATTCGCTCCCAGTCCGCACTCGTGGATGCCCACGCCACCGCACTGACTTTGCATCCAGCCATGTTCTTGACTGCCAGACTCCCAGCTGAGCCCGTATCAGACCTGCGCCTATATACAGATGACATCTCAGTGCCCTTTGACGCACTGGACTTAGCGCTCCTGCGACTGCCTTTCCCAGGGTCGTTCACTCCACTCCCACTCGGGGAAGTCCACAGATCGCTAAATGCGTACGAGCGCAGCGGAATGCACGCGGGGTCCGCGATTAGTCATAGTTCTTTAATGGCCTGGCACTTCTGACTCTAGCGGTAAGCCCTATACCCGCGTCGCGTGTAGCTCAGAATCCTAAGACATTTCGCCTACATTTAGCCTAGGCGGATTGTCGTCGAAATGTCTCAGACTTCTGAGATATTTCGACGGCATCTCGCCACGCACGGCGGCTTGTGCACGGTAATGAGGCGAAATGTTCGGTCTTCTAAGCCTTTTCGCCTGTACTTCGCTTGTAGGGCGGTTTGGGCACGGTGGTCGGAGAGGTCACATTTTCAGGAATATTTTCCAGGAGCATTTCTCAATTACATCAGGATTCGAGAAGATAGATTACATACATAGTGCCTACCGTATGCATCCATTAACTTATTGATCTACCTATATATCTATGTAAGCATCCTTACACATGTACATCCGCTACATCCCATATGTTTCCTCTTTATCCATTAACCATACATAGACAGCGAGTAAAAGACGACGAGCAGCCAAATTGCTGGCTGGAGCCATGTAGCTAATTAAGTTCAAGTACAAGTATATAGGCAGCCTGCAGGCAGCTATCCATTTGTCTACTCATGAAGACATACGCCCATATATCCACTAAGTAGAAACGTCCAAGCAAAGCTATACATCTATATATCTTCGCTGCTTCTATTATATATTTCCATCTTGGGCATTTATAGTTCCTTCATGGCAGCAATCTTCAACGCAGCTGTAGCATTTCCATCCATCCTCTTGCCCTGCAAGACATGCAGAGCAAGGCAGGCGTTAAAGAGCAAAGAGGGGCAGGGATAATGGCAAGGGGCAGGACGACAGTGATGAGCAGAGCAGGGCAAGCGATAGAGAGCAGAGAAGGGCAGGGATAATGGCAAGGGGCAAGACGACAGTGATGAACAAGGGAGGGCAGGGTAGGTGTTAGGGAGTAAGGAGGGACAGGGATAATGGCAAGAGGAAGGACGACAGTGATGAACAAGGGAGCGCAGGCGTTAGAGAGCAAAGATGGGCAGGGATAATTGCAAGAGGCAGGAGGACAGTGATGAGAAGAGCAGGGCAGGCGTTAGAGAGCACAGAGGGGCAGGGACAATGGCAAGGGGAAAGACGACAGTGATGAGCAGAGCACGGTAGGCGTTAGGGAGTAAGGAGGGGCAGGGATAATGGCAAGAGGCAAGACATCAGTGATGAACAAGGCAGGGCATGCAATAGAGAGCAAAGAGGGGCAGGGACAATGGCAAGGGGCAAGACGACAGTGATGAGCAGAGCAGGGTAGGTGTTAGGGAGTAAGGAGGGGCTGGGATAATGGCAAGGGGCAAGACGACAGTGATGAGCAGAGCAGGTAGGTGTTAAGGAGTAAGGAGGGACAGGGATAATGGCAAGAGGCAAGGCGGCAGTGATGAACAAGGCAGGGCATGCAATAGAGAGCAAAGAGGGGCAGGGATAATGGCAAGGGGCAGGACGACATTGATGAACAAGGGAGGGCAGGCGTTAGAAAGCAAAGAGGGGCAGGGATAATGGCAAGGGGCAAAAGACGACAGTGATGAGCAGAGCAGGGTAGGTGTTAGGGAGTAAGGAGGGGCAGGGATAATGGCAAGAGGCAAGACATCAGTGATGAACAAGGCAGGGCAGGCGTTAGAAAGCGAAGAGGGGCAGGGATAATGGCAAGGGGCAGGAGGACAGTATTGAGCAAAGCAGGGCAGGCGTTAGAGAGCACAGAGGGGCAGGGACAATGGCAAGGGGCAAGACGACAGTGATGAGCAGAGCACGGTAGGCGTTAGGGAGTAAGCAGGGGCAGGGATAATGGCAAGAGGCAAGACATCAGTGATGAACAAGGCAGGGCATGCAATAGAGAGCAAAGAGAGGCAGGGATAATGGCAAGGCCCAGGCAACATTGATGAACAAGGGAGGGCAGGTGTTAGAAAGCAAAGAGGGGCAGGGATAATGGCAAGGGGCAAAAGACGACAGTGATGAGCAGAGCAAGATAGGTGTTAGGGAGTACGGAGGGGCAGGGATAATGGCAAGGGCAGGTCGATGGTGATGAACAAGGCAGGGCATGCGATAGAGATCAAAGAGGGGCAGGGATAATGGCAAGGGCAGGATGACAGTGATGAACAAGGCAGGGCATGCGATAGAGAGCAAAGAGGGGCAGGGATAATGGCAAGGGGCAGGATGACAGTGATGAGCAGAGCAGGGCAGGTGTTAGAGAGCAAATAGGGGCAGGGATAATGGCAAGGGGCAGGACGACAGTGATGAGCAGAGCAGGGCAGGCGTTTGAGAGCAAAGAGGGGCAGGGATAATGGGAAAGGACAGGACGACAATAATGGGCAGAGCAGGGCAGGCGTTAGAGAGCAATGAAGGGCAGGGAGCACGGATAGGGGCAGGATGGTGATTAGCAGAGCATGGCCTGCGTTACAGAGCAATGAATGGCAGGTAGGACGGCAAGGAGCAGGACAGTGACGTGCAGAGCAGGGTATGCGCTAGAGATCAATGGAGGGCATGACATAGACAGAAGCATATTACAGATGCAGTTACAGAGACGATGACAGAGACAATGACACAAACATAGACAGATGCACGTGGGCATTACCTATGCATGAATCAAGACACAATTCCCTATGCCACACTACTGTTGCGAAACCGCACCTACAAGCAAGCTTCAGTTATCACTTACGTTGTTGTCTAGCAGCCTCATGTGACAGTGGAACATCAGAACTGGGAGGGAAGACAGAGCAATGGTCCCTGCAAATACAGAATGCAGGCATAGTTAAATTATGTAGCACCCTTCACTTCATTTTTCATGATAGGTTAAACCCTCTTCTCCTGTGTCAACAATGGCCAAGCGCTCAAGCAGACAGACAAGCAAGTAAACATGCGTGCAACAGACAGGCACGCAGGCAGGCAACCAAGCCACTTTTCCATGGGCTAAACACTCTATGCCTAGCACCTCCAAGCAGAAGTCACCATCCAGATAGTCAGCCAATCAGTCACTAGGGAGGAAGATAAAAAGGCAGGCATACAGACAGGCATGCACGAAAGGAGGCATGCAAGCAGGTGGACACTATTTAGGCGTGTGATCAAGTCAGAATTCCCTAGGCCACATTGTTGTGAAACCCTACCTACAAGCAACCTTCAGACCGCTTCCACACATAGCATGGGTCCCTGCAAAAAAGAAGGGCGGGCATAGTTACATATATTGACACCCTTTGTGTTGTTTTTGCGTTTTGGTAGGGAGATCCCCCTGGAAGTACAACCTGCCTCAAGCTTAGGTACCTGAACCTCAGGTCCTACCCCAGCCTTGCATTGTCCACACTTGCCTGAGTTTACCATGCAGAATGGATCCGAAATACCCAAGCATAAAGACAAGGTTGGACAGTCACCCAACACCCAGCAAAGCAAGGAGAACCAGTCTCCACCACAACGCAAGAGGCAACGTTCCAAGACTACCACAACCACTACGAGTGAACCCAATGTGAAGATGCATGTCATGGACATGGGTCTGGTGCGTCAGCCAAATATACACAGTGCTGCCACCATCTATCATGCAGGGTCTCAAGGGATAACTGCCACGCATGATCTCCTGATACAATGCTCAAGGGCACCATGCAGCGAGGGCAGTGCATGATCCCACTAGAGTGTAAGGCCCCATGTCCTTTCAAGCTCTACTCAGGCCCAGGAGAGAACAGGTGGAATTATGACTCACATAAGAGTTGGGAGCAAGTTGTCCCAGCATCCTACTTTGCACAGAGCCAACTAATCATGCTGCCACCCCAAGCTGAAGCCATGCTCCTGGGACAGTACACTCCACATACCACCATATTTGACCGTGTCCAGAGCAACGTCGGGTGGGCTGCCGAGATGCTGCAATTTATGCAGCTTATTCATGCGGTGGCAGTACAGCAGCGCCGACCGGGCTTCCTGGTTGAGGAGTTGACGACGAAAGGGCCGCTGGCTGCAAGATACCATGCATCCAGCAGATGCACTGACAACCTACACAGGTCTAGCATAGACGGATCGGTTGCGAGAATTAGCGGAACCGATGTAATGGAATTTGTGTAGACCCTCGAGCGACAGAAAGCTGCATACCCCTTCGCGTATTACAACTCAGTAGTTAACGTGCGATCGTGGAGTTATCGGTCACGCTTCAGTCTACGAAAAGTTCTGGGTGTCTGTCGGGATCGCTGGTTTGCGGTGAGCCGAGATATTTCGTCCATTGTACGCCTACATTTATCTGTAGTTCCGCTGCAAATCGTGTCTTTCGCCTACATTTAGCAAAATTGTCACTTCCCCGAGTGTCCTGAACTTCCCCTTCTTCAGACAACATATCCTCACCATGTTACAGCAGGATGGTTTTGGACCTGACAGGGTGACCCCCGGCACCCCACAGCGCACAGCAGCCCAGGATATCCAGGCAGTATTTGGGGACTCTGCTCACCTAGGCAACTAAGCCTCGCTGACTTCTTCAGACAGCCTTACCTTGGATACCGTCTGGATGGTTATGAGTGCAGTTGATTGCTATACTGCCAGACATACCTGCCTTATTTATTTCAGTGCATTAACACTGTACTTCTATATGTACTGCCCCTGTACTTCCAGATTAACTGCCCCTTGTACTTGCACATGTACTGCCCATGTACTTGCACATGTACTGCGCACCGTACTCCCATACGTACTGCATTACACCACGAAATTTTTGTTCCACTCCTTACTTACGTAGCTAGTGGATATGCATCAAGAGACCGGCTACACATGGGTTTTTCATCATAGCCTTTCAGGGATACTAAACTAGACTAGCATCTACGGCGACGATTTTTACCATGCGGTTTCCCTTCTATTTCAGATTCCACGGGGTTCTCCGTTTACTCTTACAACCACCACCTTCTTTTTCATCTATTTCACTCCGTGAATAGGGGGGGGGAAATACGGGTGGTGAGATGTAATAGACTTCCACATACCTACCCTCACACCTACCCATCGCACTTACTGCAGGGTGGGAGGGACTATATCTTTGCACAAACACCCAGTGAAGGAACGATACCTACCCTCACACCTACCCAGCAAACCAACTGCAGGGGGGGGGGAAATTGTTACAATCACAATAAATACTTTAAATCACATAACCAAACCCACACATGCTAGCCTATAGCTAGAGACAAGAAGGAGAGACTGAGAATTTTTTTTCCAGTCCTTCCAAATTTCTTATACCACTCTCTTCGTTACCACTTCTCATTTTTCACTATCTACCAATAGTGAAGGGGGGGAATCTCAGTGGTAACAGCTAATGCACCCTTAACACCCATCTAGCCGTGTCAGCTGTCACGCGCGAACGCGTGCCCAAACACTGCGTACGTAACACGCCAACCTGTCAGTACACGCTGTCGCAAGCGAACACCACGTGCCACACCACGTGCCAAGCGCAGCTACCCCGCAGCTGCGGCAATATATTCCCATATCCAATTGCAACCCGGTTGGCACCAGATGCCGGCCAGGACAGCATCATTTCACATCTCAATTCCTTAAGCCCTAAGCCATGAATGAGTTCGCGCCACAATAAAGAGAGCAGCGAGCTGAACACAACCCTCACTCGTCTTTTGTCTCTCAGGTGCGTTCAGTTAGTGTCCGAGTCGTGATGATGATGCTGCCTGTTGACAGACCTCATCTTGATTGCCCATTCAGCCTATTGTGAGCCGGCTGATCCCATCCGTGCCCTTTGCTCGGTTACTAGCAGAGCTGCCCTTGGCTAATGGGTATTGATAACACGTAACCATTCCACCCTCCAGCAGCCGAGGCCACCCGTGCCCTTTGCTCGGTTACTAGCAAAGCTGCCCTTGGCTGATTAGTATTGATAACACCTAACCATTCCAGCCTCCAGCAGCCGGCAGAGCCCATCCGTGCTCTTGACTCGATAGCTTGTATCAGCATGTATAGCGGTGCTCTCACGCGTTTTATGACTTGGTGACTACTTATGTACTCCCTTAGAACTATCGGCTCTCCTGAGTCAGCTTCCCGTGGGACTGAGTCATCTTGAGATGACTCAGTGGCAGCTTCCTGTCACCTACGTCTCCGGTCTGATCTGTACCCTGTTAGGTTCCTGTCTACCGCCTCCTTTCACCACAGGTGCCCCTTTATGGGTCTCCTGTGTCTGTAACGTTATCCTTGTCTCCGTGTATAGATTGGTGCGTCTGTTCCGCTGCTTTAATCTACTGTCCACTCTACCGGAGTGATTTCAAGCTGATAGGTTATTGGGCTCCTCATCACTACCACTGCTTTGATAATGCAACTTCCGCGAAGGCCTCCTGCCGGCTTTGTGAAACTTACCAAACTTAATGGTGTTTCATGGGCTCGTGGGATCCGCAGTGTCATTGTGAGCAATGGATGCGACCGAATCCTCCCAACGGGGGTGAAGGTTCCTCTAGATTGGCTAGACGACTGCGCGCCAGCGGCCTCTGCTGCCGGAGAGGAGGGTCCTTCCGCCATCAAGGAAGTAACCCCCCCCGATCAATCCTCCAACTTTACGGTTCCTTCTCTCAATGTTCGACGCCTTTCCTCTGATGTTGAGGATGTCCTGATGAAGCTGTGTTGTGTACAGACACAGATCATCCGTTGTGCATCAGACCCGCAGCCTCCTTTCGTCCCTTTCAATTATGATGAAGACTACTCTACTACTACTGATGAGGAGGAGGACTTGAAGAGTGCTACGAGTGCTGACTTCGGTGGCGTGACCCCATCTGCTGCTGCCACTCGTGTCTTTGAGACTTCCGCTGTTTCGCCGGTGTATGAGCCTCCTAATCAGCAGATGCCTAATCGAGAGCTTTCGCCTGTGTATCAGCCTCAGCCTTCGTCGGCGCCTCCCTTTGAGCCTGTTCCCCCGGCTTACCCGGAGGTGGCTAAGCCCACTTTCTTGAAGGGCTTTGCTTCTTTTTCCTCTGCATCTGCCCCCATGGAGCGTGGCCTCCCTGGCTACCACACTCGCTCTCGCGAGGCTGCTGTTTCCTCTGCACGCACCTCTGCTGCTGGTGCCTCCCTGGAACCCCCTCCGCCTCCGCCGGTGGAGCTGCCTCCTGCCCCTGGCCCTCCTCCTATGCTGCATACGCGGTCTTGCGCATCTTGGGAGCATCTGCTCACTGGCGGATCTCCTCCGACTTTGAACCTTCGGGACTACCGCCTGATCAACATGGATCGACGGGATGGTGAGTCCTTGAACCGCTCTTTGTACGGTCGGATGGATATGCAGGCTACAATGGCAAATGTTAGTGTGAAGCTGAGGCATCGCCGAGTGATGGCTTTCTCTGAGCTTGGTACCAGGTGTCGTTCTTTTCTTGGTCCAGTCACTTCTGGGATTCTGTATCCCCCAGATCATGGTGTTTCCTTTGGTGGTACGAGGCGTAGTGATCACGAGAAGCTTGGTTATCAGTTTGTGCGAGTGCCTGTCCCTCGGTGTCCTGTTAGCCCAGATTTCGAGCTGCTTATGAGTGTTGCGAGGTCCATTCCTGTGATTAGGAACATAGACGACCAGCGCGCTCTTGACGCTGGTCTTGCTGCGGAGTATTTCATGGACATTCGTAGGTCCTTGGCTCCTGTCCCTTCTGCGATTGGAGCTGGGTCTAATACCCTCATTCATGGTGAGTCTCGGTTTGATCCTGCACTGTTGGGGTTCAGTGCACTGCCTCTCGAACGTCAGGAGTTCATGTGTTTAACTATGATGCTCGCGAACATGGAGGACGATATGGTCAAGGTATACCAGGACTTTGCCACCCCTCGGGATATCCTTTTGGATATCCGGAAGACGCAGTCTGATGCCCTTGCCTCTAGAGTCCCTCTCATGCGTATCGAACTTCATAATGCGCACATGGGCCCTTCTGACCGTGTCGATGATTTCTTTCGCATGGTTCGCAGTCTGTGCACTGACCTCCGCAGTGCTGGACATCCTGTCACTCAGCGCCACGCCATGGAAACCATTGTGAATGGGATCCGTTTGATCCGATTTGAATCGCTGCGGATCCAGTACGGTATGATGTTGGCTAACAGACAGACTGTAGATTACTGGTCTTGTCTGGAGGCATATCGGTCTCTCGACATTTTGAACATTGCTCTCCCCAGGTCCGACTCCAGGCATCCTGGTTGGTCCCGGGACGCTCCCCAGGTTCCTGCCAATGCTGCGTTTCAGCGTGGGCAGGGATCTGGTTCTCAGGGTTCTGGTTCCAACAAGCGACGTCTGGATTGCACTTGGGGCCCATGCCTCAGCAAGACGACCCACTCGGAGGATCGCTGTTTCACGAAGCATCCGCACCTGCGTAAGACCAAGCCTGGTGCACCGGTTACCAATCCGGTGCCCATGGCCTTGGCCCTTCCAGGTGTGCTTACTCCGCGGCAGCTGGCCTCCTTGCAGGCTCAGATTGATGGGTATGCTTTGGACAAGAAATAGGAGGTACGCTCTGTCCTTTTCTCTTGCACTGCGAAATTTTCAACTGTCTGCAGCCCGAGCCTGTCTGAGGGTGTCTGGCATGTTGATTCTGGAGCAGGGATGTCAATCACTTATATGTCTTATATGGTGATATGTCTTATATGTCTTATATGGTGATATGTCTTATATGGTGATATGTCTTATATGGTGATATGGTGATATGTCTTATATGGTGATATGGTGATATGGTGATATGGTGATATGGTGATATGGTGATATGTTGATATGTCTTATATGGTGATATGGTGATATATGGTTATATGGTGATATGGTTATATGTCTTATATGGTGATATGTCTTATATGGTTATATGGTGATATGTCTTATATGGTTATATGTCTTATATGGTGATATGTCTTATATGGTGATATGTCTTATATGGTGATATGTCTTATATGGTGATATGTCTTATATGGTGATATGTCTTATATGGTGATATGATCTTATATGGTGATATGGTCTTATATGGTGATATGTCTTATATGGTTATATGTCTTATATGGTGATATGTCTTATATGGTGATATGTCTTATATGGTGATATGTCTTATATGGTGATGTGATCTTATATGGTGATGTGATCTTATATGGTGATGTGATCTTATATGGTGATGTGATCTTATATGGTGATATGGTCTTATATGGTGATATGTCTTATATGGTTATATGTCTTATATGGTTATATGGTGATATGGTGATATGTCTTATATGGTGATATGTCTTATATGGTGATATGTCTTATATGTCTTATATGGTGATATGTCTTATATGGTGATATGTCTTTGTTCACTGTGTTTCATGCTTCTGAGACTGGGCCAGCAGTTAAATTTGGTGATGGTGTGGTTCAACGGTCTGTGGGTCAGGGTTCTATTGTGTTAGGTAGTGATTGGTTACCAACACCAATCACTTTAACCAATGTTCTCTACATCCCACACTGTCCGGTGAACCTCATGTCAGTAAATGCTGTTGCCCATGCTCACAACTGCAAGATTTCTTTTGATAGTCTTAGTTGTACTGCCACACAGGGCTCTTCTGTTCTGTGGTCTTTCCCTGCCTCCAGTGATGGTGTGTACAAGTTTGCATGTAGGCCTTGTCACACCCCTCGTGGCCGTTTGTATGGTGCTGAAGATTATCCAGCTTTTGCTCTTGATGTTGATGAGGATGGTGGAGTTGTGATCCCTACCACTCCTGAATGGTTGTGGCATAGGCGGCTGGGTCACCCTGGCTATGATGCCATGCACAACCTTGTAAGGAAGGGTTTGGTTCAGAACTTACCCCTCACTCTCCAACAGGTGCAAAGACTGTCTAAGATCCCATGTGATGCTTGTCAGAAGGCAAAGGGAAAACGTATCCCTTTTCCTAAAGAAAGCAAAACTAGGATCCGTGCCCCATTACAACGCCTTCACTTGGACATCATGGGGCCATTTAATATTAGGGGCTTGCGTGGGGAGTTTTATGTTCTGTGTCTCACTGACCAATACTCTGGCTATGCTGAGGTCTTGTGCTTGAGAACCAGGGATGAAGCTCCCTTAGCAGTTCAAACTACCATCCTCAGATGGATGACTCAGCTGCATGGATTTGTTTTCAAGTGTCTTAGGTCTGACAGGGCTAAGGAATTTATAGTGAAGTGGTTCGAGGATTGGTTAGAATCGGTTGGTGCTGTGCATGAATTGTCCATGGCTTACACTGCTCAGCAGAATGCGACTGTGGAACGGTACAATGGGGTCCTTCAGAACGTAGCTAGGAGCATTCACTTGGAGTCTAAGCTCACTAAGTCCTTCTGGCCCTATGCCTTCCTCGCCGCGTGTTACCTACGCAACCGGCTGCCTAATCAGGGTGACAAGACTCCTTATGAGTTGTTCTTTGGGGTTCTACCTGATGTATCGTTATTGCGCGTGTTCGGGTGCCCATGCTATGTTACCTTAGTGAATGGGAAGAAGCGCAATAAGCTTGACGAAAGGGCGGTATCTGGTAGACTGGTTGGGTATTCTCTGGTGAGTAAGGGTTATTTTGTTTGGGTTCCGAAGTTGCGCCAGGTGGTAGAGAGTCGTGATGTGCTCTTCTATGAACAGTTTAGCTATAACTGTATCCCTGGGCTCTTTCCCTATGATGGCTCTCAGTATTTTTCTCGCACCCCTGCCGCTATCATCGGTAAAGGGCTTGATACTACTGACAATGTCCTGGGCCCTTTACCAACCCCGATTGTTGACCGCTTTACTGGTCATGGGATGACGATGCGTCCCAGGCCAGGTAATGATGGTGCTGTATCGCGTGCGGCGGCATTGGGCCAGGGGGAGTCTGATGTTCCTTCAAGCTCTAATTTATTCGAATCTCAGGGGGTCGCCGGGCCTTCCTCTGCGCCACGTTTCGTCGGTGAAGTCGTAGGATTAGGACAGCCTCGGGTCATAGTGGAACCTAGTACAGGTCCACTGCCCACTAGTCGCCACCCCCCGTCCACCTATTCGGATAGCTCGCGGGAGTTGTTGATCACTTCACCCCCTGCTATACCTGGTGGTTTATACCGGACCAGGCATTGCGACGATGTGGCCGTCACAGATGATGTGAGTGATGACCTCGAACACTGGTCCGGGTCAGATACTGCGTATGGCTGGGGTGTTCCAGTGTACCCAGGCTTCGACGATTTAGAGGCAAAGGAGGCCGGCCTTGTTCAACCACGCATGAGTGCTGCGCTGGGGGCTTTATTACCGGTTACTGCTGATACTGCTGATATCCCCGCTGCCCATGTACAAGTACACTGCTTGTACGTGGGGGCTTTTATTTCTACCTCTACTGAACTCTCTTATAAAGCTGCAATGTTACCTACCAACCCTGACAGAGATCTCTGGCTGCAGGCTATGAAGGATGAGATGGCCTCCCTCCATGCTCATGGCACTTGGGTCCTCACTCCACAGCCTCCTAGGCAGAGGATTCTATCTGGCAGATGGTTATTTGTCAAGAAACATGGGGCTGATGGTTCTTTGCGTTTTAAAGCTCGTTTTGTAGTTCGTGGTTTTCTGCAACGTCCTGGGCTGGACTACCATGATGTATATGCCCCCGTCTCCTCTAAAGCAGGTCTTCGTGTGCTCCTTGCTGCCATCACTCATAGGAAGATGTTTGTGAGGCAGCTGGACATCAAGACTGCATTCTTGAATGCCAAGCTGGAACCTGGTCTGGACCTGTTCTGTTACCAGCCTGAGGGCTTTCATGAACTTGGTCCTGACAATGTTCCCCTTGCAAGCTGATTAAATCTCTTTATGGTTTGAAGCAGGCACCCAGGGCTTGGAGCAAAGATGTAAAGCAGGTTTTGGTTGCCCACGGTTTTACCATGTGCAAAGCTGAACCTGCTCTGTATTTCAGGAGGGATTCTACTGGTGGGTGGAGCTATGTCCTGACCTATGTGGATGACTTCATCTGTGCTTTTAGTGAGCTGCATAGGTATGCCTTGCTGATCGAGGCTATGGAAGCAGCTGGGTGGGAAGTCAAGGAAATGGGTGTACCTGTCCAGTTCCTTTCATTGGACATGACTTGTACACTTGATTCTGACGGCAGGTGTGTTAAGATCAACCTCTCCCAGCACTCCTACATTGTTGAGCTGGTGGAGCAGTTTGGTCTCACTGCTGCTACCAAACCCAAGTTTTCAGTTCCCATGGCCAAGTGCACTGTCACTGATCCTCCTGGAGAACCTCTGGCCTCTAATAGCCAGTACCTCTCTCTTGTGGGGGCTTTGCTGTACCTGGCTACCTGCACAAGGCCTGATATTTCTTTTGCTGTGAGCTACCTGTCCAGGTTTTCTGCTCAACCCACTGCCCCCCTGTGGGCTGCAGCCAAGCGCTTGCTTTTGTATTTGAGAGAACATTCCCATCTGGGCCTCACTTACACTCACAGCCCTGGTTTCTCTTTTACTGTCTTTAGTGACTCATCCTTTGCTGATGATGGGTCTGACAGGAGATCTCAGACTGGCTATGCTGTGCTTGCTGGAGGCTGCCTTGTGAACTGGATGAGCAAAAGGCAACCCACTGTTGCTGTTAGCTCCAGTGAGGCTGAGTATCAGGCCCTGTCTCAGACTGCCAGGGAGGTGCAATGGTTGAAAAAGTTGAGAATTGATCTAGGGCTGCCTTGTGACCTGGTCACCATTCAGGGTGACAACTTGGGGTCCTTGAGCTGGGCCAATGACTGTCAGCTGCTCCCTCGCAACAAGCACATTGATGTCATCCATCACTATATCCAGGAGCTGGTGGAGGATGGCCAGGTGGATGTTGCCTATGTTAACACTAAGGACAACTGTGCTGACCCCTTCACCAAGCCCCTTGATCCTATGGTGTTCTGGCGTTTCATTCGCATGTTTGGAATGACTGCTTCTCCTTAAACCAATTTTTTTGGTTACATGTATTCTGGAATTTTTGGTTACATTTTAGGGTTTCTTTGGTTACATTTAGAGTTTCTTTAAGTTATCATTGATTGGCATTAGGTTCCTATTCCCGGATCGGGTTTTCTATACCGTTGTTACCCGACTTTGATATTTAGTTGTCCTCTTATATCCACTTGGCAATTTTGGTTCTTTGCCTTGCTTCATACCTTCCCTTACACCCTTCGGGTTTCATTTGAAGTTTCTCTCGATTTTTTTTTTCCGGAGTTCTTTTATTTTTATTTTTTTTATTTGTTACATATAGTTCTATGTCACCAGTGCCATAGGTGGAGTAGTACTATTGTATGTCACCTGTGTCATAGGTGGAGTATCAGCATGTATAGCGGTGCTCTCACGCGTTTTATGACTTGGTGACTACTTATGTACTCCCTTAGAACTATCGGCTTTCCTGAGTCAGCTTCCCGTGGGACTGAGTCATCTTGAGATGACTCAGTGGCAGCTTCCTGTCACCTACGTCTCCGGTCTGATCTGTACCCTGTTAGGTTCCTGTCTACCGCCTCCTTTCACCACAGGTGCCCCTTTATGGGTCTCCTGTGTCTGTAACGTTATCCTTGTCTCCGTGTATAGATTGGTGCGTCTGTTCCGCTGCTTTAATCTACTGTCCACTCTACCGGAGTGATTTCAAGCTGATAGCTTGCTAAGCCGCCCCTGGTTGACTCGTATTAATAGCTAGTAACCCTTTAGTAAGCCGATCGAACTTCCTTTGCCATTGATCAGTCGTGCAGCCACCTCCAGCCGACTTTCTTCTTGCCCTTTTGAAGCCCGCTATTTACTTACTAGAGAGCTAGTTTTACGGCCAGTCAATAACCGACTGCGGCCTTCAATTAATTATTATCTACACTTATTATGTAACACTCACTCGTCTTTTGTCTCTCAGAACCCTCCCGGGAATTAACCCCCTCTGCGTCCGACCCCCGCTGTCGTCAAGGAACTCCAGACACCACTTTGGCCGCTGTCGTCTCTGCCCTACTGCTTCCCCGGACTCCCACGTCCAAGAACACTCAACCCAACCAAACGGTGAGAAACGCAACATGAGCCTCCACAGACACCAAATGGTTTGGGGCCTCAGTACCGGCCCCCTGGCTGGCGTCTGTGGAGGCTCATGTTGCGTTTCTCACCGTTTGGTTGGGTTGAGTGTTCTTGGACGTGGGAGTCCGGGGAAGCAGTAGGGCAGAGACGACAGCGGCCAAAGTGGTGTCTGGAGTTCCTTGACGACAGCGGGGGTCGGACGCAGAGGGGGTTAATTCCCGGGAGGGTTCTGAGAGACAAAAGACGAGTGAGTGTTACAATCTCAGTGGTAACAGCTAATGCACCCTTAACACCCATCTAGCCGTGTCATCCAAGCCAGTCTAGGGCAGACTCGGACAGTGTTTTCTTTTCAGCTACGAGCAGCAGCATCTAGGCAGCTCCCCTGACTGGCTATTCAGTCAAACTTGGCACGACCTCGATTACCTTGAAGCTGGCATAATAAGCTTCCCAGAACTGCTAAAATAGTTATGTGTAGCCAAGTGGTGGGTGGGTGGGTTAACCAGTTAGTTAGGGTACAGGGTAGGGGGGTAGGTGTGGGACCCGGACCGCGCTCGTTGAGCCATCAGCTGGCCAGTCGGCCAATTTATGAAGTACCCTATGCTTTAAATCGCCCTAAATCGCCGCGGGTCTCAAGTCTTATCTCCCCCCCCCCCCAACTTAACTACAGGGCGGGGGGGGGGGGGGGGGCAATACGCGGCAGGTCTGCGGTACCGGTAGAAGTGTTAAAATTGTTGTATCACCAGGAGGAGCTGGTTATTTAGGAAATTCTTCGCGAAATGTCAACGGCATCGCGATCTCAGAGCGCCAAATAATGCATGCTAGGACGCTGATACGTCTGTCTGTCCAGGGGGATACTTAAGCAGGGCTGTGCTGAAGTCAGGTGACACCACGATTAGGGTGTGACACGAAGACATTCGCGCACGTAGCGCTGTACAGTCAGATCTGAGATATTCGAGTAGATCAGGTAGTTCGTCAGGAACGCGAGCTGAAGTGTGCAGAAGTGGCCCGCGCAAGCAGGTTATTAGCATTGGTATCTTTCAGCTTATTCCAGATGGGCGAGCCAGGGAATCTTACAATATTCGAGGAAATTAGCTGGAGGGTGGTTCCGGGGCCGAGATTCCGAGATTCCGCGGGATCTCGGAATCTTGGAATCTCGGCCCCGGAACCACCCTTCAGCTAATTTCCCCTGCCGGGTCCGAGATTGTCCCTGCCTCTGGTCCCTGCGACCTACACGGGGAGGCAACGGGGCCGAGATTGTCAGTCTGGTGCCCCCGACGCGAACGATGACCGGAACTGCCCTTCTAACGATGATATAAATATATTTACGTGTATCAAATAGTTGAGCTCGCACGGTTGATGATGATTTCACTGAGCCATTGCGGACTTGGCCTGATGTCAAGCAAATGATGCCCGGGACCGCGCTGTTATATATAATTGAAGTAGATTTGCAAAAGGAAAAATTACGCGTGCAAAAAGTGAAGTGGAAAACAAACGCGTCAGAGCAGGTGTGGGCTCGGCGATATTGCTGCAGGGCCCCTAATATCCCCTGTTTACACTTTTACCGCCGGTACCGCGGTATATTCGGCCGGTGATTCCGACTGATCCGATTATCCGAATATTTCGTCATATGATCATATCTCCGTTGGGGCCAAGGGAATGTGCATATTCCAGTATCACCCCGATACCATATTCCCCTGCTTCGGGCCCAGGGGAATATGCCCGATTGCCTCGACCATAAAAGCTCGAGCTGCGCCGTCGTGAATATCCCAAAATACTTGAAGCTCCCGCTTCTAAGGATCGTCGGATCGATAAAGATGGTCGCCTCTCGCTTCCAAGAGCTTTTTCTAGGTGGGTTTTAGGCTCACGGCAAGCCCTGATACATCGGACGTGCATTTGCGAAGCTGCTTGTCGTCGCGGTCTTGTTCAGAAGCATTGAGCGCGGTTCGTGCCCAACAAAAAGCAGTCGGTCGAGGACTGTCCCTAGATCTTACGTTCCCGCACCAGCGCAGACACGCTGGCATGCAGCCTGCCACCCTTAACACCCCACTATCACGCTCAAACTATGCTTATATGCTCCGATCTTCGTCTTTAACTCTCAAACTTTGGAAGCACATTCCTCACAACAATCAATGATCATGTTTGTTTGTCGGCGCCCAGGTTCGCCGCGTTGTCCTAGGACATGTCCCCCCCCTTGTCGTTGTGAAACCCTGCCCCTAACTGATAAGCCATGGCTTCGGCCCGCTTCAGTCGATTCCGTTGCCACCTGTCGATCCGATTGCCAACACTGACCGCCAATATTCGCGTCTCTTGCGACGCCGCGAGGACTTGTTTGTATCCTTGTCTTCATTTGCTGAAGACTGCGAGCAGCCATAACAATGGCAGAGCCACGTAACCAAAGTCCGAGTTCGATTCAATTATCTATGCAAGCCAGGCAGGCCTTCCCATCCTCGTTGTCCAACCTAAACCTGTAGCCCATTGATCATTTCCTCTGTTGTTCCAGTTGTCCGAACTGATCGAGCACCTCTTGTCCATTTCTTTGCAGTTTTGGTGGTCTTCACACTTTCAGCGGCATTCGCCGAGGAGATAAATATCCTGACCCCAGGATCCCCTCTCGTCGATGGGCCCCACCCCCATGTTAGGGTAAACCATTCTTCCATGCTGGCCACCGGCAGGCCTCTCGTTATCGGCCACCGTGGTGATTGTGGCGAGTTCCCTGAGCACGGAGCTGCCTCTTATCTTGCTGCCATCAACCATGGTAAGTTAACTCAAGTTTAAGGGCCTGCGACTGCCTACTTGAGTTAGACTTGTGTTTGACATTTAGGACTTAAGTAAAGCAAGACTTCAAGAAGCCTAAATGGTCTAAAGCACTTCAAATCACAACTTCAAGAAGTCCCAAATTACACACTTACAGCCAATGACTGACCTTGGTAGTGACACAACCACCAGCCCTTGACCTGGTGCTGCACCTAGTCTGCCCAGCCCCTTTTAAAATTGGGGAATGACAAAGTTATCCTGTCCACAGAATTATGAATAGAGAATGGGGATATGATTTCATATGATATTTCCCATGTATTCAGGCGCTGACTTCATTGAGTGCGACGTCGCTTACACATCCACACATCCACACACATACACTCGTACACTCATACACGCACTCACACTTTCCCATATGCAGGCGCTGACTTCATTGAGTACGACGTCGCACACACATCCACACATCCACACACATACACACATACACACATTCACTCATACACGCACACACACTTTCCCATATGCAGGCGCTGACTTCATTGAGTAAGACGTCGCACACACATCCACACACATACACTCATACACGCACTCACACTTTCCCACATGCAGGCGCTGACTTCATTGAGTGCGACGTTGCACACACATCCACACATCCACACACATACACACATACACTCATACACACATACACGCACTCACACTTTCCGATATGCAGGCGCTGACTTCATTGAGTGCGAAGTTGCACACACACCCACACATACACACATATACACACACATCCACTAATACACGCACACACACTTTCCCATGTACAGGCGCCGACTTCATTGAGTGCGACGTCGTCTTGACCAAGGATCTTGTCCCCATCTGCCGCCATGAGCCGCTTCTCTCCAGCACCACCAACGCTGACGAGATGTTCCCCAAGAAGATCAGGACCTACCTGATCGATGGATCTAACTCCACTGGAGTGCATGCCATTGACCTTACTTATAAGCAGGTAGGGACTGCATGGCATAGGATACTGTACGGTACATTTGCTCTCTCTGCAACTTGTGTGGGTCTCAGGCACCCTTTTCAGCACCCACATGGCATCCTTAAACACCTATTACACACCCTTTTCAGCCTAATAATGCGACTGACTTACTTGTAATCAATAGGGACCTCATAGCACAGAATGCTGGAAGGTGAATTTGCTCTCTCATCAACTTGTGTGGGTCTTAGGCACCCTTTTCAGCACCCATACGGCATCCTTATTATACACCTAGAATACCCCCTTTTTAGCAAAATAAAGCTATTGGCCTTACTTGGAATCAGTAGGTACTTCACGACACAAAATGCTGCAAGGTAAATTTGCTCTCTCTGCAACTTTCCCTTACAGTAAAAAAAAATGAATCATTGGCACCCTTTTAAGCACCCTAACGGCATCCTTATGATACACCCAGAATACCCCCTTTTCAGCCAAATACTGCTACTGACCTTACTTGGAATCAGTAGGTACTTCACAACACAGAATACTATGCGGTAAATTTGCTCTCTCAGCAACATAAGAGGAATCATTGGCACCCATTTAACCACCCTTGCGGCACTCAGAATACACCCAGAATGCCCCCTTTTCAGCCAAATAATGCGACTGACCTACTTGTAATCAATAGGGACCTCAGTAAATAGCACAGAATGCTGGAAGGTGAATTTGCTCTCTCAGCAACTTGTGTGGGTCTTAGGCACCCTTTTCAGCACCCATACAGCATCCTTATTATACACCTAGAATCCCCCCTTTTTAGCCTAGGAAAGCTATTGACCTTACTTGGAATCAGTAGATACTTCACAACACAAAATGCTGCAAGGTAAATTTGCTCTCTCTGCAACTAAAAGGAATTTTTGCCACCCTTGTAAGCACCCTTACGGCACCCCTGCACCCTGAATACACCCTTTTAAGCACCCATACAGCACCCATGCGACACCCTGAACACACCTTTTTAAGCACCCATACAGCACCCATGCTACACCCTGAACACACCCTTTTAAGCACCCATACAGCACCCATGCGACACCCTGAACACACCCTTTTAAGAACCCATACAGCGACCATGCGACACCCTGAACACACCCTTTTAAGAACCCATACAGCACCCATGCAACGCCCTGAACACACCCTTTTAAGCACCCATACAGCACCCATGCGACACCCTGAACACACCCTTTTAAGCACCCATACAGCGACCATGCGACACCCTGAACACACCCTTTTAAGCACCCGTACAGCACCCATGCGACACCCTGAACACACCCTTTTAAGCACCCATACAGCGACCTTGCGACACCCTGAACACACCCTTTTAAGCACCCATACAGCGACCATGCGACACCCTGAACACACCCTTTTAAGCCAACTAATGACCTTACTTGGAATCAGGCAGGGACTCAAGTCTACAATGACTACAATGACATGTGCCCACTCATCTCCCCTGGACCATTTGAGTATCCCCCCCCCACACACACACACACACACTCCAACCCAACCCAACCCACACACAAACAACCCAACCCAACCCCCAACTCAACCCAACCCACACCCTCTATTTTGTTCTTGCTCAGATCAAGACGCTGTACATCCGCGAGAGGCTGTACCACCGCTCCCAGGTGTACAATGACATGTTCCCACTCGTCTCTTTCGGACAGTACATGCGCATGGCTCAGGTAGGACACTTCACACCTCTTAGGCTTGTTAGGTTAGGTTAGGTTAGGTTTGGTTTCATTTATTTTTTTGTCCTCTAGCAACCCGTACTGAGCCAGGGCACTTCGCACCTCTTAGGCTTGTTAGGTTAGGTTAGGTTAGGTTTGGTTTCATTTATTTCTTTGTCCTCTAGCAACCCGTACTGGGCCAGGGCACTTCACACCTCTTTGGGGGGTTTTGGGGGCATTCTTTTATCTCATGGCACCCTTTTTTATTTATTTTATTTTTATTTTATTTTATTTTATCTCATGGCACCCTTTTTCTTGAGAACTCTGTGCGAGATGGGCGCTCCAGGGGTGCTGAAAAAGTGGGCAGAAAAGAGGGGTGCAGACGCATGGCTCAGGTATGACACTTTGGGGGTTTTTTATCTCTTTGGGGGGTCTTAGGCACTCTTTTGTATGATTGTGCATTCATTTTGTCTCCCTTGGCACCCTTCTTGTCAAGCATTTTTTTCTGGGTGCATTCTTGATGGGTGCTGCAAGGCTGCAGAAAAGAGTGTCGTAAATTTGCTGTGCTCCGTTCACAGTCCGCTTCAATAATCCACGACCACTATGTAATAAAATGCAGATGTCACCGCGTGTTGTCGGCATCTACCCTGAGACCAAGCACCCTTTGTGGTATGACCTTGCCACACACACACACACACACACACACACATCTCCCACACACGAATAGACCCCCCCCACCCCCACCACACACACACAAAAACGCACGCACACACTCACACAATGTTTTTAAAATGCAGATGTCACCACGCGTCGCCGGCATCTACCCTGAGACCAAGCACCCTTTGTGGTATGACCTTGCCACACACACACACACACACACACACACACATCTCCCACACACGAATAGACCCCCCCCCACCCCCACCACACACACACACACACACGCACACACGCACACAATGGTTTTAAAATGCAGATGTCACCACGCGTCGTCGGCATCTACCCTGAGACCAAGCACCCCATGTGGCATGACAGTGTCCTGAAGAGCAGGGGACAGAAGACTACCATCACCCAGATTGTTGTCGGCCTTCTGAAGAAGAGGGGTTATGACAACGAGGTCGGCAGCGCTGAATGGCTTGCAAACCCTGTACTGCTGCAGTCCTTCGAGGTGTGATATGGGTGATATGGTGTGATATGTGTGTAGTGTATATGTTTTGTTTATATGTGAAGAAGAGGGGTTATGACAACGAGGCAGGCAGCGCTGAATGGCTGGCAACACTGTTCTCCTTCAGTCTTTCAAGGTGTGATGCGTGTATGTATATGTGTTTTGTCTTGTACATGCAAGATCATATGATGCCAAGCCTGTTCTCCTTCAGTCTTTCGAGGTGTGATGTGTAAATGAACCGCAGCATGATAGTAAATGATGCTGGCAGTCTGACTAGGCTAAAGTTGCCATTTATATACAACATCATGTTACGGCGTTATTTGTGTGTTAATAACTATGTGCATGTCTGTCTCTATATACAATATCTTATGATGCCAACCCTGTACTGCTGCCGTCTTTCGAGGTGTGATATGTGTGCAGGGCACTGCAACATGAAAGCATAAGATGTCATATGACGCTGGCAGTCTGACTAGGCTAAAAATGCATTTATTCCACCATCATTAAAGAAAAGTTGGAACCCCTGCCCCTGACCTCTGAATCCCCCTCCCCCTCCCCCCTGGATCCCCCTCCCCCCTGAATCCAGGTGTACAACCTGATGGAGGCCAAGAAGATGGCTAAGCTTCCTATCATCCAGCTGATGGACGATGTCACCACTGAGGTTGCTGATGGGTCCTACCTTAACTATGGTGAGAAGGAAATGTAGTTAAGTTACATGTATGACACATACACCACTGAGGTTGCTGATGGGTCCTACCTTAACTATTGTGAGAAGGAAATGTAGTTAAGTTACATGTATGACACATACACCACTGAGGTTGCTGATGGGTCCTACCTTAACTATGGTGAGATGGAAATGTAGTTAAGTTACATGTATGACACATACACCACTGAGGTTGCTGATGGGTCCTACCTGAACTATGTTGAGATGGAAATGTAGTTAAGTTACATGTATGACACATACACCACTGAGGTTGCTGATGGGTCCTACCTTAACTATGGTGAGAAGGAAATGTAGTTAAGTTACATGTATGACACATACACCACTGAGGTTGCTGATGGGTCCTACCTGAACTATGTTGAGATGGAAATGTAGTTATAAGTTACATGTATGACACTCAAGAATAGGTAAGTTACATATATGTCACACACACCACTGAGGTTACGGATAGGTCCTATGTCAACTATGTAGGGTTCGGCTATGTTATAATATTAGTGAAGAAATAATATTATATAAGATAATATAATATTGGTCGGACGAGCCGTCTCACCTGAAATTCGAATTTGTTTGAAAAACTAATATTATTGTGACACTATACTAAAATTAGTTAATATTAGTCTTTCAAACACTAATATTAGTTGACGTTCCCTACAACTATGGCAATATGGAAAGATAGTTTACATACAAGACACACAATGCAATCCCTCGCCCACACCCTCGCCCACTCCCTCGCCCACCCTCGCCCACACCCTCGCCCACACCCTCGCCCACCCTCGCCCACACCCTCCCCCACACCCTCGCCCACACCCTCGCCCACCCTCGCCCACACCCTCCCCCACACCCTCGCCCACACCCTCCCCCACACCCTCGCCCACCCTCGCCCACACCCTCGCCCACACCCTCGCCCACCCTCGCCCACACCCTCCCCCACACCCTCGCCCACCCTCGCCCACACCCTCCCCCACACCCTCCCCCACACCCTCGCCCACCCTCGCCCACACCCTCACCCTCACCCTGCAATCATACAATAGTTTCATACATACATACATACATACATACATACATACATACATACAAGAGTACATGACACACACATACATACAAGATAGTAACATACATACATGACAGTGAGTGAGTGAAGCTCTTCTTGGGTCCTATGCCAACTATAGATGTTGAGGTAAAATAAAAAAAATTACGCCTTATTACGAGGCGTGAGGCTGAGGAGTTGGGCCCGTTTGATTGCACTGGGGCCAACCACCAATGGTGAGACGAAAATATTATGAGCATGACAGTGAAATACAAAGGCAGCAAAACGGTAAGCCTGTTCATGCAGAAAAGGGGTATAGATAGATATACACGCTTAGCACATACATATATATAGACTGTAACAGGACATTTATATGTAAATAGGTCCTTTGCCATCCTTGATCTATCAAACCCTAAACCAGTTTATGTCCCCCCTAGGTGAGATGATGACTGAGGAAAGCCTGGCGAAGATTGCTGAGTATGCCTATGGCGTCGGCCCATGGAAGGAGACTATGGTCAACAAGATCACCACCGGTAACACAACAACACTTGTGTCAACTGGACTAGTCGAGAGGGCCCACGCTGCTGGCTTGAATGTAAGTTACGGTAACGCAATGGCTGTAATGCCCTGGTATATTACAGTTCCGGAAAAAAAAATCCTCTTGGATATGGCTTTACCCCAAACCCGATTTCTTGATCATTACGCTTTCATTTTGGCATACCCTTTCACCCCGTATATCTGCCCCTGGGCTTCAATAAACACTTACACTATGCATTCCGAACTTTGCAATTTTGCTAGCTTGAATGTCGGTACATGTTTTTGAATGTAGTAGAATATGACCCTAAAACCCTAAACCTAAACCTCGTCCCCTTTCCCCTCCAAGGTCCACTTGTACACCCTCCGCAATGAGCCCAAGTACCACACCAAGACCTTGGACACCATGGATGCTGAGTACACCTACTACTTCAAGACCTTGGGCGTTGATGGCGGTTTCACCGACGTCCCTGGCACTTTCGCTCAGTGGATGAGGAACGAGGTTGCCGCTGGCACCGTCTGGCCCAAGCATGTTTGAGAGCTAACTAACAACTAGTAGCATTTAATCCATAGATGAACCATGGGCCAATGCAGCGTATTCTGACAGATTGAGAGTGTGTGCTTTCATCAAAATTAGTTTTGGTGATTAACTACCTTAAGCTCTATAGTAAATACAGCAGGATTCGGATTTGCAGACAATGACCTTCCTGGAACTTGTTGCAGAACAGCACTTTTGTTTTTACACCTGTGATGCACTTTCGGGGGCATTTTGGGAAATTGTTCTTTTTTATTACACCATTGGCGTATTTCGGGGGACATTTTGAGGGCATTCATTTTACACAAATCATAACTTGGGCGTTGTGCGTATGGTTGACATACACCAGTATTGGGGACTTGGAGCCCGGAGGTGGCTGAAAAACTTGTAACTATCCAGATATTACTAAACTGTACCCTCTATGTGCCTGGCAGCGCCGCTGATTCATAGCTGAATGCTGATTTATTGTACTGCATCAGTCTAGCACGGTACCCAAAGGCTGACTGCCCACTTCTAGGTGTGAACGTGAGGTAAATTCTAATCCACGGACCCCGGTCTATCAATTCCTTCTTTCCTTGTCTGGTGGCAGTATAGGAAAGCCATGAGCCAGTGCAGGGGTTCGTAAGTAAGATTGAGTCATGTAGGGCTCGTTCTGACTTGAATTTCACAACATGGTCTATCAGCCCCAACGTTGCTCACTATCTGCAGCAGGAGTACACATGAGTAGTGTATCAGCAAAGCCCCTTCCGTCCCCCTCGCCACTTAATGTACTCCCAGTGTGTGGAACAGGGTACTTCCATTGACCAAATTGGCCAGCGCTTTAGCTCACTTGAAAAAATAAAAACTGCGCTCTGTAGGACAAAAAGCGCAAAAATTACCTGCTCCGCCCACAGGGGGCTGCAAAAAACTGTGCGAAACGCGCAGTGGGGCTCAAAAAGGCAGCGCGCCAGCACGAAAAGCGCGCGCTTTGAAGTACCCTGGTGTTTAAGGAACGCCCCCAGAGATAGGGTTCGCAAGTAGGATTGAAACCCACAAAGGGCTGTTGGATTTGAGTTCTTCGATTATATGGGTTGACAGCCCCTAGGTTGCTCACTGTCTGCAGCCGGAATACACATGACTACATGAGTATATCAGACATATACTGAAGTGCAACACACTCACACACAGCATGACTGCAGTTACCTTCCCCATGGGGGATATGGGCCCATATGCAGATATGCTAATATGCCCAAACCCGCCCTGACCGCACGTCAAATCATGTGGGCTCAAGGAGCGGGAGGAACTACCCATAGGCAGTGCAAGGGTTCAGCGGGCCCCCCGTTGGCCGACAATGACAATCCCTCATCACATCAGCATTCAATGCGCATTACATCGCATCGCATTGCGTGCACTGTTGTCCGAAATACAGGGGGATTTAAAATAGGAGACACAAAATGCCAAGTACCAGGTACGAACTGGTGACCTTGTGCGTGTGAGGCACATGTGATAACCAACTACACCAACCAGGCGGATGGTTACATGTCATAACATAACTTATATCAAACCAATAACACACGAATTTCAAGTGGACGGCCGCCCCTGTGCTGCCTTTGGACCTGGCCGGTGACGACATCCTTTGGTGGACATTGTAGCGCTGTGGATACTAAAGTTTGTAGAGCCTTTCTAGCAAGGCTGTTTGTTGGCTGCATATAGCCAACAGGTCTGCCCTGTCAACGGGGGTGGGTTCCTTTATCTTCGATGTTTGTGCGTGCTTGCGGAGTCTTGTTAGCTTGGTTTTGTGGACTCTCTGCGTGTAGTCTGGATTCTCCCCTTCCTCCTTGGGGTGTATTTGGTTGTTCTCCTAGGCACTCTTGTCATTATTTGCAAGAAGGCGGTGCTGGGTTGATTTAGCGCTTTTTCTGTTAAGGGCATTATCGCTGCATATTAAGGTGCTCATAGCGGGTGCCCTTCATTGGTCTTTAGCTCTTTTGGCTCAGCCCTCTTCTCTTGTGTTTGTTGGGCTTGGTGCTCTGGTTTGCCTGCCTCAGCATCCCTCCCCTTCACGCTCCCCTTTCCGCTCTTCTTTCCGCCTCTAGTTTGTTTCCTTTTTTGGGGACTTGACCTAGTTTGTTTCCAGGTTTGTGTGGGTGCCTTCAAAACCCTCATGCTTCCGTGTTATAAAATTGGATGGTCGGCAGGCTGTGCTGCTGTCCTGTCTCGGCAGTGATTTGCTGAGTTTATGTAACGAACCCTCTCTCTCTCTCGCCCTAGTTTGTTTTCAGGTTTGAGGGGGTGCCTTAAAAACCCTCGTGCCGTAAAAATCCTCTTTTCTGGGTGCCATGCATTGGTGCGCTCTAGGATTTCAGACTTCATAATAGTGCTGTTCAGAGGCAAAATCGACTTTCTCCGATTGGGCCCAGATTTGTTTTCTTCCGTAGGGGTCGAAATCTCTCCGAACTGCACTACATAGGAGTATTGTACGCGCCTTAAGTATTGGCAAATAGTAGGGGGCCCTGGCGGGTCCCCTGGAGGTCGGCCCCGGGGGTGGGGTAAGGAACACGATGGCTTCTGGGTTTGTAGTTCAGTTGTCTATAATTGTAACATTTGTTGTTGGATGTTGAAAATATGACAAAGTTGTCCACGTGGGTACTGGTATGCCAAGGTGAGACGACGTGCAGCGAGATACATTTGCTAATTGCAATTGCCAACAACCTGATTGTTTGAAAGATTTAACGTAGATTGTCATGTTATATTTTATGTCTGGGCTTGGCATCCAATGGTATGCTTGTACTTGTAAAACTTGGATAACTGTGGGGGAGCCTTCATGTATATGTCATTTATTGTAACAGGTGTGTGAAAGCAGTTGAGGCGGATGCCTTCTTTCTTGGGCTGTTTCTAATGGATGTGGAACATGGCTTCCGTGCAGGGTACTACTTCTTGCCAAATTGGTCAGCGCTTAAAGCGCACAAACGTCAAATTGGTCAGCGCTTTATAGTGCAAAAAGGCAAAACTGCGCCTGCGCCCACAGGGGTTGAAAAAGTCTTCGCGAATATGCGCAGATGGCTCAAAAGGCAGCGCGGCACACGCTGCCGAGCGCGCTTTAGTAAGTTTTTTAACCCCTGCTCGCCGTGTGTCTTGTCACGATGAGCTTGTACAGCCGTTTCCATGAGGTTAGACCGGTTATTGAGCATAATCGTCCTCTGCAATCGGAACACTCAAATTGTACTTCTAATTGTAGCTTCGCGCGCGCCGACTTGTACACCATTTCCCGGCAAATTTGATGACGGCCGGTGTCGGATTCGGGGTTACCCTGAACCTGGGTTCCCCCCCCCCCCCCCCCCCCCCCCCACACACACAACACACGTTAAGGGGACCCCATCAATCCTCGGCTCCTTCGTTCCTCCCTCTTCGCCTCCCTTCCCATTCCCCTTTTTTCTCTCTCGTTCTCCTCCTTCCTCTGCCCCCCCCCCCCCCTCCTCCTCCACTCCCTCCACCTGCATGCCGTCCGATGCGCACATACCATTGTGTGTACCCGCCGGCGCATGGAATCTGCTACACACTCGTCCCACACTCCTTCTTCCGCCACCGGCTATCGTGGGGGGTACCGCCCCCCCTAGCCACCCCCCCGGTTTGATGGTGTTGTCCGAGGACCCCCCTTTGGACAGCTTCCTTAATCACGCCGAATTGGCGTACTGCTTTTCTTTTCTTTTAGGGTGTGTTTCCAGTGGGGCAGGGGCTGGTTTCTCGCGGACGTCAAATTTTCCATGTTCTGAAAGCCTCAAACCTCATCGAGAGAATCCTGGAGAGAATACTTGGTGCTCGCCGGTGCTCGCCGGGCTGGACTTCAGCGGATCCTACGTGGACTTCAGCGGAATTGAAAAACTTCAGCGGGAGGGTCAGGGCTCCCGCTGAAGTTTTGCATTCCGCTGAAGTCCACGTAGGATCCGCTGAAGTCCACGTCGGCCTTCAGCGGTCAAAAAAGCCAGCGTGGACTTCAGCGGGACATAGCAAAATGACAGCGGAACCCCACTGGAAACACTTCGTGCCAGCGTGGACTTCAGCGGAACTTCAACGGTGACCGAAACCCCCACTGGAAACACACCCTAAGCGTAACCCCGATCCGCCTTGGTTCCACGCTGGCACTTTGACCGCAGCAGCGGTCACTTGCGGCCATAATGTGGTGAGCGCGAGCG
>JACBWV010000610.1:76718965-76766465 GCA_013435795.1 Chlamydomonas sp. ICE-L
TGGCGGAATCCTTTTTTACAGTTTTCCAATTCAAACCAGATTTAAGTGTGGCTAAAATGAGTTATTCTGGGCATAAGCAGGAGTATAGAAATCATTGGACCTGACACCCAGCGTAAAAAAACTTGAGGGGGGCAACAGTAGGCAGACAGAGGGAGGGAGAAGCCAAACCAGGGTCTGGCGACGCCTGAGCGCCCAAAGCTGGTTGGGGATTCATTAACTCGAGGGCTAGAACGAAATTGAAAAGAAAATAAATGAAAAGTCGTCGGGAATGAAGAAGTTGTCCAAAGGGAGTTACCCACCACCACCCCCCCCCCCCCCCCCCCCCCCCCCCCCCCCCCGCAACGAGCCTGGTGAAATGCTGGCGGATGGCCCAATCCGCCAGCGCTCCCCGTTCGACAAAAATCATTGATGGCGGACACGTGTCCGCCATCTCATCCGCCAACATATCATGCGCCTGAGGTATATTGTTTTCATCATTCATCATCATGATAGTACCATAGACTTCCAATCGTCGAATTACATTTCCTCTGTAGCACGAACCGGGCCCCAATCGGTTTTCATCCTCAGATTGTTTGTTTGTTAAGGTCCAGGGGGTAGACAAATAGGCTAAATAGACTTGCCCAACCTTGGAATTAGGAGGGGCTAAAAAGGGAAATCCCTGATGAAATGAAGCCCAAATAATCTTACGACGGGGGCCTGAAGTTTGTGCTACAGTGATAATTGTATTTTGCGATTCTTGTTGCATTTGTTAATAAACTTCATAAAAGTGCCATTGACAGGCCATAGTTGACCCAAGACAAGCCCGGCACACAGCATCCGGGGGTGGGCTGTGTGTGTGGTGTGTGTGTGTGTGTGTGCGTGGTTTGTGTGGTGTGTGTGGCGTGTGTGGTGTGTGTGTGGGTGGGTGGGTGTGCGTGTGTGTATGGGGGGGTCTTCCAACCATTATAATCATGCTAACGATTCCTTGGGACCATATCACAAGTGCATGTTTCCGTCCAGGGGTAGGTTGTGTGTGTTTGTGGTGTGTGTGCGTGTGTGTGGTGTGTGTGGTGGGAGTGGGGGGGCGGGGAGCAGTGCTACTCATAAACTAATAATGCTTGAATAAGCTGTCTTCATCACTTCTCAGTCACTGCCACCTGCTTGCTTATGAACTATGAACCCATAACTCAAACCCATAACACAAACCCATAACTTTAACCCATGACCTGAACCCATAACTCAAACCCATAACACAAACCCATAACTTTAACCCATGACCTGAACCCATAACTCAAACCCATGAAGTGAACCCATGACTGGAACCCATAACGCAAACCCATGAAGTGAACCCATGACCTGAACCCATAACTCAAACCCACGAAGTGAACCCATGACTGGAACCCATAACGCAAACCCATGAAGTGAACCCATGACTGGAACCCATAACGCAAACCCATGACTTTAACTCGCAACACACACACATGACTGACCTGGGTAGGAACACAACCACCAGCCCATAACCTGGAGCTGCCCCCACTCTGTCCATACACTGTTTTATCAGTTGCTGTACGCTGATGCCGCCCATGATGTCAATGTGGTTGGCTAGCACGTCATACCTGTATGGCATTAGTTGGTTTGAGTTGGTTTTGGTTTGTTTCAGTTTGTTTCTGTTGGTTTCCGTTGGTTTCGGTTTGTTTCCGTCGGTTTCGGTTGGTTTCGGTTGGTTTCGGTTCGTTTCCGTTGGTTTCGGTTGGTTTTATTGGGTTTTATTCCACCGCCATACCTGTATGGCATTTGTTGGTTTCATTTGGTTTTGGTTGTTTTTGGTTTACGTTGTTGGCTAAAACGTCATGTTTTTGGTTTTAGTTGTTTTCAGTTGGTTTTGGTTGGTTTCGGTTAATGTGGTTGGCTAGAACGTCATACCTGCATTACATTATATGGTTTCAGTTGGCTTCGGTTGGTTTCGGTTAATGTGGTTGGCTAGCACGTCATACCTGCATTACATTATATGGTTTAGTTGGTTAGTTGGTTCATAGTTTGGTTATGTGGTTGGCTAGCCCGCCATACTGATGGCGTAGTTGGGTTGGTTGGCTTCGGTGGCCGTCGTTATGGGGTTGGTCGCACGTCATACCTCACAGAATAGTTGTTTGGTGGTTTCCGTAATTGTTGGGCAGCACGATCATACCTGCATGGAATAAGTTGGTTTTGGTTTTGGGTTTGATAATGTGGTGGCAGCATGTCATTACCTGCTGGAATCAGTTGGTTTTGTGGTTGGTTTAGGATCATGGGTTGGCAGCGTCATACATGCATGGAATCAGTTGGTTTGTTGGTTGGATAATGTGGTTGGTAGCATGTCATACCTGCATGGGACTCAGTGGTTTTGGTTGGTTCGGATAATGTGGGTGGCTGCACGTATACTGCCTGAATCGTGGTTTGTGGTTTGGATAATGTGGTTTGGCTAGGCACGTCATAAGCATGGAATCAGTTGGGTTTGGTTGGGTTCGGATACTGTGGTGGCTAGCCGTTCATACCTGCATGGAATCAGGTGGTTTGTCTGGTTTTGGATTAATGTGGTTGGCTAGCACGTCATACCTGCATGGAATCAGTTGGTTTTTGTTGGTTTTGGATAATGTGGTTGGCTAGCATGTCATACCTGCATGGAATCAGTTGGTTTTGGTTGGTTTCGGATAATGTGGTTGGCTAGCACGTCATACCTGCATGGAATCAGTTGGTTTTTGTTGGTTTTGGATAATGTGGTTGGCTAGCACGTCATACTGCATTGTGGCACGGTCGATGGTTGTAGTAGAGATAAAACCCAAAAGAAAGAGAAACAAAATACAAGAGAAGACCAAGAAAAGAAAAACAACCATAAAGAAAAAAAAGAAAAGCCAATAGAAAAGCCGACAAAATACAGAAATGAAAAAACAAACAAAAGCAAAAACAAAAACACAAAAAAAGCCCCCCACCCCCCCCCCCCCCCTCCAGAGGGGATGACATGACATTAAAGAAACTACATATCCCCCCGCACCTGTCAGCATGTTTGTATTACGGCCCCCCAAGGGGGGTGACATAAGCACTACATCAGCCCCTCGCACTGCCCAACATGTTGTTGTGTTACGGCCCCCAAGGGAGAGTAGTGACATAAGCAATACAATATCCCCCCGCACCTGTAGCTGTTTGTAGGACGCCCCCCACCCCCCCCCCCTCGTTCCCCCCCTCACGACCCCCCGTCCATGCCCCCCTCTCCCCCCCTCCAGAGGGATGACATAAAGCACTACATCATCCCCCCGCACCTGTCAGCTGTTGTAGTAGGGGCCCCCCCAAGGGGGGGGGGGTGAGATTAGCACCACCTCAGCCCCCGCACCTGTCAGTATGTTTGTAGTAGGGCCCCCCCCAGGGGGGTGAGACTAGCACTACCTCAGCCGCACTTCTAGGGGCGACTCTGAAGAAATCCCCATTCAGCAGCTCAACCTTGTGCTGAACCTTGTAGATGGCAACGTTGTGAGCAATCAGCCAACAGCGTGTGCTAAAATTTTTCTAGTTCCACTCGATCAATTGGTTGAAGGACTGAGCAGCAGGGAGGCGGTGGTGTGGTGGTGGTGGGGGTGGTGGTGGGGGGGTGGGGGGGGGGAGGGTTGAGTGATGGGTTGTGGTGTGCGGGACAGCTTTGACTTGATGAAGGACTGAGCCGCAGGGATTGGGGTGTGGGGGGGTGGGGGGGGGCGGGGTGTGGGGGGTTTAAGTGGTCCGTGTTGGGGGGGGTGGGGGAGTTGGGTGGCTTAGGGGGTGGGGTTTGGTGTGGGTGGGGGTGGGGTAGGGTGGGGGGGGTGGGGGGGGAGTGGGGGTGGCGGCGGTAGGGGGGTGTGTGGGGTGTGGTGGGGGTAGGGTGTGTGTGGGGGGTGGGTGGGGGTAAGGGCGTGTGGGGTGTGGGGGGTGGGTGGGGGTAGGGGTGTGTGGGGGGTGGGGTGGGGGTGGGGGGGTAGGGTGGAGGGGGAGTGGTTTTGAGTTGTGAGAATGGGTGTTCAGGTGGATAGGATTGTGGGATTGGGTGGGTCGTGGGTCTGGTCGCACTCTTGACTTAATTGACGATTGAGCAGCTAGGGGAGGTGGGTGGTTGGGGTTGTGGGGGTGTGTGGGGGGCGGGGGTGGAGTTTCTGTGAGTGGGTGGGGGTGTATGTGTATGTGGGTGTTGTGTGTTGTGTGTAGGGGTGGGGGTGGGGGGGATGGAGTGTTGATGTGATGTGAGGTGTGGTGTGAGGGTGTGGGTGTGGGTGTGCGGATGTGGGGGGGGGGGCAGAGGGTTGTGTGGTGAGTGGTCGAGTGATGGGGTGGTCGGGGATAGGGTTGTAGGCTTATGGATTTACAGGTGGGGGTGGGAAAGGGGGGTGAGTTACTGTTTCGGGTGGGCAGTAAGAAAGGCAGGAAAGAGAAAACATACCATCCCATCCCATCCCTACACGCCCGAAAAAGAGTGAACGGTGGACAAGGGACGCCCCCTCGCACACTACAAACATACATACAATCCAGACACCTTCAATTGAGCTGACATACATACTGCATACATGCTACATCGCAGACACAAATTTGCAGAGGATAAGGACGTTGCCTCCCACAACCCCAACCAATCTCATCCATGGCCATCAGACATACATGCCAACATACATACATAACATAACATACATCCATACATACATACATACTACATACTACATCCTACATACCTACATACAGCACCGCACAAGACACACATTTCAATATGATGACTTTGCCTCCACACCCAGACATATCAGCTTGGCGCCACAACATACAAGCTATCCAAACAACACAGCAAACAGTTAAACGAAATCACACAAGTTGCCTCAAGATGCCTCACATACGTCACGGATATACGTCCAGATACTGCAATATACTCCCCGATACGCCAAGATACGCCAAGATACTCCAAGATACTGCAAGATACTCCAAGATACTCCAAGATACTGCAAGATACTCCAAGATACTGCAAGATACTCCAAGATACTCCAAGATACTGCAAGATACTCCAAGATACTCCAAGATACTCCAAGATACTGCAGGCCAATACTCAAGTACTGCAAGATACTGCAGATCCGCCAATAACTGCCAGATACTCCAAGATCTGTTGCAGAGATGCTCCATGATACTTCAAGATACTTCAAGAGACCTCAATATCCCCCCTACAATCCCTCAAGATACTCCAAGATACCTCAAGATCTCTCAAGATGCCTTGATGTACCCCATTATAACCGCAAATAAACCTCGAGATACTCACGATTGTTTCAAACAATAGAAGTTACTGCCTATCTCCTCCATCCAAGCACAAACGCACATTTGCAAGATGGATGACTTTGCCTCCCCACCCAGCCATGCCCATCCGTGGCGCTACATGACCCGAGCTTTAGAGGTGATCTCCCCTGGACCATTTGGTAGCCCCCCCCCCCCCCCCCCCCCCCCGCGCCCCATCCCCCAGACCTCCCCCCTCCACCGCCCCGGGCCACCCACAACGCCAGCCCCCGCACCAAGGCCCACGCGAAGCCCCCCGCCCCAACCCAAGCTTTTTTACCCCCCACTCCTTCCCTCTACCCCCCTCCCGTTCCCTCACTCCCTCCATAACCACCTACCTTCATTCATCCTTTGCAAGATTGATGACGTTTGCGCCTCCTCACCCAAGCCATACAAGCACCCTGGCTACCTGACCCGGCTGTCAGGTTGATCTTACCTGGACCATGTGAGTAGCCCCCCCCCCCCTGATGTCCCCAAGATCCTGCAAGATACCTAAAACAGTAGAAGGGCCATCAAGCACCCCCCCCCCCCCCCACGACACACACACACCTATGATGTACCCTCTTCACGCTCCGCTCAAGATCCCTAAAAACCTAGAAGTGACATACAAACATACATACATGCATGCATGCATACATACATACATACATTTGCAAGATGGATGACGTTGCCTCCACACCCAGCCATAGCATCCATGGCAACATGCCCCAAGCTGTAGAGGCGGCAGCTGGCAGCTTGGTGCTGGGCAAGCACCTCAGCGGTAACTGAGTACCTGTGCAACAGAATTTGTTGTTTTTAACCTTAGCCCATCTGGCTACATCTGGACTGTAACATACATAAATACATACATAAATACACTGTACTGTAACATGTGGCCGGTAACATACATACATACATACATACATACATAGATACCTACATACATACTCTATATATATGTATACATACATGGCTGCTAGGCGTTCATTCGTTCGTTGGTGTGTAGGGTGGCGGGTCCCCCGGAGAATTGCAGTACTGTACTTCCGCGTAAAATTCAAATTCCCAATCGCATCTGTCAGCATCCAACTTCCACTCATCCGCATCAAAATTACACTTGCGCGCCATCGCCCTTTCCGCCCTGTCCGCTCTGTACTGCGATACCCTGCCCTGCCCTGCCCTTCGCGTGTTGCAATTCGCGATCCAGAACAGGCTCCCGCATCATGCCTGCCAAAATTTAATAACTCCGTGGTCGACTTCGCCCTCAACAGACGCTTAGATGGCGCTCGGACTGTAAGTGTACAACCTACTGCTTCTCGAGGCCTTCATGCATCAACTAACAGCGATATTAGATGCCAGAAGTGCCGCTAACACTGCGAGCCGTCGTGCAAGGCGAGCTCGCCTGAGATGAGCGTTGAGGAAAGGAACGAGATCGACTATCGTCGGCCTCTTGCCCGTGCTGCTGACCCACTACGGCACGGGGCTGTCAACGAGCCCCTGCAGATTTAGCATTTGCATTGTGTAAAGCGAAGGTTTCCAAACTGGGCCACTGCACCAGAAGAAGCTGCAGGTTTGTAGCTTTGCAGTCGCACAGAACCGGTACTCTTGGCGTGGATCGGAATTGAGCTTCGCATTGTTTGGGGTAGGTTCAATTAATCACAGCATATGCAATTTCCGGCACGATCAACAGCCCACATGGACGCAGTGTAGAGGTAGATAAGGAAGGTCGGTTACGTGCGTTTCGGTGTTGGGGAAGGGACGGTGGAAGGGAAGGGTGAGGGACGAGTGTGTATATGGTGAGGGGCAGGGTATAGTCGGGAAAAGACGGGGATACTGTTGTCTGGCTGGGTGGGTTGGAATGGTATGCATGAATGGTAGGGGTGGGGGTGACACAGCTTAAGTGAAGTGGGAGTGAAGAGATGGCTGGCAGGTTGGTGTGGGGCATGGGGGAGAAAGAGAGGGTTTGCATCTGGTGGGGCAAGTAAGATATTTAAAGTCCTGTGTGTGTGTTGTTGGGGGTCATAGGTAACGTAAGGGAAGTGGGCAATTCTTTACATAGTTTCAGTTGCAAATTGGGAAATATTTTGACTGATTGCATGTGAAGGGAGAGAGGGTTTGGTGGAGAAGGGGGGGGGAGGGGGGTGGGGGTGGGGGGGTGGGCGGGGGTTGGAGGGTGGGGGGGGGTGTGGGGGTTTGGGGGGGTGGGGGGGGGGGTGATGGGGGGGGGCGGGGGGGGGAGTGGGGGGGGATTGGGGGGGGGGGGGGGGGGGGGGGGGTTTGGGGGGTGGGAGGGGGGGGGGGATGTGAAGGGGTTGGGGTGCGGGTGGGGGGGGTGGGTGGGTTTTTGTTTTTGGGTGGGGTGGTGTGGTGCGTTTGTGGGGGGTGTGGAGGAGGGTGGTTGTCGGGGGGGGAGGGTTGGGAAGGGGAGTTTTAGGTGAGAAGGGGGGGGTTTGGGGTGTTGGGGCATACAAGGGCCTGACCCCTTCTGTAACCCTGAGCAGGCCAAAGGACCTGGGTGGGTGGAGAGTGGCCACCGGCCACACGGGCAATGTACTAGTACATGCATACATGCATGCATACATACATACATACATACATACATACATACATACATACGTACATACATACATACATACATACTTACATACTTACATACATACATACATACATACATACATACTTACATACATACATACATACATACATACATGGCAAGTCCCTTTTAGCCTATTATGCCTACCCCTGGACTGAAACATACATACATACATGGCAAGTCCCTTTAGCCTTATTTCGATGCGTGAGGTTGAGGGGGCCAGCCCGTTTGCTTGCACTAGGGCAAACCACCCAACCACCCCCTACTCGTCACTCACCATCCTTCTTGATCCATCAACCACCCAACCACCACTCGTCACTCACCATCCTTCTTGATCCATCAACACGCCCTCGTCAAATCTTGAAAACAGGCTGTACCGCTGCAGCCAGTACTTCGTCATTCCTCGAGGCAGTACAGAGCGCAGGCGGGCAGCTGTGTCACTATCCAAGGTCACTCTTTGTGTGGGATCCCACACTTTTGAGCGGCGCCCTTCAGTAGTGGCCTTGGGAGAACCACCTGCTCCCTCAGGCCCCCCTAATCTGCCAAAGCCTACCAGCCCCCCCTGGCATTTTGGTGGTACGCCATCCTGGTCTCCTTGCCCCCCTGTCGCTTGTTCAGCTGATAGGGGTCCCACCAAAGAGGCACCTTCATTGGGCGAGGACCCCCCTGGCTCTTGATCAGCTGATAGGGGTCCCACCAAAGGGGCACCTTTATTGGGCGTGGCCCTCCCAATGTCAGAGGAGGGCGGGGCCAGGTCTTCTTTGATGCGCTTGACAGTGGTCGTGGTGGTAGTGGTAGTTGTGATGGTGTCGGCAGTGGCAGTGGTGGTGGTGGTGGTGATTGTATTAGTAGTGGTGTCCGGGTCGTCAATGACCTGAAGAGATCCTGGGGGTTGGTCATTCGGAGGGGGGCAAGGTACATCTGTGACCACAGCCCCCCCCTGTCCATCTTGGGTGCAGCCCCCCACCCTCTCCGGGAGCTCGTCTGTTGGCATGGCCTGCTCTGGCTCATCTTGGGCACAGCCCCCCCCAGTTTCCGGGGGGTCCTCGTTGGACAGAGCCACCCCATGTACATCTTGCAGTACAGGCATTAAGGCGGGCTGCAGCTCCCTGTGGATGCCATTTCGAGTCAGAGCCACCCCATGTACATCTTGCAGTACAGTCATTAAGGGGGGCTGCAGCTCCTTGGGGATGCCAGTGGGAGTCAGAGCCACCCCATGTACGTCTTGCAGTACAGTCATTAAGGGGGGCTGCAGCTCCTTGGGGATGCCAGTGGGAGTCAGAGCCACCCCATGTACGTCTTGCAGTACAGTCATTAAGGGGGGCTGCAGCTCCTTGGGGATGCCAGTGGGAGACATAGTCTCGCAACTGAATTCCAACACAGGATTCCCTTTTGACCTTTTCTCTCTTTTCTTCTTACTTTTACTCTTTCTGCCACCATCAATCCTGCGCCCTTCCTGATTGTTGGGAGAAAAAAGGAATCAAGATTTGGGTTCAGGGGATCAGGAGCCACCCCCCCCCCCCCCCCCCCCCTCTCCCCCCCCCCCCCCTGCCTCCCTCCCTCCACACACACACACACACACACCTTCAACCCTGCGCCCTTCCTGATTGTTGGGAGAAAAAGGAAGCAAGATTAGGGTTCAGGGGATCAGGAGCCCCCACACCCCACACCCCACACACACACCGTCATCCCTAAGCCGTTCCTGATCATTGGGAGAAATGGAATCAAGATAAGGCCTCAGGGGCTCAGGATCCTCCCCCCCCCCCCCCCCCCCCCCCCCCCCCCCCCCCCCCACACACACACACACACCCCACACCACCACCACCACACACACACCTTCATCCCTAAGCCCTTCCTGATCGTTGGGAGAAAAAGGAATCAAGATGAGGGTTCAGGGAATCAGGAGCCTCCCCCCCACACACACACCACCACCACCAACTTCATCCCTACGCACTTCCTGATCGTTGGGAGAAAATGGAATCAAGATGAGGGTTCAGGGGATCTGAGGCACATTGGGTAGCCCCCAACCCCACCCACACACCCCACACACCCCACCACCATCCCACCCACACCCACCCCACACGCAACCATTCCCCCCACCCCACCCCACCACTTCCTTCCTTCCTTCCCCACCGGAGATAAAAAGTCCCCCCCACCCCCCACCCCTCACCCCCACACAAGATATCCAGATATTACTCGACTATAGCCTTGCTTTCCTATAGCACTGGGTAGGCTTCCAACCTAAAACAGTTTGCCCTTCACAACACCACCCCCTCCATACACATCTCCACAGATACCCCCCCACACGCACATCAACACCATTCCGACCCCTCAACACACCACACACCACTCAACCCTTACCCAACTGTAGCCTTGCTTTCATACAGCAGTGGGTAGGCTTCCGTGCTAAAACAGTTTGCCCTTAACAACACCACCCCCTCCACACACATCTCCACACCTACCCCTCCACGCACACCTCCACACCATACCGACCCCTCCACACACCACAAACCACTAGAACCTTACCCGACTGTGGCTCTTGTTTCCAATGGAAGTGGGTAGGCTCCCAAGCTAAAACAGTTTGCCCTTAACTACCCCCCCCCCCCCCCCCCCCACACACACACACACACACACATCTCCACACATACCCCTCCACACGCACATCCACACCATACCGGCCCCTCCACAAACCACGAACCACTCAACCATTACCCGACTGTGGCTCTTGTTTCCAAATGAAGTGGGTAGGCTCCAAGCTAAAACAGTTTGCCCTTCACAACACCACTCCCTCCAAACACATCTCCACACATACACCTCCACACACACCTCCACACCATACCGACCCCTCCACACACCACGAACCACTAGAACCTTACCCGACTGCTGCTCTTGTTTCCAAATGAAGTGGGTAGGCTTCCAAGCTAAAACAGTTTTCCCTTAACAAAATCATCCCCTCCACGCTCCACTCCACAATATAGACCCTCCACAACCCACGCCACACCCCACTCCACGCACACACCTCCACACCAAACCGACCCCTCCTTACACCACACACCACGAGAACCTTACCCCACTGTAAACTTGGTTCCCAACAGCAATGGGAAGGCTTCAAGAGAAAACAGTTTGCCCTTAACAACATCAACCCCTCCACGCTCCACTCCTTAATATCAACTCTCCACACACCCCTCCACACCATACAGGCCCCTCCACACACCACCACCCACTAGAACCTTACCCGACTGTGGCTCTTGTTCCCAAATGCAGTGGGTAGGCTTCCAAGCTAAACCAGTTTGCCCTTAACAATACCACCCCCTCTACACACATCTCCACACAAGAATATAATGCACACGACTCCACTCCACAATATGGACCCTCCACACCCCACTCCGGACACGCACCTCCACACCATACCGCCCCCTCAACACACCACCACCCAGTAGAACCTTACCCGACTGTGGCTCTTGTTCCCAAATGAAGTGGGTAGGCTCCAAGCTAAAACAGTTTACCCTTCACAACGCCACCCCCTCCACACACATCTCCACACCCCTCCACACACACACCTCCACGCCATACCGACCCCTCAACACACCACAACCCAGTAGAACCTTACCCGACTGTGGCTCTTGTTCCCAAATGAAGTGGGTAGGCTCCAAGCTAAAACAGTTTACCCTTCACAACGCCACCCCCTCCACACACATCTCCACACCCCTCCACACACACACCTCCACGCCATACCGACCCCTCAACACACCACAACCCAGTAGAACCTTACCCGACTGTGGCTCTTGTTCCCAAATGAAGTGGGTAGGCTCCAAGCTAAAACAGTTTACCCTTCACAACGCCACCCCCTCCACACACATCTCCACACCCCTCCACACACACACCTCCACGCCATACCGACCCCTCAACACACCACAACCCAGTAGAACCTTACCCGACTGTGGCTCTTGTTCCCAAATGAAGTGGGTAGGCTCCAAGCTAAAACAGTTTACCCTTCACAACGCCACCCCCTCCACACACATCTCCACACCCCTCCACACACACACCTCCACGCCATACCGACCCCTCAACACACCACAACCCAGTAGAACCTTACCCGACTGTGGCTCTTGTTCCCAAATGAAGTGGGTAGGCTCCAAGCTAAAACAGTTTACCCTTCACAACGCCACCCCCTCCACACACATCTCCACACCCCTCCACACACACACCTCCACGCCATACCGACCCCTCAACACACCACAACCCACTAGAACCTTACCCGACTGTGGCTCTTGTTCCCAACTGCAGTGGGTAGGCTTCCAAGCGAAAACAGTTTTCCCTTAACGACATCAACACCTCCACGCACACCTCAACACCATATCGACCCTCCTCACCCCACTCCTCACCCTTCCCCACACACACCTCCACACCATAACGACCCCTGAACACACCACACACCATTAGAACCTTACCTGACTGTAGACTTGGATTCCATCAGCATTGGTTAGGCTTCCAAGCGAGACAGTTTGCCCTTAGCAACATCAACTCCTCCACGCACACCTCCACACCATACCGACCCCTCCACACACCACGAACCACTAGAACCTTACCCGACTGTGGCTCTTGTTTCCAATGGAAGTGGGTAGGCTCCCAAGCTAAAACAGTTTGCCCTTAACAACACCATCCCCACCACACACCCCTCCACGCTCCACTCCACAATATCGACACTTCACACACCACTCCACACCCCATCCGACACACAACTCCACACCATACCGACCCCTCCACACACCACACTCAACACAATACTCAAACCATACCTGATAGTGGCTCTTGTTTCGAAATGAAGTGGGTAGGCTTCCAGGCTAAAGCAGTTTGCCCTTAACGACACCAACCCCCCCCACACACACACCTCCACACCATACCGGCCCTTCATCACACCACACACCACTATAACCTTACCTGACTGTGGCTCTTGTTTCCAAATGAAGTGGGTAGGCTCCATGCATCAAGCTCTTCAGTGCAATCTTCCCTCTCAACCTCATCAGCCTTGCAGGGAGGGGGTCCAGTGTTTCTGCGCACCGCCCATTGATGGAGGCGTGGGGTCGGGGGGGGGGGGGGGGGGGGGGGGAGGTGGGCTGGTGGTGTGTGTGTGGTGTGTGTGTGTGGGGGGGGGGGGGGGGGGGGGGGGGGGTATGTCGGGGGGTAGGTTGGAGGCTTTTCAGTGCAATCATCCCTCTCAACCTCATCAGGTTTGCAGAGAGGGGGGGCAGTGTTTCTGCGAACCGCCCATTGATGGAGGCGTGGGGTGCGGTGAGGTGGGGGAGGTGGGCTGGTGGGGGTGGGGGTGGGGGGCTGGTGGGAGGGGGGGCAGTATTTCTGCGTACCGCCCATTGATGTAGGCGGGGGTGGGGGTGCGGTGGGTGTCAGCGTGAACTACTAGGACACAGGGAGGGTGGGCTGTATTTCTGCGTACCGCCCATTGATGGAGGCAAGGTGGGGTGGGGTGGGGGAGGTGGGCTGGTGGGGGTGGGGGTGGGGGGCAGGGGGGAGGGTGGGGCAGTATTTCTGCGTACCGCCCATTGATGGAGGCGTGGGGTGCGGTGAGGTGGTGGTGGTGGGCTGGTGGTGGTGGTGGTGGTGGGGTGGGGGGGTGGCGGGGGCTGGTGGGAGGGGGGGCTGTATTTCTGCGTACCGTCCATTGATGGAGGCGTGGGGGAGGTGGGCTGGTGGGGGTGGGGGTGGGGGGCTGGTGGGAGGGGGGGCTGTATTTCTGCGTACCGTCCATTGATAAAGGCGTGGGGTGGGGTGGGGTGGGGTGGGGGAGGTGGGCTGGTGGGGGTGGGGGTGGGGGTGGGGGGCTGGTGGGAGGGGGGGCTGTATTTCTGCGTACCGCCCATTGATGGAGGCGTGGGGTGGGGGTGGGGGTGGGGGGAGGTGGGCTGGTTTGTAGTGTGTGGGGTGGGAGGGGGGGCAGTATTTCTGTGCACCGCCCATTGATGGAGGCGTGGGGTGGGGGTGGGGGTGGGGGTGGGGGTGGGGGGAGGTGGGCTGGTTTGTAGTGTGTGGGGTGGGAGGGGGTCCAGTATTTCTGTGTACCGCCCATTGATGGAGACGTGGGGTGGGAGGTGGGGTGGTGTAGGGTTATGGTGGGGTGGGGTGGGATGGGGTGGGGTGGGGTGGGGTTGGGGAGGTGGCATAGGGTGGGGTGGGGTGGGGTGGGGGAGGGGGGGGAGGGGGGCTAGTATGCGGTGTGTGTGGTGTGTGTGGTGTGTGTGTGTGGTGGTGGTGGTGGTGGGGGGGGGGGGGGGGGGGGGGGGGGGACATACACAACCATGACACTCACACACATGCATAAACAAACACATCTGCACACACGCACACACACAAACACAAACACACGTGCACGCACATGCACAAACGCCTCACAAACGAACAAACAAACAAACAAACAAACAAACAAACAAACAAACAAACACACACACGCACACGCACACGCACACGCACACGCACACACACACACACACACACACACACACAAACACTTGCAAAGCAACATCTTACCCAACGAGTCCAACACCCTCCAGATACACACTACTAATGAGCAGCCTCCCCAAACGATGCCAAGCCACCCCACAGCCTAGCTTATCAGTCTGAACACACACACACACACACACACATGCACACACACATACACACAAACAAGAAAAGTTCAAAGCAACATCTTACCCAACGAGTCCAACAACCTCCAGATACACACTGCTAATGAGCAGCCTCCCCTAACGATGCTAAACCTCCCCACAGCCCAGCTTGTCAGTCTGATCACACACACACACACACACACATGCACACACACATACACACATACACACACTTTCAAAGCAACATCTTACCCAACAAGTCCAACATCCTCTAGATACACACTGCTAATGAGCAGCCTCCCCAAACGATGCCAATCCTCCCCACAGCCCAGCTTGTCGGTCTGATCAGGGTACACATGATCAGGGTTCAAGGGGGGCAGGGACTCCAGCTTGCTCAGCAGCTTGTCCATGGTCACACTGTGCTGCTGTACTTCCGGGTGTGACAGCGTACTGCAGCTACAGCATGGCTGGGTCTGTCAAGGTTCAGATCTCTGGACGAGACTGACTGGGATTCTTTGGGGTTTTCCTTGGTATTTGCTCTTGTACAGTGTTGGCCTTGATCCTGGGGTCTCAGTGGTTTGTATGTGTCAAGGGAGTAGGGCTAGAGACCAGCTGATGAGAGGATGAAGCTACGTCTGTGTGCCTCCCGCAGTCCGACCTGATGGTATCGACCGCGCCCAAGTGCCCCGTAGCTGGACGCTGGCGCTGGGCCGCGCTGGGCTACATATCGAACGTGTTATAACACCGTTGGGATACCGGTCGGGTTTCCCACCCCATCGTAACGTGGTCCGAAGTAGCGACGATATCGTCGGGATCCTGATGGATTTGGCGTCGCCATTCAGGTTTCACTGGTTCACCTATCATCGTCTCTCAATTCTCACTCCCTGGTACCTTATTTCCTCCCTTCTTTCTGGAGAGACAGCGTGAGTTCGGCTTTCGCAGCGCTTCTGATCTTCAAAAGCTAAAATCCACAGGTCCACTTAGTTCCAGAGCAGTTCCGATCTTAAGAAACAGCTAGCAGCCATGGGGGATGCCAAGTCCGGGTGAGAGGGCCTTGCCTGTCCTCCTGAACATGCATGTGGGTGTATGAGGGTGTCATGTGAATGCATGTGGGTGTGCAGATTGATGCATGTAGGTGTGCATGAGGGTGTCATCTGATTGGATGTGGATGTGGGTGTACGTGCGGGTGTGCATGAAGGTATCATGTGAGTGCATGTGGATGTGCATATTTATGCATGCAGGTGTGCATGAGTGTCTCATCTGGGTGGATGTGGATGTGGGTGTACGTGCGGGTGTGCATGAAGGTAACGTGTGGGTGTGAATGAAGGTGTCATGTGAGTGCATGTGGATGTAGGTGTGCATGAGTGTCTCATCTGATTGGATGTGGATGTGGGTGTACGTGCGGGTGTGCATGAAGGTATCATGTGGGTGCATGTGGGTGTATGAGGGTGTCATGTGAGTGCATGTGGGTGTTCAGATTGATGCATGTAGGTGTGCATGAGGGTGTCTTCTGGGTGGATGTGGGTGTACGTGCGGGTGGGAATGAAGGTATCATGTGAGTGCTTGTGGATGTGCATATTGATGCATGTAGGTGTGCATGAGGGTCTCATCTGGGTGGATGTGGATGTGGGTGTATGTGCGGGTGGGAATGAAGGTATCATGTGGGTGCGTGTGGAAGTGGGTGTGGGTGTCCATAAGGGTGAGCATATTGATGCATGTGGGTGTGCATGGAAGTATCTTCTGGGTGGATGTTGATGTGGATGTGGATGTGGGTGTGCATATTGATGCATTTGGGTGTGCATGTGGGTGTGCATGGAGACATCTTCTGGGTGAATGTTGATGTGGATGTGGGTGTACATGTGGGTGTGCATATGAATGCATGTGGGTTTGCATGAGGGTATCATGTGGGTGCATGTGGGTGTACATGCAGGTGTGCATGAGGGTATCTTGTGGGTGCATGTGGGTGTGCATGAGGGTATCATGTGGGTGCATGTGGATGTAGGTGTACATGTGGGTGTGCATGTGGGTGTCCATGTGGATTCATTTGAGTTTGCATGTGGGTGTGCATGTGGATGCATTTAAGTGTGCATGTGGGTGTCCATGCGGGTTCATTTGAGTGTGCATGTGGATGCATTTGAGTTTGCTTGTGCGTGTGCATGTGGATGCATTTAAGTGTGCATGTGGGTGTCCATGCGGGTTCATTTGAGTGTGCATGTGGATGCATTTGAGTTTGCTTGTGCGTGTGCATGTGGATGCATTTAAGTGTGCATGTGGGTGTCCATGCGGGTTCATTTGAGTGTCCATGTGGATGCATCTGAGTTTGCTTGTGGGTGTGCATGTGGATGCATTTGAGTTTGCTTGTGCGTGTGCATGTGGATGCATTTGAGTTTGCATGTGGGTGAGCATGTGGATGCATGTGGTTGTGCATGAGGGTATCATGTGGGTGTGCATATGGATGCGTTTGAGTTTGCATGTGGGTGTGGGTGTGCATGAGGATATCATGTGGGTGTGCATGTGAGTGTGAGTACGTGAGTCACCACCAGACTCCAAACAAGCATGGGAGTCATCATGTTGCATGAATAGGGTGCATGCATATGTGCATGCACGGATTTGCATATGTGTGTGCATGTGTATCAGTGCATGCGTGCATGTGTGTGTATCGCATCCAACAGTGCATTTGTGTGCATGTGCATGTATGAGCGTGTATCGCCTCCATCAGTGCATGTGTTCATGTGCATGCATACGTGTGTGCATGTGTATCAGTGCATTTGTTCATGTGCATGCATGTGTGAGCATGTGTATCAGTGCATGTGTATCAGTGCATGTGTATCAGTGCATGTGTTCATGTGCATGCATGTGTGTGCATGTGTATCAGTGCATGTGTTCATGTGCATGCATGTGTGTGCATGTGTATCAGTGCATGTGTTCATGTGCATGCATGTGTGTGTATTGCCTCCATCAGTGCATGTGTTCATGTGCATGTGTGTGTTTAGCCTCCATCAGTGCATGTGTGCATGTGTATCAGTGCATGTATTCATGTGGATGCATGTGTGCATGTGTGTGTATTGCCTCCATCAGTGCATGTTTGCATGTGCATGCGTGCATGCAAGTGTGTCTACCAACCCTACCTGTGTATGTACATGCGAGCTTGTTCAGCTACCACAAACAATGAGATAAATATTCAGTTACACATGAATGCAGGACCACCTGCCTTAAGTTTGCGTGCGCTATTTAGGAATGCCTTGAGAAGCATCAATACCAAGCAAAGGTGGGTTGGTGGTGGGTGGGTTGGTGGTGGGTAGAGCCAGGTCAAGGTGGGTTGGTGGTGGGTAGAGCCAGGTCAAGGTGGGTTGGTGGTGGGTAGGGTCAAGCCAAGGTGGGTTGGTGGTGGGTAGGGCCAAGCCAAGGTGGGTTGGTGGTGGGTAGGGCCAAGCCAAGGTGGGTTGGTGGTGGGTAGGGCCAAGCCAAGGTGGGTTGGTGGTGGGTAGGGCCAAGCCAAGGTGGGTAAGGTGAGTTGGTGGTGAGTGGGTTGATGGTGGGCCCAAGCCTAGTCAAGGTGGGTAAGGTGAGTTGGTGGTGGATGGGTTGGTGGTGCGGTAGGGTAGGGTGGTGGGCAGGGTTGTGTGGGTTGGTGTGGGTAGGGTTGGGTTGGGTGGGTTGGTGGTGGGCAGGGTCGTGTGGGTTGGTGGTGGGTAGGGTTGGTGGTGGGCAGGGTTGTGTGGGTTGGTGGTGGTAGGGCTAGGGTGTGGGCAGGGTTGTGTGGGTTGGTGGTGGGTAGGGTTGGGTGGGTTGGTGGTGGGTAGGGTTGGTTGGTGGTGGGTAGGGTTTTGTGGGTTGGTGGTGGGCAGGGTTGTGTGGGTTGGTGGTGGGTAGGGTTGGGTGGTGTGCAGGGTTGTGTGGGTTGGTGGTGGGTAGGGTTGTGTGGGTTGGTGGTGGGCAGGGTTGTGTGAGTTGGTGGTGGGTAGGGTAGGGTGGTGGGCAGGGTTGTGTGGGTTGGTGGTGGGTAGGGTTGGTTGGTGGTGGGTAGGGCGCATGCCACCACCCTGCACCCTCTTTCACTCTGCTACCTCCTTTACCTTGCTCCCTGCTTCTCCACCCTCTTTCCACCACCAAGCACCCTCCTCCACCCACCCAGCACCCGCTTACCATACCTCAACCTCTCCAACCTCAGATGTGTGACAGTGTGCTTTCCCAGCTGGGATCCTGCTGCGTCTCCCTCTCTGACAACCCAACATCAACCCAACACTAACACCAGACCCCCCCCCCCCCCCTCCTCCACCCACCCAGCACCCTCTTACCATAGCTCAACCTCTTCAACTGCAGATGTGTGACAGTGTGGTTTCCCAGCTGGTTTCCTGCTGCGCCTCCCTCTCTGACAACCCAACACCAACACAACACCAACACCAGACCCCCCCCCCTCCTCCACCCACCCAGCACCCTCTTATCATAGCTCAACCTCTTCAACCGCAGATGTGTGACAGTGTGGTTTACAGTTGGTTGCCTGCTGCGCCTCCCTCCCTGACAACCCAACACCAACACAACACCAACACCAGATCTCCCCCCCCCACACACACACATACACACACAAATCCACCACCCCCCCCCCCCCCCCCCCCCCCCTCCACCCACCCAGCACCCTCTTACCATACCTCAACCTCTTCAACCGCAGATGTGTGACAGTGTGGTTTCCCAGCTGGTTGCCTGCTGTGCCTCCCTCCCGGACAAAGGCAGCCAGCTTCCACATTGCCAAGGCTTCGCCCGGCGCATAGAAAGTACCAGGCTGTCAAAGCCGTAGCTGAGTACCTATGTAGCTATGTACATGGTTGTTTCAGTCTGTGATGTAAATTAATTAGCGGAAATCGTCTAAACAACAGAGAAAATGGAGTTTATTCCAGGAGAGTAGCTGTGTGGCTATGTAGCTATGTACATGGGTGTTTCAGTCTGTGATGTAAATTAATGGGCGTAAACAACAGATGAAATGGAGTTTATTTCAGCAGAGTACCTGAGTAGCTATGAAGCTATGTACATGGGTGTTTCATTTGCGATGTAAATTAATGAGCGTAAACGACCGTTGAAATGGAGTTTACCGTATTCCAGCAGAGGAAATAGAAATAGAAATTGTTACATCCGTGTAATACAGTTACTCACAGGACGTGAAGTTAAGGACACCATAGCGTAAGCCGGAGCTATGCAGCCCTTTTATTACTGTCTTTACGGTACTCAGGAGTGCCGTGTAATAGTGTTCAACCTGTCTTACTTCCAAATTCGGCGAGCAGCCAGATTGCTGGCTGGAGCCATGTAACATTGTATTCAAGTTCAAGTTCAAGCTACCCCATGTAACCATGTTTATTCGGCCCGCAGACGGTGAGCAGCCTGACGGTTGATATACCAACATGGCCTTTCGAAACAAACTGCCTAATCCGCTTAGTATTACATATATAACATGTATATAATAAAAATAACATATATATAATAATGCATATAATAAAAATAAAAATAACATATATAACATGTATATAATGATCCCTGGTTTCCTTGGGAATCTCATGGGGAAATGAAAACTCTGGATCACAAGAAAGGAAGCACGCTGCTCGAATGCCCTCTTCATGGGATGAGAGTGGGAAACCTGAGATGCCCACTTATCTCACCAAAGACCTACCTCACAAGGTGGTTCGTAATATGTTTATATTTATAACTTCCTCCCGCTACCTGCAGATGGAAAGTAATAGATGGAAACGACCCATTGTCTCTTGGAAGCATCGAGTGTGTCACCTATGTGATTCTGGAACCGTTCAAGTTGAACACCACGTGGTCTTTGAATGTTCGGACGAAGCCTTACTGAATTAGAGAAGAAAGTATCAGAACCTGATTTCCCAATCTGAGAGGAAAATAATTCCTCTACATTACCTGATGTGCAATCTAGAAGTTCAAGGTCGAGCGAAGCTTCCTCTGTGAATGTATGAAGAGATCAAAGCAAGTCTTTTTTATAGGTGTGGTCGGGCAAGTCCCTTAAGCCTATTTGGCCTACCCCTGGACTGCAACATACATACCATTACAGGTGTGATTTGTTATTTGACATGTGTGATTTGTTATTTTGTACCGTAATGTTTTTTTCCTTTTCGTTTTTACATTATCTGGTGTGCATTCCAGAAGTGGAAGGTCGAAAGAATCTTCTTCTGTCTATCCATGAATTTATGAAGAGATCAAGTCGTTTTTGAAACGAACTATTAGTTTTTGTATTGATTTTTTGATCGTGAAATACTACTAGTAATAATAGTAATAATAGTAGTATAAAAAAAAAAAAAAAATATATATATATAATAATATTGATATCGTAATACAATTTGTTAGCATTTACTGCTAATTTGTTAGCATTTACCCTGGCAATTGTTTTTTACTACCGAAGACGGTGGACAGCCAAATTGCTGGTTGGAGCTATGTAACCAAGTTCAAGTTCAAGTTTAAGTATCGCAGGTGGGTGGGTACTGGGTAGGTGGGTAGGGACTTGGAATTGGCAGACTGCGAGCAGCCCAGAGTTCGCTGAAAACCATGTAACAATCGAATTCAATTCAAACAAAACTAGCCATGCTCACAATAGATATGTGCATTTCTACGACAGCCAAGTCTGCCTAGTGTGCTTCCTGGTTTCCATGGGTGTCGCACGGGGGGACTTGTGGCTGGAAGATGGTGAGCAGCCTAGAGTTAGCCGAAGAACCATGTAACAATTCAAATTCAAATTCAAGTTGGCATACGGTGGGCAGCCCAGAGTTAGCTGAAGAACTAGGCTTGTTCAAAAGTCCCGGTGCTGACGAAAATTAATTGGGCTAACAAGCTTTTCCGTACATGTCACCTTCCACACTGGGCTATTTGGGGAATTCTCGTCGCCAACTTACTGCGCTACACTTCATCTTTCTCCAATACCCGAGCCAGGTCCTGTAGAAGAGCTTTTATTTTTGATCTATACCACGCGGTTTCGGCCGTTTTTGTATTTCGCCGCTTTCAAGCCCCCGCGAGCATGTCGTAGCATGGTGGGAGTCAAGTCCTTCCCGCATGGTTGGTACACCAGACTACGGTAATGTTGCATGCACAGGATACACCAATTCAAATCTAAACTGTCTCTTGGGGATGGGGTTCCATGCAAGGTGCCAAGTGCTCATGTAGGATACTAGGGAAATATAGACTAGAGACATCCAAGTGAGCATGTGTGCCCACAGCACACACCAACATCAGAGTACCACACCATGTGAAGTAGCCAGGACCTCTGGATACATCCATGCATGCAATAGGTAATTTGGGGAGGGGGTGCATTGTGTACTATAAGAGACTTGTGGCATGCCCCAAGCACCCATGTTACTTGACTAGCCCAATGGAAAAAATACCAACTGCCTTACATCTTCCTTGTCAAGGCTTCTTACAATATGATGGGACATGCATAAAACAAATCATCACACAAGCACTCATCCTGCATAGTACCCGTGTGGTTTAAGAATGTTGCTGTCCTCATTTATTTTTTAGAAAAATCCAAAGACTTTTGAACAAGCCTAAACCATGAAACATTTCAAATTCAAATTCAAATGGGCATACGGTGAGCAGCCTAGAGTTAGCTGAAGAACCACATGACAATCCAATTCCAATTTCATTTATATGTATGGTTCTCCGCCTGCAGACAGTATAAAGCCTGAAGGCTGATAGAACATATACTGAATCAACTTGTACTGAATCATTACTGAATCAACTTATACCGAATCATGACTGAATCAACTTGTACTAAATCATTACTGAATCAACTTGTAATGAATCATTACTGAATCAACTTATACCGAATCATTACTGAATCAACTTATACCGAATCATTACTGAATCAACTTGTACTGAATCATTACTAAATCAACTTATACCGAATCATGACTGAATCAACTTGTACTAAATTATTACTGAATCAACTTATACAGAATCATGACTGAATCAACTTGTACTGAATCATTACTGAATCAACTTATACCGAATCATTACTGAATCAACTTGTATTGAATCATGACTGAATCAAGTTATACTGAATCATTACTGAAACAACTTATACCGAATCAACTTTTCAACTTGTACTGAATCATTACTGAATCAACTTATACCGAATCAATTTTTCAACTTGTACTGAATCATTACTGAATCAACTTATACCGAATCATTAATGAATCAACTTGTACTGAATCATTACTGAATCAACTTATACCGAATCATTAATGAATCAACTTGCACTGAATCATTACTGAATCAAGTTATACTGAATCATAACTAAATCAACTTATACCGAATCATTACTGAATCAACTTGTACTGAATCATTACTGAATCAACTTATACCGAATCATTACTGAATCAACTTGTACTGAATCATTACTAAATCAAGTTCTACTGAATCATTACTGAATCAACTTATACTGAATCAACTTTTCAACTTCAAATCAAATCGCTTATGAATGCACAATTATAATTTTACCATTTAGCCTAAAACACTGCACGAATTTCAGCTTGTAATGCTGAATTTATGAGGGTGCCTTAAACTGTAATAAAACAATGTTTTGCCCCATTATAGCCATTCAGGGGATGATTTGGGAAGCACACTTTGTACTTCGGCCTTGGTTCTCAGAATCTCAGGCCAATTATCGAGAATTCTCGCGAGAATTCTCAGATTTTCAGGCCAATTCTGTACTTAATCCGGGTTCTTCAGAAACCTTGAACCCAAATCATCCGCTAAATTGCTACAAGTATTTTAAAGCCTTAGCCTCAGCCAGACCTATTTGGCTACCCCTGGACTGTAAGCCAATACATACATACCATGTAATCAACCCAAACCTACACTCCTTGCCATATACCAGTGTACAGGTGGCCTAGCTGTGTATGTATATATGTATGTATGTATGTATGTATGTATGTATGTTACAGTCCAGGGGTACGCCAAATAGGCTAAAGGGACAAGCTGTACAAATTTTTTCTCTTCTTCTTCATCTTCATCTTCTTCTTCTTCTCCTTCTTCTTCTTCTTCTTCTTCTAGTCTATTTGCATGGGGCTCACTGAGCAGCCCTAAGAAGCTTGAACCCAGACACTGCATCCCCAAGTTGCACGTCAGTGGACAGCAAAAGAGCAGAAGCAGGCTCAAGGCGGGCATGGCTCTTTTTGATCTCCGGGAACTTCCTCCCTCTGAGTGTGTCGCTGACCACCTGAACTAGAGGCATGGGCGCGCTGGCACCCTTGATCCTGCAAGAACACGGGGAGGGGGATTAGGGGGTAGGGTGTAGGGGATTAGGAGCCAGGGGTAGGGGATGGGGGCAGGGGATAAGGGTAGGGGTAGGGGAATTAGGGGATTAGGAGCTAGGGGGTAGGGGGATAAGGGGTAGGGGGGATAATGGGGTAGGGGGGTAGGGGATTAGGAGGTAGGGGGGGTAGGGGATTAGGAGCCAGGGGTAGGGGTAGGGGATGGGGGGCAGGGGATAAGGGGTAAGGGTATGGGATTGATGGGATTAGAGCTAGGGGTAGGGGGATAAGGGTAAAGGGGGTACTGGGATAGGGATGAGGGATAGTAGCAGGGGTAGGGGGATAAGGGGAGGGGTTAGGGGATTAGTAGTAGGGGATTAGGGGATTGGAGCTGGGGGTAGGGGGATAAGGGGGTAGGGGGTAGGGGATTTAGGGGGTAGGGGTGGAGGGGAATTAGGAGCCAGGGGTAGGGGATGGGGGCAGGGGATAAGGGGTAGGGGTAGGGGGTAGGGGATTAGGGGATTCGGAGTAGGCGGTAGGGGATAAGGGGTTAGGGGGTAGGGGGTAGGGGGGTAGGGGAGTAGGGGATTAGGAAGCTAGGGGTAGGGGGATAAGGGGTAGGGGGTAGGGGATTAGGGGAGTAGGAGCTAGGGGGATAGGGATAAGGGTAGGGGATAAAGGGTAGGGGATTAGAGGTAGGGGATTAGGGGCTAGGGGCTAGGTGGTAAAGGATTAGGGGCTAGGGGCTAGGGGGCAGGGGTAGGGGATTACAGGTTAGGGGGTGGCGGTAGGGGGTAGGGGATTAGGGGTTAAGGGGTAGGGGGTAAGGGTAGGGGATTAGGGATAGGGGTTAGGGAAAGGTGGTAGGGGTAGAGGGCAGTTGGTTTGGGTTTAGATAGCATGGGCGCACTGGCAGCCTTGATCCTGCAAGAATGCAGGGAGGGGGTTTAGGGCTGGGTTTGTTGCTTGTGTTTGGGCATTGGTATGCGCATGGTGATCATGTTTGTGCTTGTGTTTGTGCTTGAACCGGATGAATGAGTATAATGCTACGGTTTGGGCGTTGGTAAGGGTTTGGTGTTTGGGTTTGATTTTGAGTCTGCAGAGGCATCCCCCCCCCCCCCCCCCCCTTTCCCCCCCCCCACACCCACACCCACACCCACATACACACACATACACTCCCTGACCTCCACCCCGTTGGTAAGGGTTTCGTGTTGAGTCTGCAGAGGCATCAGCGTGCTTAAACCCTTGATCTTGCACCCTTGATCTTGCATGCACTTACTTGTATGACCCAAGCTCAAAGTGGACCTTGGCAGTGAACAACACAAACAACAAGAAGAACACAAACAACACGAACAACAAGAACGGCAATATGTAGGTCATGCACATAGGTAATGATAACGCCTGGTGGGGCGTGGTGTTAAGGGAGCCCGTCGTACGCGGGTGGGGAGCGGTCTCCTACCTCAACTGGACAAGCTACCATCGCGGTTGACGACGACCTGCAACGCCAAGAGTGACCGAAGGGGGAGTCGAACCCCCGACTCTTCATTCTTTAGCCATCTGGTATACCACTAGACCATAGTAAATCACGATCAGGCACGAAGAGGCTAGGTCATGCACTTACTTGTACGACCCAAGCTCAATAATGTGGACCTTGGTAGGCTCGTAAACGTCATTGTGGCCTGTAAGATCGAGCGAAGGAATGGTGGAGAAGACAGGAGGCACAGCAGCTTTCCTGTAGTTTGACTTGGTTGACCCAGACAGCATCGAATTTCCGTCTAATGATGCCTTCACTGCTTTTAGCTGCCTCAACAGCACGGGGGAGTCAACGGATGTCTCCCCATGGCCTCCCCTATCCCTTGGGGCAGATGCCTGATCTACTGAGGTAGAAACCGGATCTGTCATGGAAGATACCAGATTCTTGAAAGAGCCTTGAGAGGGGTGAGGGGTGATGGATTCCATGCCATTAGAGACGGATGCCTCCTCATGGCCTCCCCTATCCCCTGGGGCAGATTCCTGATCTACTGAGGTAGAAACCGGATCTGTCATGGCAGATATCCGATTCTTGAAAGAGCCTTGAGAGGGGTGAGGGGTGGTGATAGAGTCCCTACCATTTGAGGAAGATGTTGCTTCGTTTTCTCCCCTGTCTCCTGGGGCAGCTGCCTGATGCATTGCGGAAAGTTGACGGGGGTGAGAGAGCAAGGGGGAGTCAACGGCTTCGTGGAGATATAGATCTCCAGTTTGAATACCCTGGTGAGCTTCTCCACCTTGTGCTGGAGCGAAGGTCGGGTCTTGAGGGGGAGTGGTGGTACGGCCCCGAGACGTGGTGGTAGCGGTGGTGGTGGTTGGGCCTCGAGAATTATTGTTGTAGTTGTTGATAGCGCTGGTGGTTGGGTCTTGAGGCGGAGTGGTGGTAGGGCCTCGAGAGTTATTGTTGCAGTTGTTGGTAGCCGTGGTGGTCGGGTCAGGAGGGGGAGTGGTGGAAAGGTCTTGGGAGTAGGTGGTGGTGGTGATAAGTATTGGAGATGAAGAGTTAGCTGTGCCTTCGGAGGGGGGGGCAGTGGGGGTCGGGAGAGAAGCAGTGACCTCAATCAATTCCGAACTTGTTGATTGCGCAGAAACATCACTCCCGGCTGAAGCTGAGATCCGTGGGCTTGGAAAGATTGTGGTGTCCGTCTGCATATGGGAATGTGTAGCTCATGGGGTCTGTTTGCACAGGGGAAGTGTGTTTGTTAGTTGTTGGTGAGATATCTCGCTGCAAGTTGTGTTGGAAGCTGCGTTCGGCAGGCTTGGAAAGCTGGTGGAGTCCGTCTGCATATGGGAAGTGTGTTTGTTAGTTGTTGGTGAGATATCTTGCTTCAAGTGTTGGTGGAAGCTGGGATCGGCAGGCTTGGATAGCTTGTGGGGTTTGTCTGCATATGGGAAGTGTGTTTGTTAGTTGTTGGTGAGATATCTTGCTGCAAGTGTTGGTGGAAGCTGGGATCAGCAGGCTTGGATAGCTTGTGGGGTTTGTCTGCATATGGGAAGTGTGTTTGTTAGTTGTTTTTTAGGAATCTTGCTTCAAGTGTTGGTGGAAGCTGGGATCGGCAGGCTTGGATAGCTTATGGGGTTTGTCTGCATATGGGAAGTGTGTTCGTAAGTTGTTTTTTAGGAATCTTGCTGCAAGTGTTGGTGGAAGCTGGGATCGGCAGGCTTGGATAGCTTGTGGGGTTTGTCTGCATATGGGAAGTGTGTTTGTTAGTTGTTGGTGAGATACCTTGCTGCAAGTGTTGGTGGAAGCTGGGATCGGCAGGCTTGGATAGCTCATGGTGTCCGTTTGCCTAGGGGAAGTGTGTTTGTTAGTTGTTGGTGAGATATCTTGCTGCAAGTGTTGGTGGAAGCTGGGATCGGCAGGCTTGGGTAGCTCATGGTGTCCGTTTGCATGCGGAATGTGTGTATTTCAGTATTTGTGATAGTGACAGACCTGACTGCAGGCTTTGTTGTAAGTTGTAAGTGTTGCTGAGGCCGGCTGTTATGGTGGAAGGTGAGATGGGCGGGCTTGGGCAGCTTGAGGGGTCTGTTTGCGTGCGGAATGTGCGTGCATTTGTGATAGTGAGAGACCTGACTGCAGACTTTGCTGTAAGTTGTAAGTGTTGCTGATGTCGGCTGTTATGGTGGAAGGCGAGATGGGCGGGCTTGGGCAGCTTGTGGGGTCTGTTTGCGTGCGGAACGTGCGTGCATTTGTGATAGTGACAGACCTGACTGCAGACTTTGCTGTAAGTTGTAAGTGTTGCTGATGTCGGCTGTTATGGTGGAAGGCGAGATGGGCGGGCTTGGGCAGCTTGAGGGGTCTGTTTGCGTGCGGAATGTGCGTGCATTTGTGATAGTGACAGACCTGACTGCAGACTTTGCTGTAAGTTGTAAGTGTTGCTGATGTCGGCTGTTATGGTGGAAGGCGAGATGGGCGGGCTTGGCGGCTTGTGGGGTCTGTTTGCGTGCGGAATGTGCGTGCATTTGTGATAGTGACAGACCTGACTGCTGGCTTCGTTGTAAGTTGTAAGTGTTGCTGATGCCGGCAGTTGCATACACATTGGAGCTCACGGGGTTCGTCTTCATATGGAAAACATGAGAAAGTGTGGGTTATTGTGAGTTATCTATAGTACGACCACCCAACCCCACCCCATCCACTCCACCCACCACAAACCACCCCACCAATAGACACCCACCCAACCCAAGCTTACCAGGTTACTCGCGGGCTTATCCAACTCAGACACAGAGGGCAGGTGAGGCATGGAGAATGAGCTGTCAGACATGTCAAGGTGTGTAACCGTGGGTGTACATATGGCGGTCAGCTGTATGCACTGTTTCCTTGGATTCCCTGGTTTGGTGTTAGCTGCTGCTTCTGCTGCTTCTGCTGCTGCATCAGGGCCACCATCGTGCCGCCGCTGCTGCTGCTGCTGTTCCTGCTGTTGTTGCTGCTGCTGCTGTTCCTGCTGTTGCTGCTGTTGTTGCTGCTGATGCTGTTCCTGATGCGGTTCCTGCTGCTGCTGCTGCTGCACTGGGCTTGCTACACCAGGCCCTACCCCCAAGGCTGTCCTAGCCAGCCTAGTGCTGGCATCACTGTAGCCTGGCGTGGCACCGGCGGGACCAGGCCCTACCCCCAAGCCTGTCCTAGTCAGCCTAGCGCTGGCATCACTATAGTCGGGCGTGGCATCGGCGGGACCAGGCCCTACCCCCAAACTAATAGACCTGTCGATTGAATCCCGCATAGACCCAGAGAGCTTGGAGGCATAGTCCACGCCCGCGCTCATGCTTGCGCGGGCACTTGACGCGGCCCGGGAGACGCCCCCTAGGATGCGGAGGGGCACTGATTTCTTAGCCAAGGTTCTACTCATGGGGTTGTTCTCAAAGAGGTTTGCGCTCCCTGACTTGTTCTTCTTGTCCCAGGCAGCAGCTGCCCTCCTGGCAAGGTGTGCATCGCAAACAATCTGTCCACCTGGGTTTAGGGTTTAGGGTTTAGGGTTTAGTGGTGGGAACAGGAATGAGGGGGCAGGGTTGGAAATTTTCCTTGCTCCAGGAGGAGCCCAGGCCTCCAAATGTTAACTTCTCCCGATCGATTTATTCTGAGAATGGGGCTATAATGGCACGGTTATGGCAATGTTGAAACGGGGGCAGGAGCAGGGGTCCGGCCACACACATGCACCCACACAGCCACACAAACATAGCCGCAGGCCTGCAACAGTTAACCAACAATCTGCCCACCCATTGCGGCAGTGTCAGCGTATTCGCATACCACCACCACCCACCACCACCACCACTCCATCCACCACCAAGACCACTTCCCGCCCACCACCACCACCACTTACTATCCACCACCACCACCACCACCATCCTCATACACACACGTACACGTACACATACACATACACATACACCCACACATACACATACACATACACATACACACAAACAAATTTACACCCACACATACACATACACATACATACACACGTACACATACACTTACATACACACATACACATACACACAAACAAATACACACCCACACATGCACATACACATACACACAAACAAATATACACCCACACATACACATACATACATACACATACAAACAAATACACACCCACACATACACATACACATAAACACAAACAAATATACACCCACACATACACATACAAACATACACATACATACAAACAAATACACACCCACACATACACATACATACGTACACACATACACATAAACACAAACAAATATACACCCACACATACACATACACATACACCCACACATACACATACACATACACCCACACATACACATACACATACACCCACACATACACATTCACCCACACATACACATACACCCACACATACACATACATACACCCACATATACACATACACATACACACACACATACAAACACACATACACATACACCCACCCACACATACATACACATACACATACACACAAACAAATATACACCCACACATACACATACATACACACATACACATACACATACACACAAACAAATATACACATACACATACACATACACCCACACATACATACACATACACATACACCCACACATACACACAAACATCCTCCCACCCACACATCCACATACACACAAACAAACATCCACCCACCCCCACACACCAATAAACAACCCCCCACCCCCACACACCAATAAACAACCCCCCACCCCCACACATACATACACATACACACCAACAACCCCCCACCCACACCCACACACCAACAAGCAACCCCCCACCCACACATACATACACATACACACCAACAAACATCCACCCACACCCACACATACGCACCAACAAACAAACATCCACTCACCCACACATACACACCAACAAACATCCAACCATCCACAAATACACATACACACCAACAAATATCCAACCACCCACACATACACATACCCACCCACTGATGCAGTAACAGCACCACACCACACCGCACCACACCACACCACCCACACCCACACCACACCAAACCACCCACACCCACACCACACCACCCACACACACAGATACCCACCCACTGCTGCAGTGTCGGATATTCGGGCCGCGAGGTGGATGAAGGCCACACCACACCCACACCACCCACCCGCTGCTGCAGTGTCCAGACACAAACAACCAAACACCCACACCACACCACCCACACCCATACCACCCACACCCACCCGCTGCTGCAGTAACAGTAACACTCCACACACCACACCACACCCACATCCACACATACCCACCCGCTGCTGCAGTAACAGTAACACACACCACACCACACCCACATCCACACAAATCCGCCCGCTGCTGCAGTAACAGTAACACACACCACACCACACCCACATCCACACATACCCACCCGCTGCTGCAGTAACAGTAACACACCACACCCACATCCACACATACCCACCCGCTGCTGCAGTAACAGTAACACACACCACACCACACCCACATCCACACACACCCACCCGCTGCTGCAGTAACACACCACACCACACCACACCCACATCCACACATACCCACCCGCTGCTGCAGTAACAGTAACATACCACACCACACCCACATCCACACATACCCACCCGCTGCTGCAGTAACAGTAACGCACCACACCACACCCACATCCACACATACCCACCCGCTGCTGCAGTAACAGTAACACACCACACCACACCCACATCCACACATACCCACCCGCTGCTGCTAGTCAGTAACAGTAACACACACCACACCACACCCACATCCACACACACCCACCCCCTGCTGCAGTAACAGTAACACACACCACACCACACCACACCACACCCACTCCACACTTACCCACCCGCTGCTGCGTACAGTACAGTAACACACCACACCACACCCCATCCACACATATACCACCCGCTGCTGCAGTACAGTAAACTCACTCACCACACAAAACACCCACAATCCACACATACCCCCCGCTCGGCGGTAACAGGAAGCACAACACACCACACCACACCCAGCCACACATACCCACTCCGCTGCTGCGAGTAACAGTAACACACCAAACCACAACCCACATCCACACATACACACCCGCTGCTGCAGCGGCGCGATGCGGGCCCGCGAGGTTTGATGAAGGTGCAGCGTAAGCGGTGTCGGCATGTCGACGGGTTGGATGTCGCGGGGCAACCTCCCTCAAACATACGCCCAGCTTTCATCCTGTGAGGGTGGTGGTGGCAGTGGTGGGGTGGAAGGGGAGGGGTGGGGTTTGGGTGGGTTGGGTTGGGTTGGGTTGGGTTGGTTGGTTGGGTTAGGTTGGTTGGGGTAAGCGGGTTTGGGTGGGGTGGACGTCGCAGGGACGCCCTCACATACGCCCAGCTTGCATCCTGTGAGGTGGTGGTGGGGTGGGGAGGGGTGGGGAGGGTTGGTGTTGGGTTGGGTTGGGTTGGGTTGGGTTGGGTTGGGTTGGGTTGGGTTGGGTTAGGTTGGGTTGGGTTGGGTTGGGTTAGGTTGGGTTGGGTTAATGGGGTTGGGTGGGGGTGGAATTCGCGGGGGCACTACCTCACATACGGCCCATCTCCATACGTCCTATGAGGTTGGTGGGGTGGTGGTGGTGGGGTGGGGAGGGAGGGTGGTGTTTGGTTGGGTTGGTGTGGGTTGGGTTTGGGTTGGGTTGGGTTGGGTTAGTTGGGTTGGGGTTCGATGGGTTGGGGTGGGGTGGACGTCGCGGGGCTCTCCCTCACATACGCCCATCTTCATCCTGTGAGGTGGTGGTGGTGGTGGTGTGGTGTTGGGTTGGGGGAGGGGAGGGTAGTGTTTGGGGTTGGGTTGGGTTGGGTTTGGGTTGGGGTTGGGTTGGGCGGGGTGGGTTGGGTTGGGTTGGGTGGGTGGGTTGGGTTGGGGTGGGTTAGGTTGGTTTGGGGGAAGTGGGTTGGGGTTGGATGTCCGCAGGAACTCCCTCACATACGCCCTCTTCCCCTGGTGAGGTGGTGTGGTGTTGGTGGTGGTTTTTTTTTTGGGGGAGGGGAGGGTTGGTGTTGGTTGGGTTGGTGGGTTTTGGGTGTGGGTTAGGTTTGGGTTGGTTGGGTTGGGTTGTGTTGTGTTGTGTTAGGTTGGGTTGGGGTAAGTGGGTTGGGTTGGGGTGTATGTCGCGGGGCACTCCCTCACATACGCCCATCTTCATCCTGTGAGGTGGTGGTGGTGGTGGTGGGTGGTGGTGGGTGGGGGGGTGGGGGGGTCAGAGAAGGTAGTTGGGTGCAATCATCCTCTATACTCCATCCTAAACATCATAACATCCTCCATCTATACATCCATCCATCTATACATCCATCTATACATCCATCCATCTATACATCCATCTATACATCCATCTATACATCCATCTATACATCCATCCATAAACATCCATCCATAAACATGCCAGCAATACATCCAGCCATAACATTCATCCTAAACATCCAGCTAACACAATCCAGCTATACACCATCTATAAATCATCCATAACATCCATCTATACAATCCATCCATAAACATCCATTTATACATCCATCCATAAACATCCATCTGTCTCCTCCATCTATACATCCATCCATAAACAATCCTCTATACTCATCCCATCTAATCATCCATCATAAACAATCCATCTATACATCCATCCATAAACATCCATAAACATACATCTATACATCCATCCATAAACATCCATCTATACATCCATCCATCTGTACATCCATCCATAAACATCCATCTATACATCCATCCATAAACATCCATCTATACATCCATCCATAAACATCCATAAACATCCATCTATACATCCATCCATCTATACATCCATCCATAAACATCCATCCATCTATACATCCATCCATAAACATCCATCTATACATCCATCCATAAACATCCATAAACATCCATCCATAAACATCCATCCATCTATACATTCATCCATAAACATCCATCTATACATCCATCCATAACATCCATCATACAAACATCCATCCATCTGTACAGCCATCCATAACATCCATAGATACAGCCATCCATAAACATCCTCTATACATCCATCCATAAACATACAGCTATCCATCCAGCCATAAAAATCCATCATACATACATCCATCCATCTAGAAATCCATCCTCTATACATCATCTATACATTCCATCCATAACATCCATCTATACATCCATCCTAAACATCCATCTATAATCCATACATAAACACCATCTATACATCAAGCCATAAACATCCATATAATACATCCAATCCATAACATCCAGCTTTACATCCTCCATAAACAATCCATCTATACATCCATCCATCTATCCATCCATCCATAAACATCCATCAATACATCCATCCATCTATACATCCATTTATCCATCCATCCATAAACATCCATCTATACATCCATACATAAACATCCATCTATACATCCATCCATCTATACATCCATCCATAAACATCCATAAACATCCATCTAGACATCCATACATAAACATCCATCAATACATCCATCCATCTATACATCCATCTATACATCCATCCATAAACATCCATCTATACATCCATCCATCCATCCATCCATCCATAAACATCCATCTATCCATCCATCCATAAACATCCATCTATACTCCTCCTCTGTAACCTCCATCCATAGCATCCATAAGGCATCCATTATACATCCCTACATACACACCATCAAATACCCCTCCTCTATACTCCATCTATACATCCATCCATAAACATCCATCTATACATCCATCCATAAACATCCATCTATACATCCATCCATCTATACATCCATCCATAAACATCCATAAACATCCATCTATACATCCATCCATAAACATCCATCTATACATCCATCCATAAACATCCATCTATACATCCATCCATAAACATCCATCTATACATCCATCCATAAACATCCATCTATACATCCATCCATAAACATCCATAAACATCCATCTATACATACATCCATAAACATCCATCTATACATCCATCCATAAACATCCATCTATACATCCATCTATACATCCATCCATAAACATCCATCTTTACATCCATCCATAAACATCCATCTATACATCCATCCATCTATACATCCATCCATCTATACATCCATCTATACATCCTTCCATAAACATCCATCTATACATCCATCCATAAACATCCATCTATACATCCATCCATAAACATACACATTCATTCATACATTCACAGATCCACCCATACATCCATATAAATGGAATAAAACATCCAAACACATACATCCATACACACACACATCCTTCCATCCATGGATCCGTCCAACCATCCATACCTTGGTCCGTGGTACTGGTAGGTGCATGGTCCCATGAACACATACATCCATACACACACACACATCCTTCCATCCAACCATCCATACCTTGGTCCGTGGTACTGGTAGGTGCACGGTCACATCAGCACATTAAAAAATGCACGTGTTCATCCATCCATCCATCCACATCCGCACACATCCATCCATCCATCCATCCACATCTGCAGACATCCATCCAACCATCCACATCCAACCATCCACATCCGCACACATCCATCCAACCATCCACATCCAACCATCCACATCCGCACACATCCATCCAACCATCCATACCTTGGTCCGTGAAACACAGTAACCGAGTAAATCACAGTAAAACACAGTAACACGCAGTAACTGAGTAAAACACAGTAACACACAGTAACCGAGTAAAACACAGTAACACGCAGTAACTGAGTAAAACACAGTAACACACAGTAACCGAGTAAAACACAGTAACACGCAGTAACCGAGTAAAACACAGTAACACGCAGTAACCGAGTAAAACACAGTAACACGCAGTAACCGAGTAAAACACAGTAACACGCAGTAACCGAGTAAAACACAGTAACACGCAGTAACCGAGTAAAACACAGTAACACGCAGTACCTTGGTCCGTGAAACACAGTAACCGAGCAGTCGTCCTCTGTCTTGACACTCTCATCTTTCCAGAACTCTAGGGCTGATGCGGGCCAGTCCACATGCATGAGGCATTCTTGGGCGACCAGGCACCATGTGAGGGCGGCCTGAGTTAGGGAGGGCAGACAGGAGTGTGCATGAGTAAGTTTCCAAGAGGGGGAGGATGGGTGGGGGGTGGGGGGGAGGGAGGGAGGGAACCATGTTAGGGCGGTCTGTGGGTGGGAGGGCAGACAGGAGTGTGCATGAGTAAGTTTACAAGCGGGGGGGGATGGGTGGGGGGTGGGGGGGAGGGAGGGAGGGAGTCATGTGAGGGCGGTCTGTGGGTGGGAGGGCTGGTACGAGATTGCTTGGGTTGATTGCCAACAGGGGTGGGTGTTGGGGGGTGGGGGGGAGGAAGGGTGGGAGGGAACCATGTGAGGGCGGTCTGTGGGTGGAAAGGCCGGCAGGAGAGTGCGTGGGTGAATTTCAAGCTCACCTCAACAGATTTGAAGACAACGACGTAGGCCATCGTTTTGGACAGAGTCTGGGACAAGTAGCCATCATCCAAATGCTTGAGGGTCAAGTGAATCGCAGATTCACAAGAGCTGGCCACCTTCCTACAATCCAATGGGAAGAATGCGGCATACCGTTTGGCGCTCTCCACCACACAGTGGACGACTGTGACTGAGGGCAGAGGCTTCTGTGGGACGACATCACTGCTCCCAAGAGAGGCAAGGGCCACATCTGAATTGTGCCAGGTTGGTGGGGAGTCAGCAGTGCGGTGGTGGCGGTGGTGGTGGTACTGTGTGTGGTGTGTGGTGGTGCTGTGGGGCAACATCACCACTCCCAGTAGGGACAAGGGCCACGTCTGTATTGCACCATGTTGGTGGGGAGTCAGCAGTGCGGTGGTGGTGGTGGTGGTGGTGGTGGTGGTGGTACTGTGTGTTTGTGTGTGGTGGTGCTGTGGGGCAACATCACCACTCCCAGTAGGGACAAGGGCCACGTCTGTATTGCACCAGGTTGGTGGGGAGTCAGCAGTGCGGTGGTGGTGGTGGTGGTGGTGGTGGTGGTGGTGGTACTGTGTGTGGTATGTGGTGGTGCTGTGGGGCAACATCACCACTCCCAGTAGGGACAAGGGCCACGTCTGTATTGCACCAGGTTGGTGGGGAGTCAGCAGTGCGGTGGTGGTGGTGGTGGTGGTGGTACTGTGTGTGGTGTGTTTGTGACTGTGTGGTGGAGGTGAACGATTGGTGGGGTGAGTGCGTGGTAGTGGCATGTGTGTTTGTGTGTGGTGATGGCGCTGTGGGGCAACATCACCACTCTCATGAGAGACAAGGGCCACATCTGTATTGCACCAGGTTGGTGGGGAGTTAGCAGTGTGGTGGTGGTGGTGGTGGTGGTGGTACTGTGTGTGTGGTGTGTTTGAGAGTGTGTGGTGGAGGTGAACGATTGGTGGGGTGAGTGCGTGGTGGTGGCATGTGTGTTTGTGTGTGGTGTGTTTGTGTGCGTGGTGTAGGTGTGCGATTGGTGGGTTGAGTGCGTGTTGGTGGCATGTGTGTGTGTGTGGTGTGTTTGTGTGCGTGGTGTAGGTGTGCGATTGGTGGGGTGAGTGCGTGGTGGTGGCATGCGTGTGCGTGTGTGGTGTGTTTGTGTGTGTGGTGTATTTGTGTGCGTGGTGTAGGTGTGTGATTGGTGGGGTGAGTGCGTGTTGGTGGCATGCGTGCGTGTGTGTGGTGGAGGTATGCAATCGGTGGGTTAAGTGCGTGGTGATGGCGCTGTGGGGCAACATAACCAATCCTAGAGAGACAAGGGCCACATATGTATTGCACCAGGTTGGTGGGGAGTCAGCAGTGTGGTGGTGGTGGTGGTACTGTTTGTGTGGTGTGACTGTGAGTGTGTGGTGGAAGTGTATGATTGGTGGGGTGAGTGCGTGGTGGTGGCATGTGTGTTTGTGTGTAATGATGGCGCTGTGGGGCAACATCACCACTCTCATGAGAGACAAGGGCCACATCTGTATTGCACCAGGTTGGTGGGGAGTTAGCAGTGTGGTGGTGGTGCATAGCAACACACATGGCCACACGGACAAGACACATGGCAAAACACATAGCTGACATAACACACACAACAAACAAAACACACAACCAACATAAAAACACACATGGCAACTCACACAACAAACATGACAACACACATAACACACATAACAAACATGACAACACAACACTCACAACACACATGGCAACACACATAACACACATTACAACACATAACAAACAACACAAACAACAAGCATGACAGCACACACAACAAAAATGGCAACACACATAACACACAAGACAAACATGACTATACACAACATACACAACACACATGGCAACACACATAACACACAAGACAAACATGACTATACACAACATACACAGCACACATGGCAACACACATAACACACAAGACAAACATGAAAACACACAACACACACAACGAGCAGGGCGTCACACTCACTTGGGGCCATGAAGTAGGGTCAGTGTAAGCTTACACCCTAAGCCGACCCCACTTTGTATGCGTGTGTGTGATGGTGTATAGTAGTGGTGGTGGTGTGTGCAAGTAGTGGTGGTGGTGAGTGTGCGTTGAACACGACACAGGAAACAATACACAACAACAAGCAGGGCGTCACACTCACTTTGGGTCATGAAGTAGGATCAGCATATTCCCTAAGCCGACCCTACGTGTGTGTGTGATGGTGTCTGGTGGTGGTGGTGGTGGTGGTGAGTGTGCGTTGTACACGACACAGGAAACAACACACACAACACGCAGGGCGTCACACACTTCGGGCCATGAAGTAGGGTCAGCTTACACCTTAAGCCGACCCTACATTGCATGTGTGTGTGTGATGGTGTCTGGTGGTGGTGGTGGTGTGTGCAAGTAGTGGTGGTGGTGGTGGTGGTGGTGAGTGTGCGTTGTACACAGCACAGGAAACAACACACACAACACGCAGGGCGTCACACACTTCGGGCCATGAAGTAGGGTCAGCTTACACCTTAAGCCGACCCTACATTGCATGTGTGTGTGTGTGTGTGTGATGGTGTCTGGTGGTGGTGGTGGTGTGTGCAAGTAGTGGTGGTGGTGGTGGTGGTGAGTGTGAGTCGTCCACAACACAGGAAACAACACACACAACAAGCACAGCGTCACACTCACTTGGGGCCATGAAGGAGGGTTGGCTTACAACAATCCAGTCATCCTTGAGGACTAGCCCCCCCCGCCCACACACCACCCCCACCACCTCCACCCCCCCACTCCCTGACCCCCTCCCCCCACCACCACACACACACACACACACAACATACTCCCTTACCCCCCCCCCCCCCCCCCCCCCCCGACACACACTCATATGGGGCCATGAAGTAGGGTCGGCTTACAACGATCCAGTCATCCTTGAGGACTAGCCCCTCCCCACACACACACCACCACCACCACCCCCTCCCCCCCCCACTCCCTGACCCCCTCCCCCCCCCACCACACACACACACACACACACACACACACAACATACTCCCGTACCCCCCCCCCCCCCCCCCCCCCCCCCCCCCCCCCCCCCCCCGACACACACACACTCACATGGGGCCATGAAGTAGGGTTGGCTTACAACAATCCAGTCATCCTTGAGGACTAGCGTGTTGAGGAACACCTTAGCACGGCCCACTAGGGCAGGTGGGAGGACCTGGGAAGTTTTTAGGGGATCTATTAGCTGGTCGGTTTGGGTTGGGTTGGGTCGGGTCGGGTCGGGTCGGGTCGGGTCGGGTCGGGTTGGGTTGGGTTGGGTCGGGTCGGGGTGGGGTGGGGGAGATATTATGCCAGGGCTATGTTCGGTCTACCCTTGCACGGCGCTCGCGACTCATCTACATATACATATTTTTGTGTACAAGCATACGAGACATAAAGAAGTAGTAGCCTTGCCTTGGAACAGGCGCTTAAGCGGCTGTTAGTGGTGGGTGTTGGTAGTGGGTGTTGGTGGTAGGTGTTGGTGGTAGGTGTTGGTGGTAGGTGTTGGTGGTAGGTGTTGGTGGTAGGTGTTGGTGGTAGGTGTTGGTGGTAGGTGTTGGTGGTAGGTGTTGGTGGTAGGTGTTGGTGGTAGGTGTTGGTGGTAGGTGTTGGTGGTAGGTGGTTCTTTTCGCTCAATTGTGCAACGGCACACATGACTGAACTCTTGAATTAATCTTAATCTTAATCTTAGTCGAAGTGATAGCTATTCAGCGTTTGTTTGAGAGTACGCTGCAAAATGTTCAAGAAAGCGGTGCTTTCTTCAAACATTTAGAGACATTTCCACGGTTATATGTTGAAAGTACCGCTATTCAGGTATATTTTATGTCTTAAATATCTGAATATGTCTTATAAACATGAATATTTTCATATTTTATGTCTTATATACCTGAATATTTTCATATTTTATGTCTTATATACCTGAATAATTTTATATTTTATGTCTTCTATACCTGAATATTTTTATGTTTTATGTCTTATATACCCGAATATTTTCATATTTTATGTCTTATATACCTGAATAATTTTATATTTTATGTCTTCTATACCTGAATATTTTTATATTTTATGTCTTCTATACCTGAATATTTTTATGTTTTATGTCTTATATACCCGAATATTTTCATATTTTATGTCTTATATACCTGAATAATTTTATATTTTATGTCTTCTATACCTGAATATTTTTATGTTTTATGTCTTATATACCCGAATATTTTCATATTTTATGTCTTATATACCTGAATATTTTCATATTTTATGTCTTATATACCTGAATAATTTTATATTTTATGTCTTCTATACCTGAATATTTTTATGTTTTATGTCTTATATACCCGAATATTTTCATATTTTATGTCTTATATACCTGAATATTTTTATATTTTATGTCTTATATACCTGAATAATTTTATATTTTATGTCTTCTATACCTGAATATTTTTATGTTTTATGTCTTATATACCCGAATATTTTCATATTTTATGTCTTATATACCTGAATAATTTATATTTTATGTCTTCTATACCTGAATATTTTTATATTTTATGTCTTCTATACCTGAATATTTTTATGTTTTATGTCTTATATACCCGAATATTTTCATATTTTATGTCTTATATACCTGAATAATTTTATATTTTATGTCTTCTATACCTGAATATTTTTATGTTTTATGTCTTATATACCCGAATATTTTCATATTTTATGTCTTATATACCTGAATATTTTTATATTTTATGTCTTATATACCTGAATAATTTTATATTTTATGTCTTCTATACCTGAATATTTTTATGTTTTATGTCTTATATACCCGAATATTTTCATATTTTATGTCTTATATACCTGAATATTTTTATATTTTATGTCTTCTATACCTGAATATTTTTATATTTTATGTCTTCTATACCTGAATATTTTTATGTTTTATGTCTTATATACCCGAATATTTTCATATTTTATGTCTTATATACCTGAATAATTTCATATTTTATGTCTTCTATACCTGAATATTTTTATATTTTATGTCTTATATACCTGAATAATTTCATATTTTATGTCTTCTATACCTGAATATTTTTATGTTTTATGTCTTATATACCTGAATATTTTTATGTTTTATGTCTTATATACCTGAATATTTTTATGTTTTATGTCTTATATACCTGAATATTTTTATGTTTTATGTCTTATATACCATGGTATTCAGGTACGTTTTATGTACCATACATCGTGTGATTTCATATCTATAATTATTATTAGTTCCGTTACCATACCGTTCGATTTGTATACTGCCCCCCCACCCCCCCCCACCCCCACCCCCCCCCACCCACCCACCCACCCACATACTCACACCCCAAAAACAAAAATCGAGGTGCTCAGAATGTCCTGGAAATTGCTCAAAACATCGCCATGAATCATGCCATTATTGCCCCATTCTCAGAATAAATCGATCGGCATTAGTGACATTTTGGAGTCCTGGGCACCTCCTGATCTACACATATTTATAAATGCGAAACGGAACTTGACAACCCTATACACAACATAGAGAAGCTGCTGCAGTAGGGGGGAGTCGGGGTGTGGGGTGTGGGGTGTGGGGTGTGGGGTGAGTGGGTGTGTGTGTGTGTGGGGGGGGGGGGGGGTGGGGGGGGGGGTCGGTGGGGGGGGGGGATATAGCTTTGGTTACGGCTGTGGGGCAATGCTGGCATGTGGCTTTCCAGCCTGTTGCTGCTGCCGTATGGGGGAGTGGGGTGGGTGGGTGGGTGGTGGTGGCGGTGGTAGTAGACCGTGTGACTGAACTCCGCCCAAGGCAAAGGCGAAGGCGAAGGACCCTATCAAGCCCATTATGGACATAACCCGGGAAACTATATATATACATGTGAAATGGAACTTGGCAACCCTATACACTACATACTTGGTGGTGGTGGTGGTGGTGGTGGTGGTGGTGAACTCCGCCCAAGGCAAAGGCGAAGGAGAAGGAACCTATCAAGCTCATTATGGACAGAATCTGGGAAACTCTCTCTATAAAAATGTGTAATGGAACTTGACAAGCCTACACACTACATACTTGGAAGAGATGCATGAATTGTCCAGGGGTAGGCCCAATAGGCTAAAGGGATTTGCCCAACCGTGATAGGAAGGGCTAAAAATAACAAAGCATTGATGAACTGAACCCCAAACAATCATTTTACTGATGGGGGCCCGGAGTTCGTGCTACAGTGGTCTACAATAGAAGTTTAACTTGACAAGCCTATTCAGTACGTACCTGGACCCCCCTATTGGTGGTTGACCTCCGGAGAGAGCAAACGGGCTGCCCCCCTCAACATAAAACCCTTGTAACAAGGCGTACTTTTTTTATTGTGTACCTGGACCCCCCCTATTGGTGGTTGACGTCCAGGGAAAGCCAACGGGCAGCCCCCCCAGGGTACTTCAAATTGCCAAATTGGCCAGCGCGTTAGCGCACTTGAAAACAGAAAAACTGCGCTTTGTAGTGCAAAAAACGCAAAAATTGCTTGCTGCGTCCACAGGGAGTTGCAAAAAACTGCACTTAAAGCGCAGTGGGGGTCAAAAAGTCAGCGCTCAAAAGCGCTAAAATGCGTGCTTTGAATTACCCTGTGCCCCCCTCAACATAAACCCTTGTAACAAGGCGAACTATTTTTTTTATTGTGTACGTGGAAGAGATGCATGAATTGGTGTTTCTGGTGGTGGTGGTGGTAGAGCGTGTGAATGAACTCTGCCCAAGGCAAAGGCGAAGGAGGAGGACCCTATCAAGCCCATTATGGATATCATCTGGGAAACTATATGTATACGTGTGAAATGGAACTTGACAACCCTATACACTACATACCAGGAAGAGATGCATGAATTGGTGGTTCTAGTGATGGTGGTAGTAGAGCGTGTGAGTGAACTCTCCCCAAATCAAAGGCGAAGGAGGAGGACCCTATCAAGCCCATTATGGACAGAATCCGGGAAACTATATAAATAAACATGAAATTGAACGTGAGAAGCCTTTACACGACGTACCTGGAACCCAAACTATATAAATAAATATGAAATCGAACGCGAGAAGCCTATACACTACGTGCCTGGAACCCAAACTATCGTTTTACCGACGGGGGCCCTGAGTTCGTCCTACAGTGGTCGTTTAATTCTACAATATAATTAGAGCTAGAAAATACCTACACACTGCGCACCTGGATGACATGCATGAATTGGTGGATGACCTCCGGGGAAAGCAAACGGGCTGCCCCCCTCAACCTCACATACTATTTTTTTGTATTGTGTACGTGGATGACATGCATGAATTGGTCGATGAACTCCGGGGAAAGCTAACGGGCTGCCCCCCTTAACCTAACGTACTATTGATTTTATTGCGTACCTGGGAGAGATGCATGAATTGGTGGTTGGCCTGCAGGAAAAGCAAACGGGCTGCCCCCCTTCACCTAACGTACTATTGATTTATTATTGCGTACCTGGGAGACATGCATTAATTGGTGGATGACCTCTGGGGAAAGCAAACGGGCTGCCCCCCTCAAACTCACATACTATTGTTTTTTATTGCGTACATGGAAAAGATGCATGAATTAGTGGATGAACTCCGGGGAAAGCAAACGGGCTGCCCCCCTCAACCTCACGTACTATTTTGTTTTATTGCGGACCTGGAAGAGATGTATGAATTGGTGGTTGGGGTGGGCAGGAATGCCTCCTCGTGGTGTACGGTTCGGAGACATCTGTCGGCTCTGGGGCAGTGCTGGCATGTGGCTTTCCAACCTGTTGATGCTGCATTAGTGGGAGGGGGGAGGGGAGGGGGTGGTTGGGTGTGTGAGGGTGTGTGGGTGTCTGTGGGTGCGGGTGTGTGGGTGTCTGTGTGTGTGTGTGTGTGGGTGGGTGTCTGTGTGCGTGGGTGTCTGGGTGGGTGGGGGGGATTTAGCTTTGGTTTCAACATATATCTGGGGCAATGCTGGCAGGTGGCTTTCCAACCTGTTGCTGCTGAAGTAGGGGGAAGTGGTGGTGGTGGTGGTGGTGGTGGTGGGGGGGTAGCTTTGTTTTCAACTAATACGGTATGGTGCATTGTTGCAGGAAGGAAGTTCTGAGACATCAAGCGGGTCTGTGGCAATGCTGGCATGAGGCTTTCCAACATATCGCTGCTGCAGTAGGAGGGGTGTGGGTGGGTGGGTGGGTGGGTGGGGGGGGGAATTCAGCTTTGGTTACAACTAGTACGGTATGGTATGGTATGCTGCTACGTAGGGTGTGGGTGGGTGTGGGTGGGTGGGTGGGTGGGGGGGTGGGAGGGGGGGATTTAGCTTTGGTTACAACTAGTACGGTATGGTATGGAATGCTGCTACAGTAGGGTGGTGTGTGGTGTGTGGGTGTGTGGGTGTGGGGTGTGGGTGGGTGTGGGTGTGGGTGTGGTGTGTGTGGGGTGGGTGTGGGTTGTGGGTGTGGGTGTGGGTGGGGTGTGGTGTGTGTGTGGTGGGTGTGGGTGTTGGTGTGGTGTGGGTGTGGAAGGTGGGGGTGGGGGTGGGAGGGGGGGGAATTTAGCTTTGGTTACACAACTAGTACGGTATTGTATGGTAATGCTGCTACATAGGGTTGGGTGGGTTTTGTGTGGGTGTGGGTGTGGGTGTGGGTGTGGGTGTGGGTGGGGGGGGGTTAGCTATGGTTTCACCGTATATGGTGTGGTATGGTGTGGTGTGCTATTGGTGTGGTTTGGTGTGGAATGGTATAGTGTGGTCTGGTGAGGTATGGTATGGTGTGGTGTGGATTGGAATGGTATGGTATAGTATGGTATTGTATGGTATGGTGTGGTATGGTGTGGTGTGCAATGGTGTGGTGTGGTGTGGAATGGTATGGTATAGTATGGTATTGTATGGTATGGTATGGTATTGTATGGTATAGTATGGTATGGTGTATTGTATGGTGTCGTCTGTCTTGTCTGCGTGTGGTCTGGTCTGCTGTGGTCTGGTCTGCGGTGTCTGGTCCGGGTCCTGGTCTGGTCTCTCTGGTCTTGTCTTGTATGGTGGGGTCTGGTGTGGCCTGGTGTGGTGTGGTGGTGGTGTGGAATCGTGTGCACTCTGGTGTGGTGTGGTGTGGGTGTGGTGGTGGGTTGTGGTCTGGTATTGGGTGTGCTCTGGTGTGGTTTGGTGTGGTTGTGGTTGTGGTGGTTGTGGTGTGTTTGGGGTTCTGGTTTGGTGTGGGTGTGGTGTGGTGTGGTGTGGTGTGGTATGGTGTGGTATAGTATGGTATGGTATGGTATGGTATGGTATGGTATGGTATGGTATGGTATGGTATGGTATGGTGTGGTGTGGTGTTGTCGGCCGGTGTGGTGTGGTCTGGTGTGGTATGGTGTGGTATGGGTGTTGTTGTTGTGTGGTTGTCGGTGTGGCTGGTATGGTATGGTCATGGTCTGGTATGGTTCTGGACATGGTCTGGTGTGTGCGGTGTGGTGTGTTGTGTGTGGTATGGTTGGTATAGTCTGGTTTTGGTGTGGTTCGGTTTGGCCTGGTTGGTCTGGTTATGGTGTGTATGGTCTTGGTTGCGTATGTCTGGTGTGGTGCGTCAGGATGGGTGTGGTCTGGTATGGTATGGTATGTTCGGCATGGTGTGGTGTGGTAGGTGTGTACGACACTGATTATACTAGTGGGATCGTATGTGCCGCTCGTATGATGTGGTTATGTGTGTGTGAATATGTTTGTTTGTGTGGGTGTGTGTGTGTGTAGGTGTATGTGTATGTGTGTATGTGGTGTGGGGTATGTGTGTAATGGTGTGTATGTGTATGTGTATGTTTGTGTACTTGTGTGTTACGTTCGTGTGTATGTTGTGTGGTATGTGTGGTATTGTATGGTAGGTGCGTATATTATAATGTGTGTGTAGGTGGTGTAATGTGTGTAGTTGTATGTGTATTGTGTATAGTGTGTACTGTGGTGTGTGTATGTGTGTGTATGTGTGGGTGTATGTGTGGTGTATTTATGCAGTATGTGTGTATATGTGTATGTGTGTGTGTGTGTGTATGTGTGTGTGCATGCGTATGTGTATGTGTATGTGTGTATATGTGTATGTGGATGTGTGTGTGTATGTGTGTGTGTGTATGTGTGCGTATGTGTGTATGTGTGTGTATGTTTATGTGTATGTGTATGTGTGTGTGTGCGTGTGTACGTGTGTGTGTATGTGTGTGAATGTGTATGTGTATGCATGTGTATGTGTGTGTATGTGTATGGGGGAATATGTGTATGTGTGTAAGTATGCGTATGTGTGTGTATGTGTATGTGTGTATGTGTGTGTGTATGTGTACGTGTATGCCTGTATGTGTGTGTATGTGTATGTGTGTGTATGTGTATGTGTGTATATGTGTTTGTGTATGTGTATGTGTGTGTATGTATATGTGTGTGTATGTGTATGTGTGTGTATGTGTATGCGTGTGTGTATGTGTATGTGTGTGTACGTGTATGTGTGTATGTGTCCTGTGGTGATTTACGTGTGGTGTATTTTTACTGGGTTGTGTATGTGTGTATGTTTTGTAAGTGTATGTGTCTGTGTGTGTGTATGTGTATGTGTATGTGTGTATGTGTATGTGTGTGGATGTGTCTTGTGTCTGTGTCTGTGTGTTTGTGTGTGTATGTGCGTGTCCCTGTGATTGTGTACTGTGCTGTGTGTGTGTCTTGTGTGTCCGTGTCTGTGTCTTTGTCTGTCTTGTACGGTGTCTGTGTCTGTGTGTGTGTCTGTCGCTTGTATGTGTGTCCTGTGTCTGTGTTCTGTGTTCGTGTCATGTGGTGTGTTTCTGGTCTGTGGAGTGTATGTGTATTGTCTGTTTCTGTGTCTGTTCCTGTTTCGTGTATTGTATGTGTCTGTTGTCTTGTCTGTGTCTTTTTCTTTGTTGCAGGGTAATGTGTATGCGTATGTGTATGTGTATGTGTCTCGTATGTGGTTTTGTGTGGTGTTATGCGTATTGTATGTGTATGTGTATGTGTGTGTATGTGTATGGTGTGTGTATGTGAATGTGTATGCGTATGTGTGTGTGTATGTGTATGCGTATGTGTATGTGTGTGTATGCGTATGTGTACGGTGTGTATGTGTGTGCGTATGTGTGTGTATGTGTATGTGTATGTGTGTGTATGTGTGCGTGTGTATGTGTATGTGTGTATGTGTGTGTGTATGTGTGTGTGTGTGTGTGTGTGTGTGTGTGTGTGTGTGTGTGTGTGTGCGTATGTGTGTGTATGTGTGTGTGTGAGCTCACCTGCTAAATGACCCTACATCCAGGGTCCTACTCGAGGCTCCTCTAAAACCAAGAAGGGAGTGCAAGTGCCAAAATTTATTCGGCGACAGAGTTTCCCTTAGGCTGGGAAGCCATCCCCACGTGCGGCTGTCCTTGCTGTTGTTGGTACTCAGAGTTCCCCGCCGGTCAGACAGCTTGGACTCGTTAGACACGCCGATGTACTTGCCCATGTCCAGGACTGTGGCCTCGGCCAGGCTCCGACTTTTACTCTTCCCACTGTGAAGGGTGTGGTGTGGTGTGGGGTGAGGGGAAGGAGGATTTGGGGTCGGGTTTGGGGTTTGGTTGAGGCTGGGTTTGGGATTTGGGTTAAGGGTGTGTGTGTGTGTGTGTGTGGGGGGGGGGGGGGGGTAGTGTGGTGTGTGTGTGTGGGGGGGGGGGGTATGTGTGTGTGTGTGTGTGGTGTGTGTGTGTGTGGTGTGTGTGTGTGTGTGTGGGGGGGGTGGGGGGGGGGGGGGGGGTGGGGGGGGGGGGGGGGGGGTAGGGGTTCGCTGGC
>JACBWV010000610.1:76773965-76778624 GCA_013435795.1 Chlamydomonas sp. ICE-L
GGAGAATGGAAGAGGAAGGGGGGGAAGGGAGAGGTTCTCTTTTATTCCTTTCTTTTTTTTTTTCTTCTCTTTTTCCCTTCTACTTCTTTTCCTTTCGCCTTTTGTCCTTTCCTTTTGCGCGGGGCTCTTTTTTCTCTTTCTCTTTTTCCTCTTTTCTCCTTTTTGCGCTTTCCTTTTTTTTCCGGTCCTCCTTTTGCCTTGTTCTCTTTTTCTCCTGTTTGCCTTTCCTTTTTCGCTTTCTCCTTTTCGCTTTCTCTGTTTGTGTCCTTCCTCTATTTTGTTCTTCTTTCTCTTTTCGCCTTTTTCTCGTTTCTCTTTTTTTTCCTTTCTCCTTTTTTCTTGTCTCCTTTTTCCTTCTTCCTTTTCTTTTTCTCTTTTGTTTCCTTTCTCCTTTTTTCTTTCGCTTGATTTTCCTTTCTCCTGTGTCCTTGTTTCCTTCCTCTGCTGTGTCTTCGTTTTTTCATGCCGCGGTTGTTCCTTTCTCTTGTTTTCTTGCCCTTCTTTTCCCTTGCTCTTTTCTTCTTCCCCTCTCCACCGCCCTTTAGCCGCTCCATCACCATCCCCTCCTTGCCACCTGCCCCCTGGCATGCAGCTCCTCCTGCGCCACACCCCTTCGCATCTCTCAGCCCCCTGAACAGCGCCTTGCTAGGCCCCTTTTTCGTTGAGGGGATCGGCCCAAGGGTAGAGTTGACCTTGCTGCTTGAGTAATTGTGTGGGCCGCTGACCGGGCTACTGGAGGTGTGGCCGCTGTTGGGGTGGTTGGGGTGGTTGGAGCCACTGACCGAGTTACTGGAGTGTGTGCCCCTGTTGGGGCGGTTGGGGTGGTTGGGGCCGCTCTGGTTGGGGTGGTTGGGGCCGCTCTGGTTGGGGTGGTTGGGGAGGTTGGGGCCGCAAGAACGGCTGATGTGGGGTTCGCCACGCTGGCTGTTATTTCGGTTGTGGTTCACAGCCCAAGGTGCTGACATTTTCCTCAATGATCTTGCGGCTGAGCCTAATTTGGATCTGCCAGGGTTGTCCGCAACTGCCGCACCCTCGTCCAGGCTTCCCAAGGGCGGGGATAAATTTGAGGAGGCTCTCCCAGAGTGCGTGTTGTTTTTAGAGGGGAGATAGCCCGGGAGGGGGGTCTTGGCCGCAGTTTTGGCATCGACAGAGTCACTGGGTGAATCACTTTGGGTCCCAGCGGCTGAGATAGATTGACTCGCATCGTTTCCCGCTGGGATTCTGCAGGTAGATTGTGATGAGTTTCTCAACCCTACCTGTGGGGGTGTGAGTGGATATGGGTGAGGTGGGTGGGTGGGTGGGGGTTGAGGGGGGGTGGGGGTGAGATGGGGGTGAGGTAGGAGTGGGGTGGGGGTGGTGGTGGGGTGGAGTGGGGGCTGGGGGGTGGGGGTGGGGGAAGGGGTGGGTGTGGGGTGGAGGTGGGGTTGAGGTAGGGTGGAGGTGGGGGTGGGGTGGGGGTGGAGATGGGGTGAGGTAGTAGTGGTGGGGGTGGGGTGGGAGGTGATGGGGGGGGTGGGGTGGGTTGCGATGGGGGTGAGGTAGAGTGGGTGGGGGTGGGGGGGGGGGGGGTGGGGGTGGAGATGGGGTGAGGTAGGAGTGGGGTGTGTGTGGGGGTGGGGGTGGGTGGGGGTGGGGTGGGGTGGGTGGGGGTGGAGGTGGGGGTGGGGGTGGGGGTGGGGGTGGGGTGGAGGTGGGGTGGGGGGTGGGGGTGGGGTTGAGATGGGGGTGAGGTAGGAGTGGGGTGGGGGTGGGGGTGAGGGTGGGGTGGTGGGTGGGGGTGGGAGGGGTGGGGAGGGGTAGGATGGGATGGGGTGGGGTGGGGTGGGGTGGGGTGGGGTGGGGTGGGGTGGGGTGGGGTCAGAGAGGTAGGTGGCTCATACTTAGATCATGCACAAAGACAAATGGGACATAGCTTATCTTGTCAGCTACCAGCAGCAGCTTCTAGGCAGCATCCATGGCTTGCTACCTAGCCGAAGCTACAGCAGTGCAGTGCAACCCTACAAGCTACCAGCTACCAGCTACTAGCAGCAGCTTCTAGGCAGGCTTGCTACCTAGCCCAAGCTACAGCAGTGCAGTGAAACCCTACCTTCCAGGCAGCTACCCTGGCTTGCTACCTAGCTGAAGCTACAGCAGTGCAGTGTCACCCTACCCTCCAGGCTGCTCCCCTGGCTTGCTACCTAGCTGAAGCTACAGCAGTGCAGTGCAACCCTACCTTCCAGGCAGCTCCCCAGGCTTGCTACCTAGCCAAAGCTACAGCAGTGCAGTGCAACCCTACCTTATAGGCAGCTCCCCTGGCTTGCCACCTAGCCCAAGCTACAGCAGTGCAGTGCAACCCTACCCTTCAGGCTGCTCCCCTGGCTTGCCACCTAGCCCAAGCTACAGCAGTGCAGTGCAACCCTACCCTTCAGGCTGCTCCCCTGGCTTGCCACATAGCTGAAGCTACAGCAGTGCAGTGCAACCCTACCTTATAGGCAGCTCCCCAGGCTTGCTACCTAGCCAAAGCTACAGCAGTGCAGTGCAACCCTACCTTCCAGGCAGCTCCCCATGCTTGCTACCTAGCTGAAGCTACAGCAGTGCAGTGTCACCCTACCCTCCAGGCTGCTCCCCCGGCTTGCTACCTAGCTGAAGCTACAGCAGTGCAGTGCAAACCTACCTTCCAGGCAGCTCCCCATGCTTGCTACCTAGCCCAAGCTACAGCAGTGCAGTGCAACCTTACCTTGTGGAGGAGACCGAAGAATGAAGTGGACTCTTGTGGCTGGGTCATGTCAGGGAACACCTCCATGCTCAAAGCTTCATGCCAATCCTGCTCCATGAGAAGGAGCTGCGCCTGCGGGGAGACGGAAGGAATGGACCATTTTGACATTTGGATTTTGAAATTCGAATTTGGATTCAAATTTTGAATTTTGTGCCATGGTTATCTCAGGGAACACCTCCATGCTCAAGGCTTCATGCCACTCCTGCTTCATAAGGAGCTGTGCCTGCAGGTAGATGGAGGGAATAGAGCATTTTGATATTTGGATTTTGAAATTCGAATTTGGATTCAAATTTTGAATTGTGTGCCCGGGTCATCTCAGGGAACACGTCCATTCGCAAGGCTTCATGCCAATCATGCTCCATGAGAAGGAGTTGTGCCTGCAGGTACAGGGAAGGAATGGACACACTTCGAATTTGATAAAAAAAAATGTTTAAATGCGGGTGGATGGAGGGGTGTTTCACTGCTTGAGGCCCCTTAGGCCCCACACCGTTGTATATAATAAGACTCCTCTGGCTGATGTTATTTATTAACTACACTTTGTAAAAAATGGAACTGCAGATGAAATTCAATAGTTGCATCTTACCTCTTATTACCGGAGATATTTTCGTGTGTGTGTGTGGTGGTGGTGGTGGTGGTGGTGGGGGTGGGGGTGGGGGGTGGGTGTGTGTGTGGGGGGGGGGGGCAGGGGTCGCTTATACGTAGGCCAAGCCACGTTCTTAAGATGGCCAACTGATAGAGCTCGACGTGAGGGTCAGTATACACCTAACTTTCATGACATGATTATTATTGGTGAGGAAGATATTGGCGTTTTAAGCCGATGGGGGTGGGGGGGGTGGGGGGTGGGGGGTAAGGGCAAAACAAAACTTAATAGCGTCAGGTGTCAAAAATAACTTCTTGATGGCCCCCTGTTTCAATGTATTCAAAATCCCTCAATCCCACAAAATCCCTCAATCCCTCAATCCCACAAAATCCCTCAATCCCTCAAAATCCCTCAAAATCCCTCAAAATCCCTCAAAATCCCACCTCAATTCAGCTCAATTCCTCATTTGTCTTGAACACATGGGGTTGGTAGCCAAATAGACAAAAGAGACTTGCCCAACACATGTTTTTGTGTGTGACACATCATTACATTGCTGCATGGCGACGCACGAGTCCGGCTAAACTAGTCAGAAATGGTCCCCTGACCCCCCTGGGCTCTGCGCAGGGAGCTTTGCTTCTTTGGGGTTCGCTTCATTGGAGCTTCCCTTGGGGCTCGGGGGGCAGTGCGTCGCACTGGGGTCGCACCGAGTCCTTTAATTTGCGACGCGTCGTACAGAAAAAACAGAGATAACCAGGTCCGACTATACTAGTCAGAATGGCCCCCCGACCTCTCCCCCCCGGGCTCACCGCAGGGCGCTCCGCGGGGTACGGGGGGCAGCGCGCCACACTGGGGTTGCACAGAAATAGAACAGAGTTAACCATGTCCGACTATACCCTAAACTAGTCAGAATGGCCCCCCGACCTCTCCCCCCCGGGCTCCATGCAGGGCGCTCCGCGGGGTACGGGGGGCAGCGCGCCACACTGGGGTTGCACCGAGTCGCACAGGAATAGAACAGAGTTAACCATCTCTGACAATACCCTAAACTAGTCAGAATGGCCCCCCGACCTCACCCCCCTCACCCGGGCTCCGCGCAGGGCGCTCCGCGGGGTACGGGGGGCAGCGCGCCGCACTGGGGTTGCACCAGGTCGCACAGAAATAAAACAGAGTTAACCATGTCCGACTATACACTAAACTAGTCAGAATGCCCCGATGAATGAAGACGAGTTTTTAAAATCAAAACAGAAGACGAGTTTCTAAAATCAAAACAGTTTTTAAAATCAAAACAGAAGACGAGTTTCTAAAATCAAAACAGTTTTTAAATCAA
>JACBWV010000610.1:76786186-76833686 GCA_013435795.1 Chlamydomonas sp. ICE-L
TAGGAACACTCCCACGACCCCCGTATACGAAGGCTGCCTTAACACCATCCCCCAGCGGTTATCATTACAATAATAGACGAACCTCTTGAATGTGCAATCGCCATGATACACTCAAAACAGGATTCCTTTCAAAATTACTCACGGCGACGAACAGGCGTACAAACGAAACAAACAAAAACCGGCGCCGAGCTCCGAACTCTTCAAGGCCCTCATATTAGTGGAGAAGTGTGATGTCTACCTTCCTTTGATGAGATAATGCTTGGTATGATCGTCTTTTATAGGTAAATAATATTTAATATATTTAATAAAATGCCACCGTCAATAAATTGGAGTGTCCACTCCCTCTTTGGGTGATGCCTCATTTTTTTTATGAAGTGTGTTTGTAGATTTAGTAAATTTAATAAAAATACCACCGGCAATAAATCGCAATGAACAAGAACGCTGGCTGTCTAGTAACAAAATGTGGTGCTACTCCTTCGGTGGAATAATGTTTTTAATGAATCTCGGTAGTATTAAATTGCTTCATCATCTTGTAGTAAACCTTTTCAATGGTTCTAAATCATCCCATATCGTTACATGTTGAGAGTCAATAAGATTTAGTGTGGGTGTGGTGTGTTGTTGTGCGTGGTGTGGTGGTGGTGTGTGTGCGGCTAGATTGCGCTTTTATGACATGTAAATGGCAACGGGCGATATAAGGCAATACATTTGCATACACGAGCTCACTCAGTCTGAACAGCCATTCTTCTATTGCGATTATAGTGCCACATGGAGTAGACAAATGATGAATTCCCATTCGTGTTGCCATGTGCTTCAGTTTGGCTGTAGACGAGTGTTCGACACAGTTCACATCAACGCTTTGTTTTAAGCCCTTCCGATCACGGTTGGGCAAGTTCCCTTAACCTGTTGCCGACCCCTGCAATGTAATACACACATACTGCTCAACTGAACAATAACATCCAGCCATGAAACCCCCTTTGAGGCAAGACCCCCCTTTGTGGGCAGGACCCCCTGGGACAGGAAAATCACACGTACATACACACATACATACAACAACAATACATACATACATACATACATCATACATACATACTACATACATCCATACATACATAAAGACTACATACATAAATACATACATACTACATACATACATACATACATACATACAATAAATACATACATATACATACATACATAACATAAACACACACACATACATGTGCTTTCAGGTGTGTGCTGTTACGATGTCGGGACAGGCCGCGTGCCATTCTCCGAGTATGGAGAGTGTGTTGGGCAAGGAGAGGGTGCAAGTAGCCCATGGTTCGATTTCAGAGTGAATAAGCTTTTACTGTGAGATCAAGTGATAGCTTTTACTGTGGGGAGAGGTCCAGGTATAGCTTTTAACTGGTTGGGGAGATCAAGTATAAGCTTTTTACGGTTTGGAGAGTCAAGGTGATAAACTTTTACTGTGTGGAGAGTCAGGTGAGAGCTTTTAACTGTTTTTGGAAGTCAGGTGATAAGCTTTTTACTGTTTGGAGAGTCAGTGGAAGCCTTTTCGGTTTGGGAGAGTAGGTGTAACTTTTACTGTTTTGAAGTCAGGTAGAAGCTTTTACTTTGGAGAGTCATGAAAGCTTTTACTGTTTTGGAGAGTCAGGTGATAAGTTTTAGCTGTTTGGAGAGTCAGGTAATAAACTTTTTTACTGTTTTGAGATCAGTGAAAGCGTTTACTGTTTTGGAAGCAGGTGATAAAGCTTTTATCTGTTGGAGGAGTTCAGGTGATAAGCTTTTACTGTTTTGGAGAGCAGGTGATTAAGCTTTTAATAAACTTTTGGGAGAGTCAGGTGATAGAGCTTTTACTGTTTGGAGAGTCAGTGAAGCTTTTTACTTTTGGAGAGTCGTGATAACTTTTAGCTTTTGGAGAGTCAAGTGATAGCGTTTACTTTTGAGAGTCAGGGTGATAACTTTTACTGTGTGGAAGTCAGGGTGATAGCTGTTAAATTTACTGTTTGGAAGTCAGTGATTACGTTTACGTTTGGGAGAGTCAGGTGATAAGCTTTTAACTGTTTGGGGAGAGTCAGGTGATAAGCTTTTAAACGAATAACTGTTGTGGGAGAGGTCAGGGTGGAGAAGCTTTTACTGGTTTGAGAGCAGGTGATAAGCGGTTTACTGTTTGAGATCAGGTGATAAGCTGTGGTAACCTGTTTGAGAGTCAGGTGATTGACTTTTACTGTTTGGAGAGCAGGTGATAAAGCTTTTACTGTTTGGGAGAGTCAGGTGAAGCTTTTACTGTTTGGAAAGTCAGGTAAGAAGCGGTTACTGTTTGGAGAGTCATGTGAAAACGTTAACTGTTTGAGAGTCGGTGATAAGCGTTTAACGGGTTTGGAGGTTTTAGTCCCCCCCCCCAAAAAAAAAAAGAAAATCAAATAATCAAATAAGTGGATAAAAAGATATGTAGTATTATAGTTAGCTTTCCCCTCCCCCCCCTTGTACGATGTTGGCCCCAGGTGAAAGCAAACGGCGTGGCCCCTAAAAACCTCAGCGCCTCTTAATAAAGGCTTACTTTTATATTAGTTGTTTTAATTTATTATTTTATTTATTTATCATTCAGCTGTTTCAGGTTGTCAGCATGGGTCTCTGTCAGGTAATTGAGTATGCAAAGTCCCCAGGAATAGGCCAAATGGGCTTTAAACAAAACAGACGTGCCCAACTGGGATAGGAGGGCTTAAATATAAAAAAATTGATGAACTGAACCCCAAACAAAACGTTGTAACGACGGGGCCCTGATTTTTCGTGCTAAGTGATAATTAATTCAGGTGTGTAACTAGTACGAGGTGCCTGACCGCTGCGGTATCATTCTCTGAATAGGGAAGTGGTGGGTCGAGGCCGAGAGGTGCAAAGTAGCCACATGGGTCTTTCTTCAGGTGGGGGGAAATAATACATAGTATGCCGTATTACGAATGCCGTGACGTTGACGCGGCTGGCCTGTGTGCTTCCTGGGCCGACCACCAAAGGGTAAGTGGGCAAGGAAAAGGGAGGTATTTGGGTTAGATGGTCACGAAGCCTTGAGCCCACCCCTAAAACATAGACAGATAGGAGGTGAGACCACATGGTAGGGAACGGCATATGATCATATGAGTCAAATGACATCAATGATATCAAAGGATTTCGGCAGTCCGTCTAAGGCTAGGCCAAGTTTATTACATGTTAATCATATGATGCAATGAGTATGAGATCATATGATGCAAAGGATGAGATCATTGATACAATTAGTAGAGATCAATGATACAATGAGTAAGGATTCATATGATACAATTTAGTTATGAATCTATGATACAAGTGTATAGATTAATATGAAATCGATACTCGCCCGTTGGCAACATCAATGATTGCCAGTTTCCTACGCTGGTCATTTCATCAAGGTGGGGTGGAAAGGGAAAGGCGAATATCGCTTCTAATTTTGGGGCCTTCGGCACCCCTTATTTGGATACAAGGATGCATGGGTGGAGAGGATGCCACAAAAGGGGGGCAGAAAGGGCCAAAGTGTGGGTGGGGGGCAAGGAAAAGGGTGGAGCCCAGCACTCGTACCCAATAGACTTGTCCCCATTTATCAAAATCAAAATTTTTTTTCCAACCCAGCCTCCATTTCTGATTTCTCTGAAAGAACTTGTCCAGATCATCTTACCTGGGCCCCGCCATAAAAGGGCAGCCCCCCGTCTCTTCCCAATGAACTTGTCCCATCTATCAAACCCACAATAATTTTTAACAAAACCATCCTCCTCTGCCCCGAAATCATCTTTTAGCTGTTTGCCGTAAGGACTTTCCCAATACTATCTAACATCACGAATTTTCCACCTATATCTCATTTCCGGATTTAATCATCTTACCTTCGCCATATAGGCGAGCGCCCCTCTCGCTCTCTGCCAATGACTTGTCCCATTATCAAAAATCAAATTTCAACCCACCTCTCAGTTAGAGTCTCAATACACCCTCGCAGTGTCAAGTACTTTAAGTGTAATGTAACGGTAATGTCTTGATTTCTACTGATGCCTCTGTCAATCATCTCCAGCGTCGCCATAAATGGCAGCGTCATCTCTACCCAATGACTTGTCCATTTATATATCAAAAATCAACATTCCAACACCAGCCCTCTATTTCTTGAATTTCTACGGAATTCTTCTATACAGATCATCTTAAGTTGTCGCCATAAAAGCGAGCGGCCCTCTCCAAACGCTACCACAGGATACAACAGCAGGGAATCGGGACCTCATCACCCGTGTTGCAGGAGGATCCCAAGAGGCCCCAGCGTATGGCCACATTCAGCCGAGGTGGGACACGTAATCAAGGGAGCTTTTAATGTCCATTGTTTAGAACAAATTGTTTTGGGTCAATGAAACTTTGAAACCCCTCAAAACTTGCTTCTCAACTACTTTATTTTGGTAAAAAGAGTGTAATCGTATCCTGAGGATACGCTTTTATTTCATTTTGTATATCCACAAAAGGTGGGTCTCATTGCAACTTTTTTATTTATGTTTTATTTTTTATTAAGTGTTGGCTCCGCAAAAGTGGGTCTCTAACGTTTTTTCTGTTTTTTTTCTGTCTTCCATTATAACAAACGGGCTTTCTTCTCTTTCTCACTGCACGGAATCGTCTCCATGGCGCTTCTTCTTTTTAGAGTTCTTTTGGTTCTCCGCCCACTTACCGCCCTTGCAGCGTGGTCTCTTCTGCGCGTTTTTTTATACTGTGGCTCAGTGCCCCCGGGTTTTTCTCCTTATCGGGGGGGTCGTTCCCGCCCGTTTTTCTTTTTCCTTTTCATTATTCTATCACCCGTTTTCTTCGCGACGAGTGGGTCATCTCCGCGCGCTTTTTTCTCTCCCCCGTGTTCATTCTCCCCTACACGTTGGGGTCTCCTTGCATGTTTTTTTCTCCGCTATGCCCCGGAGGTGTCCACCTCCAACATGTTCGTCTCCCCTTTGACTTTTTTTTTTTTTTTTTGGTTTTTTTTTTTTTTTTTTTTTTTTTTTTTTTTTTTTTTTTTTTTTTTTTTTTTTTTTTTTATTTTTTTTGTTTTTTTTTTTTTTTTTTTTTTTTTTTTTTTTTTTTTATTTTTTTTTTTTTTTTTTTTTTTTTTTTTTGTTTTTTCGTGTAGGTTATTTTTTTTTTTTTTTTTGATTTTGTTTTTTTTTTTTGCTTTTGTTTTTTTTTTATTTTTTTTTTTTTTTTATTTTTTCTTTGTTTTTTTTCTGCCTTGGGGCTTAATCGCAATGTATCTGGGCGCTATGCTGCACGTTTTTTTCAGGTCTTTCTGCAGCACCTCATTTAGGGGGTGGGGGGGGGGGGGGGGGGGGGGGGGGGGGGGGGGGTCCCAGCCTCCTCCGGTTTTTTTCGACCTTTTACTCCCCCTCCCAATGACCTTCTGAGCCCCACCTTGCAGTAGGCCTGTGGTTAAAGGGCAGTCCATAGGGCACCACGTTGGGACCTTGTGCATAAGTATATACCCTTGGGGAGTGCTGGGTGGGTGGGTTTTAGTAATGGGTTGAAAAAACTGAATTTGCTACAGACCATCGCCTGTGGCGGAGTCCAGAGGATGCCGGTATGGTCGCTACTGTAAACCCCCCACAATCCATATCTAAGTGTTTTCAAAAGGGGGTATTCGATTTAAACAAAAATGGGGGGGGGGGGGGGGGGGGGGGGGGGGGGGGGGGGGGGGGGGGGGGGGGGGGGGGGGGGGGGGGGGGGGGGGGGGGGGGGGGGGGGGGGGGGGGGGGGGGGGGGGGGGGGGGGGGGGGGGGGGGGGGGGGGGGGGGGGGGGGGGGGGGGGGGGGGGGGGGGGGGGGGGGGTGGGGGGGGGGGGGGGGGGGGGGGGGGGGGGGGGGGGGGGGGGGGGGGGGGGGGGGGGGGGGGGGGGGGGGGGGGGGGGGGGGGGGGGGGGGGGGGGGGGGGGGGGGGGGGGGGGGGGGGGGGGGGGGGGGGGGGGGGGGGGGGGGGGGGGGGGGTCAGTTTCCCCCGTCAGATTTTTGGAATAGTGTCCCCTCACCCCCCCTTTTTTTTTTTAATCCCATTGCAGGTACAGTTCCTGATTGATTGGCAATAATCATAATACTTCAAAGTAATAAAATAGTTACGCCTTGTACGTAGCATGAGGTGGAGGGGCCCTGTTTGCTTGACTGTGGCCACCAATATCCTAGTTTAAATTTAAGTAAATAATGATATACTGTGCACCTCATAGATTATTTACTTGATTTGGATATCATCCTCATGTTTCGCCGAAGCGTTATGGATATGGAGTTTTCTCACCATAGTCCCTGTTGGTGTCGAACCAGTTGCTATAAACTTGTCCTCCTCCCCCTGATGGAAAACGAGTTTCACACCAATGGTATATAGGTGGCGCGGGAACCACCTCCCTGAGCCACCCTGGGGGAGCAGAGTTTCACAACACCAAGGGTATGATAGGGTGGCGTCCGACCACCTCCTGAGCCACCCTGATGGAGGAAGATTTGTTTCAAACACCAATGGGTATATAGGGTGCTCCGGAACCACCTCCTGAGCCACCTGAGCGGAGATTTCCACCCCATTGTATTATAGGGTGGCTCCGGACCACTCCTGCGCCACCCTGATAGAGAAGAGTTTCAACACCAATGGTATGCTAGGTGGCTCCGAACCACTCCTGAGCCACCCTGTGGGAAGATTTCAACACCATGGTTGAGAGGGTGTCCACCACCTGCCTGGCCCACTGATGGAGGAAGAGTTTTCTTCACACCAATTGTATTATAGGTTGGCTTCAGGAAACCACCTCTGAGCCACCCTTGGTGAGGTAAGAGGTTTCAACACCAAGTGTATATGGGTGTCTGGAACCACCCTCCTGATCCACCCGATGGAGGAAGAGTTTCAACACCAATGGTATGATAGGGTGGCTCCGGAACCACCTCCTGAGCCACCCTGATGGAGGAAGAGTTTCAACACCAATGGTATGATAGGGTGGCTCGGAACCACCCTGACACCCTGGTGAGGAAAGTTTCAACAAACCAATTAGATAGAGGTGGCTCCGGAACCACCCCGAACCCCCCCACCTTGATGGGAAAGAGTTTCAACACCAGGGTTATAGGGTTGGCTCCGGAACAACCTCCTGAGCCGACCCTGATGGTAGAAGAGTTTCACACCAATTGGTATGATAGGTGGCGCCGGAGTAGGGTTGTATAGGGTAGGGTGGGTGGCCTCCGGAAGTCGATAAGTATAGAGGGTGGGGTTTGGAACTAGTAAGGTAGGGTGCTAGTAGGGTAGGGTGGCTCCGGAACCACCTCCTGAGCCACCCTGATGGAGGACGAGTTGCAGCACCAATAGTGTAATAAAGTGGCTCCGGAACCACCTCTGGTTCCACCCTGATGGAGGAGGAGTTTCAACGCCAACAGTTTGATGGGGTGGCTCCGGAGCCACCCTGATGGAGGACGAGTTGCAGCACCAATATCTTCCGGGGGAGTTTTGATCAAGCAAGACCCTCCCTGGTTGGGTGTGGTGATCAAGCAAGTTGTAGTTTGGTGATCAAGCAAGACCCTCCCTGGAAGTTGTGGTGTGGGATTGTCCTCAGATTGTCCTCAGCACTGGCTTGTCTGCGAGGAACTGGTGGAAATAGGTGGAAAAAGGTGCATTTCGTTGAATTCGAGGGAGTATGTTGAAATATATGGAAATAGGTGGAAATGCGAAGAGGTGAAAGTATGTGCATTATTTCGTTGAATGTACACCATAGCTTTTCGCTGAATGTACACCATAGCTTTTCGCTGAATGTACACCATAGCTTTTCGTTGAATGTACACCATAGCTTTTCGCTGAATGTACACCATAGCTTTTCGCTGAATGTACACCATAGCTTTTCGCTGAATGTACACCATAGCTTTTCGCTGAATGTACACTATAGCTTTTCGCTGAATGTACACCATAGCTTTTCGCTGAATGTACACCATAGCTTTTCGCTGAATGTACACCATAGCTTTTCGCTGAATGTACACCATATCTTTTCGCTGAATGTACACCATAGCTTTTCGTTGAATGTACACCATAGCTTTTCGTTGAATGTACACCATAGCTTTTCGCTGAATGTATGCCATCGGTGCATTCCGTTGAATGTTTGCCATAGCTTTTCTGTTCCTTTACAAGCAGCAGCTTCTAGGCAGCTCCTTGAGACAGCCACTGGACTAAGCCCACAAAATTCAACAATTCTGGGAAGATGATTATGTCAGTTTCCAGATGCACTGCTCTGCAGTAGGATTGGCTTGGTGACAACATGGTGGAGCTGCTGATCATAGCTGAAAAGACAAGGCCTGGACGTGTTGCAAGTGATGCACAAATGCACTGTTTTTTATTTCGGCTACAAGGAGCAGCTTCTAGGCAGCTCCCTTGGCTGGCTAATCAGCCAAACCTAAAGCAACCTAGTGCACCTTGAAGCTAACGTACTAACCTTTCTAGCTCTGCTGAAATTTTGAGGCTGAGCCCAGTGGCTGGCTTAGGGAGCTGCCTAGAAGCTGCTGCTAGTAGCCGAAAAGAAAAACAGTGCAAAATTGGCGGTGGGTGTTGGCTATCGGAGCGGCAGGTGGCAGCTGAATCGAGTGCAGCGGACCAAAGCCAGGGTTTACGACATAGTTAGGGCCAGGGTTACAATTCAGCCCAGCAGACAACACGGTCTGAGCTGAATTTGTGCTACCGCAATGCCGCCGCATTGCCTACCGCAATGCCGCCGCACCCGAAGTCGAACAATCCAAGCAAGCAAGTGGATACTGACAAAGCCTTACTGAATTCGAGAATATAGTATCTGAACCTGATTTCCCAATCTGAGAGCAAAATTCTTCTTCTACATAATATAATGTGCAATACAGAAGTGGAAGGTCGAGCGAAACTTCCTCTGTTTATCCATGAATGTATTAAGCGACTGGATCAAGTGTTTTTTATAGGAAAAAATACCTATCTCTAGTTTATGTGATTTATTTTGGAGATAGTTTGTGTGATTGATTGATTAGAATATTGGATTGTTTAGAATAAAAGAAAACATAATTTGCTTACGTGTACATTTCAGTGCAAAATTTATGTTCACTGCCGATGACGGCGAGCAGCCAAATTGCTGGCTGAAGCTGTGTAACCAGCAGGTTTGTTCAGGATGCTACGTCCTCCGTTCCAGACGGAATGTCGAATGGACGGATCTGTTGCGTCGCAGGATGATGCAACATGGGAAGGGTACGTCGACCACAAGGAAGGGTACGTTGCATCGCTGGACGCAGGATAGACAATTGGTTGCGTCTCATGCAGCAGAGCTTGGCGTCTTCCTGAAGTACCATGGTGTCAGCGTGGGTCAAGTTCAAGGTCTGAATGGAATTAAGGACTGCTCGATGAAGGGTAGGGGAGGTAGGAGGCTTCAGGCTTGCCTTGGGATCCCTTTGCTTTGCTTTGAATTGATCAAGGCGTGGTATTAAGGGAGCCTGTCGTTCGGAGGTTGAGTACGAGTTGCTAGTCCGCTACCTGATCTGGACATACCTACATAGGTGGTTGACAGCGACCGCAACCGCTCAGGCTTACCCGTAGGGATTCGAACCCCGCACCTGCTTTATCTCGGTGTAAGGTGTAGCCCACTTGGAAACAGTTTGACACCTAAGGGGTTGGATCCAGAATTTTGTGTGGCTTAAATTAATGGTCAACAACTTGAATTTATTTTGTTACTGTCGAAGACGGCGAGGTAGAAGGGTTGCTTAGGGGAAAACCCCACGCGTCATGTTATGAAATTATATGGTAGGTAGGCTGTGCTACTGTTCTGTCTCGGCAATGATTTGCTGAGTTTATGTAACGAACCCCTCTCTCTCTAGGGATACATATGCTTTTCGCTTCACCGGAGTTAGAGCCCCGCTGCCGGAAGACAGCGGGTGGTTTCTCGACTCGACTCTAGGGCGGTGTTGTTTCACTGCTAGGACATGAGCCCCTAGTAATCTTTCTTGTAATCTTTCTTTTTTGCTTTTCTAACAATTAAATTATAATCCCATGTGGTATAACAATTGAATTATGATTGCATCTGATTGTATAATTATATTATCACCGGAGCACGAAAAGTTCAAGTTCAAGTAAAACTATTGTTTGGTGTTCAGTTCACGAATGTTCTTTATTGTTGGCCCTTCCTGTCGCGGTTGGGCATGTCTATGTTGCCTATTTGGCCTACCCATGGACAGTTAACATGCATACAACTATGCTTTGCTTTGAATTAATTCTGTTACTGTCGACGACGGCGAGCAGCCTTAAGGAACCATGTAACCAAGTGTAAACCGAGTGCAATTCAGTTGGGATACTATAGGAAGGGAACGACTATGTATCAAGAGATATCATGGGATCATATGATAGCATTCGATGTCGGCAGTCTACTAGGCCCAAAGTTCAATTTGGTCTACAATATTATCGATGCATTTGTATGATATCGTAGATATGCATACTCTCCCCTTTTGCCCGGTGTCAACATAGATGATAGCCGCCCCCTACATATGTTATACGTTTTAAAGCCCCACTTCAGTCCGTCAAGCTGCGGGCACATTTGGAGTCCATTAGGGCACCAGGACAATGTAACCATCACCACCACCACCATCATTATTATAGGTGACAACGAGGATGGGAACAGATATAAATCGATCTGGTGAAATCCTTACATGATTTCGAAAGGGATTCATCTCAACAAGCACCACACACCGTAACCACCACGGACCAACGCAAGTCACACACTGGACCCTGCATTACCCTAACTCGGCACACAAAACACAACTGACACCGCACACACTGCAACTGTCAATAAATTATCTTTATCAATTTTCGTAAGACGGGCTCCCTTAACACCACGCCCCGCCAGGCGTTATCATTACATTTAGTATAGGATTACCTTGATTATTGAATCTGGGCAAGTCCCTTGAGCTTGATTTGCCACCCCTAACTATACAAAGATAAATAAATTATATTATATATATATATTTTTTTTTTTGTTTTTTCAAAAATGAAAAAGGGGGGAAGCGATTGTACACGTTTCCATTTTTCATGGTTAACATTTTGTTATAACCTAAGACGGAGAGCAGCCTAATTGCTGGCTGGAGCCATGCAACCAAGTTCAAGTTCTTCTGGACCGCAGCAGCTGTACACCTAAGCACTAGGCCCGTCGATGGTCCTGGTGAACTCCCCACTGGCAAGCCCACAACGAACAGTGGTTCCCGCCCAATGGGGCGACATGGAGGTGGGGCGCCGTCCCCCACTTCTTGGGGTATAAAGACTAATTGCCAACAGGGAATAGCGCTGACAACCTTTGGCAGCCTATGAGGGTGGCGACAACCTTGGCACAGCTTGATCCATCAACACCATCCTGTGGCGGGGATGAGGTTGAAGGTATGAGGGATGCAAGACTCAGTCTCATACCAGGGAATAGAGCGGACAGCCTTCAGCACCGATGAGTGTTGTTGTGGGGGGAGGATGGGGGGGGGGGGGGGGGGGGGGGGGGGGGGGGGGGGGGGGGGGGGGGGGGGGGGGGGGGGGGGGGGGGGGGGGGGGAGGGGGGGGGTGTGGGGGGGTGGGGGGGGGGGGGGGGACTTAAAGTTAGGTGTGGCACTGTCGGGTTGGGGTGGTGGGTGGGGTGAGGAACGATCTGATCCATCATCACCATCCTGGTGGAGGAATGAAGGGGGTTACAGGGTGAATGAGCAAAAGTGTGAAGCAGTTTATGGTGTGTGGTTTAAGGATCCATGAGTGAAGGGATGAAGGGGTGAAGGTGAAAGGTGTAGGGTGATGGTTGAAGGATGGATGGAGTGGAAGGAGAAGGGGTGATGATAAGGGCAAAGGTGAGGGGGTGAAAGAGTGAAGAGATGCAGGGTGAATGGGGATGGGAACGAAGGAGAATGAGTGATGAAGGGTGAAGGGGTAATGGGTAAGGGGTGAATGGTGAAGGGGATAAGGGGTGATTGGGTGAAGGGGTGATGGTTGCAGTGATAAACAAGAAGGGGCATGAGGGGTGAAGGGGGCTGGGATTGAAGGGGTGAATGTGTGAAGGGATGAAGGGGTGAAGGGGGTGTGGGATGAAGGGGTGAATGAGTGAAGGGATGAATGGTTGGAGGGGTGAATGAGTGAAGGGATGAAGAGGTGTAGGAGTGAATGTGTGAAGGTATGAAGGGGTGAAGGGTTGATGGGCTGAAGTGGATAAATGATTGAACTTGATAAGGGTACTGCAGTGATCGTGAAGGCGGGATCCTGGGAGATGGGGTGGCCCCTCCGGCTGGCGGGGTGCCGGTTTCATGTTCTGCTGTCGCCTTCTTGCTGCACTTTAAATGTATCACATGTACCAACAGCCTGTAGGGCACATCTTGGCCCATCAACACCATCTGAGGAGATGGTGAAGGGATGGAGGGGTGAAGGGTATGGGGTGATGGTTGAAGGGTGAATGCTGCAGGACTGCAAGGGGTGCGGGGGATGGGTTGAGGGGGCCGGGGTGACTGCGTGTAAGGGCTCCGGGGTCCGTAGTTTGCCTGGGGTGCCGGGGAGCCTGGTGCCTGGGGTGCATGGGTGCCGGGCGGCGCTGTTCCGGGGTGCTTCGGTGTCCTGGTTGGCCCCCCCCTGCTGCCGGGCCTGCCGGTTTGCTGCTTCCGAGGCCTGCCGGGGTGCTGGGGCTGGGCCCCGGGGTGGCTCCGTGCGGGCTGGTCAGAGGTGCCGGGGCTGGGCTGACCGGGAGGTGGCTGGTGCCGGGCTGCCGGGTTACGGGTGCCGGGGCCGTTCCTGTTCGGCTGAGCCTTAATTGCTGCGCTTTACTCTCACTCTTCGGGGTGATGGTTGCCGGGTGACGTGTGAAGGGCTGCCTGGCTCAGGGTGATGGGGAAGGGGGTGAGCTTATCTTGTTCTCTTAGCCTTCTGGCTGCTCTTTACTGGACTCCATATTATGGGGTGCTGGGTTTGACGTGGGTGCCGTAGTGCCGGCTCCAACGCTGCCCGGGTGCAGGGGGGGCTGGGTTCCGGTGTGTCGGGGTCCGCTCCCTTTTCTGGCTGTCGCTTCATTGGCTGCGCTTTACTTGCTCCCTCTGTCCCCGCCCCTGTGGGGGGCGCCTTTTCCTCCCTCCCCCCCCTCCTTCGCGAGCGTGCGGGGTGCCGAACCCAGGCTTGCACGGGTGAAGGAGCGAAGGATGAACTAAAGGGTACCGGTTACGATTAGCTCGTAGCCTTATTGGCTGCACTTGATTGGATCAAAGAATCACTCTTGGTCCATCAACATCGTCATGATGAAGGGTAATGGGGTGGAGAGGCGATGAGTACTAGTTATGCTGTAGCCTTATTGGCTGCGCCTTAATGGATCAAGATTCGCTTGCTCAACATCATGCTGAGGGGTGATGGGGTTAAGAAGACATGTGTAGGTGCAGATGGTTTAGGTGGTGTAGGTGTAGGTGGTTTAGGTTTGGGTTTAGGTTTAGCTTTTGATTTAGGATTATGGTTCGTAGTGGTACTATAATGGGTGCAGCCTAATGGCCACACCCCTGGACAGTGACATCAGCAGTTGCCGTTTTCTTATACATAATTACATAAGGGATGGTTTTGTACAGAATGTATTCACATATAACCCTACATATGACCTATACAGCAGAGACCAACTTGTGTATTGTAAGGCTATATCTATGTGAATGTCTATTCGATGCCTGTCACCATTTATCCTAGTCTTATTATATCATTGTTGTTTGTACTATTATCAGCTTTCATGATTATTATTATTATTATTATTATTATTGTCATTACTATTTTAATATTATTATTATTATTATCAGCTATCATCAGCTATTATTACCAGCTTGTATCAGCTATTATGATCAGTTATTATTATTACAAATAATAGCAATGTTTTTGCTCACCTCCCAGGTTGCGGTCGGACAAACAGACCGCATGCACTTTCTGGGTCCAAAAACATGGTTTCGGAGTTCCATTCTTCTTTCCACTCCTCATTCAGGTAGACGAGCATGCTCACAAAGAGAGGCTTGCCTGCTCTCTGCTGCAATTAAGGTGCAAAAAAAAAGTATGGATGAGGAGGGATTATATGACGGAATTGGCAATACGATCATGGCGAGCATGCTCACAAAGAGAGGTTTGCCTGGCTCTCTGCAGTTCGGTTGCAGAACGAAAGCATTGTATGGTGATGGGGAGGTTATATTCTGATATTTGGCAATACGATATGACGAGTGCCCCAAGGAGCGGTTTGCTCTCTGCAATTAGGTTCAGAACGAAAGCATTGTTATTGTAGTGAGTTATAATCTGATATTGGGCAAATAGATCATACGACAACCCAGAAAAGAGAGGCTTGTTGGCCTCTGCAGTCCGGTTGCAGAACGAAAGCATTGTATGGGTATGGGGAGGTCATATTCTGATATTGGCATTATGATCATGACGAGCTCGCTCACAAACAAGCACTTGCCTGGCTCTCTGCAGTTAGATTGCACAATGAAAGCAGTGTATGGGGCTCAAAATGGGCATGAGAATGCGGAGGGTATATTCTGATATTAGTATTATGATCATGACAAGCATATGCTCACTAAGTAAGACTTGCTGGTCTCTCTGCAATTGGGTTGCATAACACAAACAATGTACGTGAATTCGAAGGGTATATTCGGATATTGGCAATAAGATCATGACGAGCATGCTCACAAAGAGCCTGTTCGGGCAGTACGCTACAGTGAACACAATCCCTAAGTCAGCGTTCGGGCAGTACCTATACAGTGAACCAATCCGAAGTCAGCGTCTGCGTACGCTACAGTGAACGACAGCCCTAGTCAGCGTTCGGGCAGGGGAGGGCCGGGCTCTCTGTTCTTAGGTTGCATAACAAAAAAAAAGGCATTGTAGGTAGAGGTAATATAACGGAGATCGGTCATTGATCATGCGATCAGGTCAGCAAACAAACACTTGCCTAGCTCTCTGCAGTTGGGTTGCATACAAAGAAGAATGGGCATGAGTATGAGAAGAGGGTATTTGGATATTGGCATTATGATCATGACGAGCATGCTCACAAACAAACGCTTGCCGGGCTCTCAGCAGTTGGGTTTCATACACAACAATGAGGAGGATATATTAGATATTTACACGTTACAGAACCCGGACAAGCAGGGCTTTCCATTATCTGTCATTGTGATGGTTGCTCAATAACAGAGGTTGGATATTATTGTATCATAAAAATTTACATACGTAGACAAACAGGAAGACAGGTAAATTTACAATAACACAAAGAAATGCAATGCAAATGCCATGCAAAAGCGCAACCCAAGAGGGTGCGTGAGTGGACTAACTAAACAATGGGCCTGCCATCTCAGGCCAGACAGACATACATACATACAGACATACATACACACATACATACATCATACATACATACGACATACAGACATAAATACAGACAGACTACAAGACATACAGGCATATGCCCATACACCGTATACGCTCTGATCCCAACAACCTCCTTGGAGTCCTCGATTGGGCTAGACTATAACGTCCTAACCCCACTGCAGGGGGCATACATACATGCATGCATGCACCTTTTCTATACCAAATATCTCTTACCCCACCAAACCTCGTTCAAGGTGCTCATGAATACTAGAGGAGTAATGTCCTACCCACTGCAAGGCATACGTACATACATGCATGAATCTTTTTGGCCGCCCAGGCAGGAGCCCCCAGATTCACCCCGTTGATCGTCTGTGCGCCCGTCCGACCGACCGACCGACTGAAAAATTGAAGCCTAACACAGCAGCCAACTGTCCCATAACTAACTGGCTTCGGTTAGCTCCAGTCTGTCCACTGTGTTCCTTGCGTACACCTCTGTCAATGCCCCCGTCGCTTGCGACACTGCATAGGACTTGTCGTATCCTAAGACACTCCCTTTAAGAAATCCGATCAATCTCCCTAAGTGCTCTCAGTAAAGACTAGGCTATATGGTCCTACCCACTGCAGGGCATACATACATACATGCATGCATGCATGCATGCATATTCCCATACACCTTATACGCTCTTAATCCCACCAACCTCCCTAAGGGCTCAGTAAGAACTAGCTAGCTGTTCCTACCCCTGCAGGGCAAACATTATGCAGCATCATCTTTGCGTAACCGAAAACGCCGCTTAATCTATCAATCTCCAAGAGGTGCTCGATTGATACTAGAAAGGTGTATGCATGTGTATGTATGTCAAAAGTCCCAGGGGGAGCCAAAGGCGAAAGGGACTTGGCCAACCGTATAGAAGGGCTAAAAGAAAAAGCACTGATGAACTAGGCCAAACAATCGGTTAATAACCGACGGGTGCCCTAGTTCAGCACAGTATCATTTCATGCTACAATATTATGTAATCATCAGATAATCATGTGTATCTGGAAATAATTTAATTGTGGCGACTGACCGAGACATTAAACCATAATACTACAAGGGAAACACCTACCTGTTGTGGTAGTAGCCATGCTTATGCACACACGGGGGTCATGATGGCACCTGGGGCAGGTCCAGATCACATGATCGCCACAGGCGACAGACCCCAAGGAGCCACCACTTATTGTGGTAGTAAGCCTGGTCTGGCACAACACGAAGCTGATGGCACGTGGTAGGGGCAGCATCAGCAAGATCCCAACAGGCAAACGAGCCCCAAGGAGCCAACCAACTTATTTATTGTGTAGTAGCCAGGTCGTAGCACCACGAGGTCATGATGGCTTGGGGTAGGGTGCAGCATCAACATATCCAAACAGCAAAAGGAGCCCCCAAGGAGCCACCAACTTATTGTGGTAGTAGCCATGGTCGTGCACACACGGAGGTCATGATGGCACTTGGGTAGGGTCAGCATCAACACGATCCCAACAGGCACAAGGAGCCCCAAGGAGCCACCAGCTTATTGTGGTAGTAGCCAAGGCCGTGCACCCAAGGGGATCAGGATAGCACTTGGGCAGGGTCAGCATCAACACAAAACACGAACAAGGAGCCCCGAGACAACCAACTGTTTGTAGGTGCCATGGTCCTTTGCAACACACAGGGAGCAGAATGGAACTTGAGCAGGGTCACCGCAGCAACACACATCCCAAGAAACAAGGTCAAGGGTTTTTGCCAGAGTTTATCTTGATTGTTCGAGGTCGTGCATATCCCTCTAGCCTAGTTGGCAACCCCTAACTGTAACATACCCCTGAACTGTAACATACCCCTGAACTGTAACATACCCCTGAACTGTAACATACACATGCAAAAGGATCCACCTACCTATTCTGGAAGTTGCCATGGTTATGCACCCACGTACAGGAGGCACTTGGCAGGTCCTGCATCATTAGATTCGGCAAGGGTCCCCCTCCATCAAAACTGCAATTAGAGATAGCAGCTGTTATATACACATGCAAAAGGATACACCTACTATGCTGGAAGTAAAGCCTGGTTAATCAGCCCACGGGTAGCAGAATGGCATTGGGCAGGGTCTCACCATATAGATGCATGCAAGGGTCACCCTCCATCAACTGCATTAAGTAGCAGACTGTTAGAAATACACAATAAAAAGGATCCACCTACCTATTCTGGATAGCCATGTTCCACACACCCACGGGGAGCAGGATGGCACTTGGGGCAGGTACTGCACCAAAGGATGCAGTCAAGGGTCCACCCTCAATGACTGCATTAATAGTACAGACTGTTTATAATACAATGCAAAAGATGACACCTACCTATTCTGGAAGTACCTGGTTAGCACCCACTTTGGACAGTGGCACTTGGCAGGTCTGCACCATAAAATGAGGCAGGCAAGGGCACCTCCATGACTGCATTATAGATAGCAGACTGTTATATACATATGCAAAAGGAGCCACCTACCTATTGTGGTAGTAGCCATGGTTATGCACCCACGGGGAGCAGGATGGCACTTGGGCAGGGTCAGCATCAACGTGATACATGCAAGGGTCCCCCTCCATCACTGCATTGCCCACGAACGAGGATAGCGGTTGGGGCTCTTCATCATCCTCATCCACTCCACCATCACCCAATTGGTCGGCTGGCATAATAGCTAGGGCATACTCAGGGTATAGGGCAGCAAGACGGGACTGGAGGGCGATGATTGAAGGTGGGGGGTCCACGCCCAAAAGATCCAACATCTGAAAATGGGGGTAAGGTTGTGATGGTTATGCATGTGTGTTTCCAGTCCAAGGTAGGCTAAATAGGCTAACGGGACTTGATCAGCTGTTACAAGGAAGGCTTGTGTGGGTGTGTGTGAGGAGGGGAGGGAAGGGGAGGGGGGTATGGTTGGTAGGAGGGGAGGGAGGTTAGTTTTGATTTCAGTTGTTGTGCTGGTTATTGTGTGCTTTGGCTTGTTTGAGGTTCTGTAGGGTTTTGTCTAAACATTTTCTCAGAAGTTTATGTGTCATTGTTGTAGAGATACTTTGTCGCGTTATAATTTCCATTTGGCGTTCCCCAACCCGTCACACCCAGCCCCTTTTTCTTCACCCCCCGGTGGTCTTTTGTCCCCCACCACTTCCACAAACCCCCCTTTCCTTCAAAAACCCCCCCGTGTGCTGTCGTGTCGCTCCCACCTTTCACCACCAGCCCTGTCCCACAACCACCCACCTTTTTGCCCTTCCCACTCCCCAGTGTTTCTTTTCCCCCCACCTTTTTCACCCCAACGCCCCCCCACACCACCTCGCCTCCCCCCCGGTCTGGTGTCCCCCCCCCCTTATCACACCCCCTCTCCTTTCCACACCCGTTTTCTTTTCCCGCTCCACCCTGTCAGCACCCCGCCCTCTTATCGTCCCCCCCATGGTGCTTGTTTCCCCGCACCCTATCCCCACCCTTGCTCCCACTTTTCTTTCAGGCAGGGGCACCACTGTGGGTCATATTGGACGTATCACTCACATGTCCTGCCTCTCATCATTAGTCATCATTCCATCCAGCACCACGAGGTGGCCCTCATCAGCGCGGTACAATCCTGAAGTACAAGAGAGGGTATAGGGTGTAAGGCACATGATCATCATTGGTCAACACTGCATACGATCATCGTGAAAACATATTCATATGATCATCATGAAAACATACTCATCTGATCATCATTGGTCAACACTGCATACGATCATCATGAATAAAGACTCATAGAGAATCAGTGTCCGACACTGCATAAGAAGCATCTGATAAAAGATACTCAGTGATCATCATGGGTCCAACACGGCATACGATCCTCAGGAAACATAGTCATCTGAGCATCATTGGTCAACAACTGCATGCGATTATCAATTAAAAACATCTCATATTTATCATCAAGGGTCAACACGGCATACATCTCATGAATAAAGACTCGATATAATCATTGGTCAACACTGCCAATCAGCATCATGAAGAAAACTCATATTATCATCATGGTCAAACTGGCATACGATCATCATGAAACGTAAATATATATAACGACCATCCGATCAACACTGCCCATAATCTACTACATATCTATCTATCTATCTATCTATCTATCTATCTATCTATCTATAGTTATATAACGCATAGTGGCCCAAGTCCTAAAATACCCTAAGTTGAATCACTATTGTGACTCAAGGTCCCACATGACCCCAACTGCTCGGAATTGAATTATGACTTATGAGTAGTATATGTATGTGTGTGTATATGTATATGTATATGTATATGATCCTCATTGGTCAACACTGCATACGATCATCACAGACAATCATACATACACAATTTGTCAAGCACCCTAACCTATTACCTGGGGCCGCCCTTCAATAAAATAGCAGCAATTGTTTTATACGTGTTGCCTGCGACTTGTCTATATTTCAAACGCCATGAGGCTGACACATACGCCCTTCAAGAATGCCTTCAAACCCCCACATACCACCCCCCACCCCCCACCCCCACATACCACCCCCCACCCCCCACATACCACCCCCCACCCCCACATACCACCCCCCCCACCCCCCACACCACCCCACCCACCACCCACAACACCCCCACCACCCACATACCACCCCCACCCCCATACCACCCCCCACCCCGGGCCCCCATACCACCCCCACACCCCCACTACCACCCCCACCCCCCCACATCACCCCACCCCACCTACCACACCCCCACCCCCACAATACACCCGCCCCCCACCCGGCCCCACCCCCACATCCGCACCAGGCGATTTAAAAAGGAAAATTGTTTTCAGCACCAAGGCGATTGGAAAATAATATTGTTTTTCAGCACCAAGGCGTTTTAAAAATGGCCATTGTTTTAACAATTACCATTATCTTAAACACGCTTTAAAACCCCCACATACCGTTTGTTGAAAGAACCTCTCCAGCATCTAACACAGCAGACAGCACCACTGACATATCCTCCCTCTTCCAAGCCTTCCCCTCTGATTGACTGCTGCAGGAGCTAGCTGCACACTGGTCTTCTGCCCGACTGTCGTTGACACTAGCTGCATCCTGGTCTTCTGCCGCAGTGGTGCTGGAGCCAGCTGCATCCGGGTTCTCTGCCCCACTGGCATTGACACTAGCAGCACCCTGGTCTTCTTCAACTTTTAGAGGCAGTACAAGTCCCCAGTACTCAGCGTGGGCCTGCCTCAGCTGCTCAACAACATCTATCATCTTCATGGTGTCATGTCTGCGTGGTGTAGCATTGTGCTGTTGTGTTGTGTAGTATTGTGTTGTGTTGTTGTGTTGTGTTGTTGTGTTGTGTTGCTTGTGTTGTGCTGTTGTGTTGTGCTGTTGTGCTGTGCTGTTATGTTGTGCTGTTGAGTTATTTGTGTTATGCTGTTGTGTGCTGTCGTTTTGTGTTGTGCTGTTGTGTTGTGTTGTGTTGTGCTGTTGTGTTGTGTTGTGCTGTTTAAGGGTTCAGGGCATGGGAATCTTATTTTACTTCAACAACATCAATCTTCATGTTATCATGTCTGCGTGATGAAGCATCTCTTTGAATTGTTTTTCCTGTTTTTAAGGTTGGACAAATCCTTTTTAGCCTATGTTGCTTCCCCTGGACAGTAAAATACTAAGGTAATGATAACGCCTGGTGGGGCGTAGTGTTAAGGGAGCCCGTCGTACGCGGGTGGGGAGCGGTCTCCTACCTGAACTGGCCAAGCTACCATCGCGGTTGACGACGACCTGCAACGCCAAGAGCGACCGAAGGGGGAGTCGAACCCCTGACTCTTCAACCTTAAGCGATCTGGTCTACCACTAGACCATCGTATATCACTGAAAGGGGCTAGTAAAATACATACATACAAAGCATGAATGCATTCATTCGTCCATTCATCCAGAGATCAGCAATTAGAGATTAGGGTGTAGGGTATAGGGATTGTGTTTGACTTAAACACCACCACAGATATTCATGTTGTCATGCCTTTGTGGTTAAGCATTCAGGGTTTAGAGATTAGACCTTAGGTTTCAGGGAATATGGATCTTACTTAACTTCACCACCACCACACATCTTCATGCTTTCATTCCTTCGTGGTTAAGCATTTAGGGTTTAGCGATTAGAGCTTAGATTTTAGGGTATAGGGATCTCATTTGACTTCTCCACCACCGCACATCTTCATGTTTTCATGCCTTCGTGGTTTAGCTTTAAGGGTTTAGCGATTAGAGCTTAGGTTTTAGGGTATAGGGATCTCATTTGACTTCTCCACCACCGCACATCTTCATGTTTTGATGCCTTCGTGGTTTAGCTTTAAGGGTTTAGCGATTAGAGCTTAGGTTTTAGGGTATAGGGATCTTATTTGACTTCTCCACAACCGCACACCTCCAAAGTGTCTTGCATATGTAGTATGGCATTCATTCATTCACGCATGTATTCATTCATTCATTCACTCATTCATTCATGGCTCAGCAATTATATATGAGGGTGTAGGGTATGGGGATTTTTTTCTTCTTCTCCACCACTGCACATCTCCATGGAGTCTTGCATATGTAGTAAAGCATTCCTTCATTTATTTATTTAGATTTCAGCTAGTGGAGATGAGGTTTCAGGGTATAAGGATATTATTTAACTTCAACAGCACCTCCATCTTTCATGTCCTAATGCCTGGGTGGTTCAGCCTTTAGGGTTTAGCGATTAGAGGTTAGGGTTTATGGTAGAGGAAGCTTAGTTGACTTCAACAGCACCACTGATTTTCATGTTGCCACGCCTTAGTGGTCTAGCATTCAGGGCTTAGCAATTAGAGCTTAGGGTTTAGGTTATAGGAATCTTATTAGAGACTTTCACAACACCAAACATCTTCATGCTGTCATGCCTTCGTGGTATAGCATTCAGGGTTTAGCGATACAAGCTCAGGGTTTAGGATATAGGAATCTTATTAGACTCCGATGCCACCACACATCTTCAAGCTGCCTATAGCTGCATAGATGGTGCAACGTTTAGCGTTTGGGGTTTGGAGCTACGCCTCCAGGGTTTAGGCTTTGGGGAATATGGTACATACCTTGGTTTAACGTTTTAGGTTCAAGATGTGGAATGACCTGAGGTTGAAGCACTCATATGTTTAGCGACCGGCATATCATATGACGTTGAACAAAGGCGAGTATGATATCACATGGTACAAATTGCATCATATGATATTGTATATAAATGGTAATTCTGGCCTAGTCAGACTGCCGGCATCATATAATATCATATTGCCGTTCGCTAAATATGTTACTCAAACCACATAATACAAGTGCTAAGTATAATCAAATTTAGAGCTTCCAAGTGTCAAAATCCGATTTTCGAAAAAATTGAAATTTTGTCTGAGTGAGATTCGAACTCCCAACCTCCTTATTAATTTTGGCCCTATGGTAGAGCTCCCTCCGTCTGCTAATTATAGCTTGCCCTGCCCTAGATACCCGTCACTGTCAGCGCCAATCCATAACCCCAACCAAAGCCCTAGATACCTGTCACTGTGAGCGCCAATCCCTGAACCCCAACCAAAGCCCTAGATACCTGTCACTGTGAGCGCCCACTACAGCTGGCGCAATGCCTAGCTGGACAAGTTGCTCATTCAATGTGCTGGCATGCTCCTGTGACACATTAGTGAGGGCATGGGCTGTTAGTTGGTAGTTGGTAGTTGGTAGTTGGTAGTTAGTAGAAGGTAGTGGGTAGTCGGTAGTAGGTAGTACGTAGTTGGTAGCTGGTAGTTGGTAGTTGGTAGTTAGTAGTTGGTAGCTGGTAGTTAGTAGTTAGTTAGTAGTTGGTAGTTAGTAGTTGGTAGCTGGTAGTTAGTAGTTAGTAGCTGGTAGTAGGTAGTTGGTAGTTAGTAGTTGGTAGCTGGTAGTTTGTACTTGGTACTTGATATTTGTGTGACATATCGAATAGATTTGTGGCAGTCTGGTTCATTGACTGGTGAATTTGCACACATACAAATACAAATACAGGCTGGCTCAGAAGCTGCCTAGAAGCTGCTGATGATATAAGCTGCCTATAAAGCTGATACAAGCTGCCTAGAAGCTGCTGCCAATAGAAGCTGCCTCGAAGCTGATACACGCTGCCTCGAAGCTGCTGCTAATAGAAGCTGCCTTGAAGCTGATACAAGCTGCCTCGAAGCTGCTGCTAATAGAAGCTGCTTCGAAGCTGATACAAGCTGCCTCGAAGCTGCTGCTAATACAAGCTGCCTTGAAGCTGATACAAGCTGCCTAGAAGCTGCTGCTGATAGAAGCTGTCTAGAAGCTGATAGAAGCTGCCTAGAAGCTGCTGCTGATAGAAGGTGTCTAGAAGCTGATAGAAGCTGCCTAGAAGCTGATAGCCGAAAAGAATATGAGTTAATGTGCCCTAGCTAAAATAATATGAGTGCATGTTGCCACACGGGAATCGTTGAAGCTGCTACATATCTGTGACATTATTTACCTTCATGTTTAGGGGATGCTACATTAGACCTTTGGGGGTCGCATAAGGAGAGAGATAAAAGTTTCCCCACCACCACCACACACACATATATCATATATGCCCCCCCACCCCCCCCACCCACACCAACAACCACCCACCACCCACACAACATATTACAACATAATGCCACCCCATCCCCCCCCCCCCACCACACACACATATCGCATATATTCCCCCCCCAACCCCCCCACACCACCACACGCACCACCACCACACATATATCACCTATTGCCCCCCATCCCCTCTCCCATATCCCCCCCCCATCCCCTCTCCCCCACCACCACCACACACACATATATCATATATTCCCCCCCACCCCCCCACCCCCCCACCCCACCCCACCCCACCCCCACCACCACACCCACATAATTTCCATCTATTCCCCCCCATCTCCCCCCCCCACCCCCCCACCGCCCCCACCACACCACACTACACTCTCTGTCCCCCCACCCCCCCACCCCACCACCACAATACAACCACCACACCACCACACCACCCACCCATCTACCACCAAGCACAGCCACCTATATCGATGATTTCCCATTCCCCCCCCCCGCCCCCACCCCACCCAAATACCCATAAGCTGCTACATATAGCCCTAGCACAGTTGTAACATTATTTACCTTCATGTTTAGGGGATGCTACATTAGAGCCTTAGGGGGTCGCATCGGGAGAGAGATACAAGTACCCCCCCCCCCCACCCACCACCACCACACACACACACACACGCGCACATATTAAAAAAGCTGCTGGTAGCACAGTAGCTACATTATTTACCTTCATGTTTAGGGGATGCTAGATTAGACCTTTGGGGGTCGTATCGGGAGAGAGATACAAGTCCCCCACCCCCCCCCCCCCCACCACCACCACCCCCACCCCACCACCACCACACACACACACACCACGCACACAAACACACAAACACACACACGCACATATTAAAAAAGCTGCTGGTAGCACAGTTGCTACATTATTTACCTTCCTGTTTAGGGGATGCTACATTAGAGCCTTTGGGGGCCGCGCATATGAGTAGGGTCGGCATGGTTGGTAGTGGTGATGGTGTGGTAGTGGTTTTGGTTTGGTATTGTTGTGTTGGTGTGGTGTTGGTGTCGGGGTTGGTGTTGGTGTTGGGGGTTTTTTGTGTTGGTGTTTTTTTGGGTGGTGTTTTTGGGTTTGGTGTTGTTGTTGGTTTTTTGTGTTGGTTTTTTTGGTTTTGGTGTTGTTGTTGGTGTTTTGGTGTTGGTGTTGGTGTTGTTGTTGGTGTTGGTGTTGGTGGTTTTTTGGGTGTTGGTTTGGTGTTTGTGTTGTGGGCTTATTTGGTTTGGTGTTGTTGGTCGTTGGTGTTGTGTTGCTGCTTTTGGTGCTGGTGTTGGTGGTGTTTGGTTGTGCATGCTGTTTTTGGTGTGCTCTGCTGCTGGCTACATGTTTTCCCCTGGTGCCCTACAGGACTTCAAATGTGCCCACTGCCTTTGGGGGTGGCATAATGAGTAGGGACCAGCATATCATATGATGCTTACCAAAGGCGAGTATGATATCATATGATATCATACAAATTGCATCATATGACATTGCATATAAATGGTAACTGGCCTAGTCAGTCTGCCGGCATCATATGATGACATGATATCACATGATATCATATTGCCGGCATCATATGATGACATGATATCACATGATATCATATTGCCGGCATCATATGATGACATGATATCATATGATATCAATATTGCCGGCATCATAATTGACATGATATCACCTGATATCATTTTGCCCCGGCATCATTGATGAATGTATACCATTATATATCATCTTGCCGGCATCATATGTGACATGATATCATATGATAGCATATTGGCCGCCGGCATCATATGATGACATGGATATCACATGATATCATATGCCCCGGCATCATATGTGCATGATAACCATATGATATCATATTGCCGGCATCATATGATGACATGATATCATATGATATCATATTGCCGGCATCATATGATGACATGATACCATATGATATCATATTGCCGGCATCATATGATGACATGATATCATATGATATCATATTGCCGGCATCATATGATGACATGATATCATATGATATCATATTGCCGGCATCATATGATGACATGATACCATATGATATCATATTGCCGGCATCATATGAGCATGATATCATATGATATCATATTGCCGGCATCATATGATGACATGATATCATATGATATCATATTGCCGGCATCATATGATGACATGATATCATATGAAATCGTATTGCCATTCCCTAATTAAGAGGCAAAAAAAAGCTGCTAGTAGCAACCCAGGGGCTACTAGGAGCACCATGGTGCTACGTAAAGACACCGGTTCCTTTCAGTTTTTATTTTCAAACCTGCAAGTGGGTTTTTTCTAGCTTCATGGTTTTAGGCCTCCTCCAGGGACAGCGTTTTATAGGTTTGTATCAGTGATTTTTTTTTCAAATCTGAAAGTGGGTTTCTTCTAGCTTTATGGTTATGAGGGCTCCTCCGAGACAGCGTTGTAGTGCTTTCTATAGCTTTTCATGGCCTTTCATAGCTTTTATAGCTTTTTACAGCTTTTTATAGCTTTTTATAGCTTTACATAGCTTTTTATAGCTTTTTATAGCTGTATATAGCTTTTTATAGCTTTAGGGGGCATTTAGGGCAAAAACAAAAAAAAAAAAAAAATTTACTTTTTTATAGCGATAATTTCTCCAAAACAGGGTCAAAACTAGCGATCGCGATTTATAGCGGAAATAAAGAGCCCTGGTTTGTATAGCTTTTTATAGCTTTTATAGCTTATAGAGCCGTTTATAGCTTTTCAGGGCCACTTAGGCCACACACAAAAACAAAACTTTTTTTTGTACATTTTATAGCTCGATAATTTTGCAAAAACGGGGTCGAAACTAGCGATCGCTATTTATAGCGGGAATAAAAAGCCCTGGTTCCTTTCCTTCAAAACCAACCATGGATACAGCTTACTCCCAGCCCAGCCCAGCCCAGCCCAGCCAGCCCTGCCCCCAGCCCCCAGCCTCCAGCCCCCAGCCCCCAGCCCACAGCCCATCCCAGCCAGCCCCCCAGCCGCCCTGCCCTCCCGCCCCCAGCCCCCAGCCCCCAGCCTCCAGCCCCCAGCCCCCGCCCCCAAGCCCCAGCCTCCATCCCCCAGCCTCCAGCCCCCATCCCCAGCCCCCAAACCTCCAGCCCACAAGCCTCCAGCCCCCAGCCCCCAGCCTCCAGCCCCAGCCTCCAGCCCCCAGCCCCCAGCCCCAGCCCCAGCCTCCAGCTCCGCCCGCGCCCCAGCCTCAGCCCCGCCTCCAGCCCTGCCAGCCCTCCCATCCCCAGCCCCCAGCCCCCAGCCCCCAGCCTCCAGCCCCCAGCCCCAGCCTCCAGCCCCCAGCCTCCAGCCCCCAGCCTCCAGCCCCCAGCCCCCAGCCTCCAGCCCCCAGCCCCCAGCCCCCAGCCTCCAGACCCCAGCCTCCAGCCCCCAGCCTCCAGACCCCAGCCTCCAGACCCCAGCCTCCAGCCCCCATCCCCATCCTCCATCCCCCAGCCTCCAGCCACCAGCCCCCAGCCTCCAGCCACCCATCCCATCCCCCAGCCTCATCCACCAGCCCCCAGCCCCCAGCCCCCAGCCCCAGCCCCCATGCCCCCATCCCCCCCCCAGCCCAAGCCTCCAGCCCCCACCCCCCAGCCTCCAGCCCCCGCTCCAGCCAAGCCCCCCATGCATGTCAGCATCCCACCTCCAGCCCCCAGGCCCCCAGCCCCCAGCCTCCAGCCCCCAGAATAAATGGAAAAAAAAAGCCTAAAGCCTAAACAGGGAATGCCAGAGTCCAAGCCCCCAGCCCCCCAGCCCCAGCCATCCAGCCCAAGCCCCCAGCCCCCAGCTCCAGCACCCCAAGCCTCCAGCCACCAGCCCCCAGCCTTCCAGACCCCCAGCACCCAGCCCCCAGCCTCCAGCCCACAGCCCCCAGCCCCCAGCCCCAGCCTCCAGCCCCCCAGCCCCCTAGCCCCCAGCCCCAAGCCTCCAGCCCCAGCCCCCAAGCCACCAGCCCCCAGCCTCCAGCCCCTAGCCCACCCAAAGAACAAAGACTCAAGCCCAATAGACACTCCAGCCCCAGCCTACAGGCCCCCAGCCCTCCCTCTCCAAGCCCCCAGCCCCCAGCCCCCGGCAGCCTCAGCCTCCAGCCCCCAAGCCCCAGCCCCCAAGAAAAACGAAAAAGAAGAAAGAAAAAAGGAAGAAAGAAGAAATGCAAAATGAGAAAAACGCAGATGTAAGAACCAGAAGAGTAGATAAAGCAGTTGGAAAACGCATGAGAAAGATAGAAAGTTAACATAAGAGAAACAAAAAAAAAAGCAAGAAGATAATAAAGGACATGACAAGAAAAAAAGAATAAGAAACAGTAAAACCCAGAAACAGCAGAAAAAAGAATCACAAAGAAACGACGTAAAAAAGTCAGAAAATAAGAACAGAAAAAAAGAGAAAAAAGACAGAAAACATGAGAAACAAAGACTCAGATAATAAGATAGAGAAAAAGACATTTAGCAAAACCAGAATGAGACAAACAGAGCCCCCCCTAAGACCCACACATCGCCCACACTAAGCCCCCACTAGCCCCAGCATAAGCCCACAGGAGCTTAGCCCCCCCTAGCAAAAAAGACCCCACTAGGCACACCAATAGACAAACATAGACAAACTAGACACAGCCTAGCACCCACCTAGCCCACATTAGACCCCCACTAGCCACAGCATAGACCCCACCTAGAACCACCCTAGCCCCACATAGCACCCCAGCCCCCCTCGCCCCCCGCTCCAGACCCCAGCATCCAGCCCCAGCCTCCAGCTCCAGCCTCCAGCCCCCAGCCCCCAGCCCCCAAGCCCCAGCCCCAGTCCCCCGCCCCAGGCCTCCAGACCCGAGCCCCTAGCCCCAGCCCCCAGCCCCCAGCCCCCAGCCTCCAGCCTCCAGCCTCCAGCCCCAGCCCCCAGCCTCCAGACCCAAGCCTCAAGACCCCAGCCTCCAGCCCCCAGCCTCCAGCCCCCAAGCCCCCAGACCCCAGCCTCCAGAACCCCAGCTCCAGACCCCAGCCTCCAGCCCCCAGCACCCAGCTCCAGCCCCCAGCCCCCAGCTCCAGGCCACCACCCCCGCTCAGCCCCAGGCCACCAGCCCCAGCATCCAGAACAAGCCTCCAGACCCCAGCCTCCAGACCCCAGCCTCCAGACCCCAGCCTCCCAGGGGGGACCCCAGCCTCCGACCCCCAGCCTCCAAGCCCCAAGACCCCAGGGACTCCAGACCCTAGCCCCTAGCCCCCAGCCTCCAGCCCCCAGCCCAAGCCCCTAGCCCCTAGCCCCCGCCTCCAGCCCCAGCCCCCCAGACATCAGTTAAGTAATACACCATGGATGTGGCTTACTCTGATAGAGCCATAGAAGTACGCCACCCTCCCCTGGGCTAGGCCCCCCTCCTCCGCCTCCTCATCGCCGGGCTGGCTCTGGGCAGCAAGTAGCAATTCAGCTACAGTCTGTGTAACTCGATTGGCGCCTACGTTGAAAATAGGCACTAGGGCTTCTGTTGATGGATCTGTACCGCCATTTTCACTGGGGTCCACCGGAAATATGTGGGATGTGCAAGTACGGATGTGTGCCACCTCAGCAGGGGGGAATCCGATGAATAGGACTGCTGACTCAGCCAGCTGGGGTGCCTGGTAGAGTAGTTAGAAGTAACAGCCAGGGAGAGAAGAGTGAGGGGGGTGAAGGGGTCAGGGAGAGCGGGAGGTGGGGGAGTCGAGAGGGGGGCCACGGGAGTTCAGGTGGAGCGGGGAGGAGGGGCAGGCGAGGGCGGTGGAGGGGCGTGGGGGAGGGGTTGATGGCAGGGAGGGGGTGACGGGGGTGTCGCTGGGGAGGGGCGAGGGGAGGAGGCCGCCGGCGACGACGGGAAGGAGGGCCGGGGGACGGGACGGGGTGGGAGGGGCGCTGAGGGAGGGGGCCCCACCTGGGGGCGAGGGGCCGGGAGACTTTCCAGAGGGCTGGGGAGGGGTTCGCTGTGATGGACGGGAGGGGCTGTGTGTTCTGTAGGGAGGAGGAGGGGCGGTGAGTGGTGAAGGGGGGCTTGAAGAGCATTGTTTGCCTGCTCTTCGACCCGGGGGCGCGAGACGTGCCTGCGTTCTGGCATGCGCAGCTCGGCGTGGAGGTGCGGTCCATTCCGCGTGGGAGGGGTGGTGAGGGGGTGGCGGAGAGGGGGCGGAGGAGGGGCGGGGGGGGTGGGGGGCGGGGCGGGGGGTTCGCGAGAGAGGGGGCAGGACTGAGGTGAGGGGACGGAGAGGGGGGACGGGGGTGGCGGGTTGAGGGGGATGGAGAGGGGTGAGGGGGGCGTGAGGGGGGGGGGATGAGGGGGGGTGGGTTTAGGGGGTGAAGGAATAGACACAACACAAACACATGATTATTGGACAGACTGACCCCAACATAGCCTTAGAACCCCATCATTACACTCACACTCTCACAAACACACCTGACACACACTCACGCCTTCACACGCACACACAGCCCCACCCTCACACACAGCACACACCGCTTTCTTCCTAACACACCACTGAAGCCCCCACCTTCTCACACTTCTCACACATCACAGCCCCAACCTTTTGAAAACATCCACCAGGCCCCACACTCACAAATAACACAGCCCCCACCTCTTCAACATCCACAGCCCCCCACCCTCACACATCCACAGCCCCACCCTCACACATCCACAGCCCCACCCTCACACATCCACAGCCCCACCCTCACACATCCACAGCCCCACCCTCACACATCCACAGCCCCACCCTCACACATCCACAGCCCCACCCTCACACACACTCACACTCACAAACGCACACACACACAGCACACACCGCCCCCAACACAGCCCCACAGCCCCCACCCTCACCCTCATACTCACACACACACACCACACACCGCCCCCCCAACACAGCCACACAGCCATCCCCCAACACACACTCACACTCACAAACGCACACACACACAGCACACACCGACCCCAACTCAGCCCCACCCTCACCCTTATACTCTCACACACACAGCACACACCGACCCCATCACCCCCCCACAGCCCCACCCTCACCCTCATACTCACACACACATCACACACCGCCCACAACCCCCTCCATACAGACCCACCCTCACGCTCATACTCACGCACACAGCACACAACACACACCCACAGCCTCACCCCACCCTCACACACACAGCACACACCGCCCCCAACACAGCCCCATTCTCACGCACACTCTCACACACCTCTGGCACATCCTCACAAACACACTCACACACACACAGCACACACCACCCCCAACACACACAGCCCCACCCTCACCCTCAAACACAGAGCACACACCACCCCCAACACAGCCCCATCCTCACACTCACACTCACCCACACACCCGACACATCCTCTCTCACACACACACACACTCAGCCGAACAACCCCACCCTCACACTGACACCCACACACCTGACACATCCTCTCACACACACACACACACAATCACAAACACACACACACAGCACACACCGCCCCCAACACACACCCACAGCCCCACCCTCACCAACACACACACTGACACATGCACACACACAGCACACACCGCCCCCAACGCACCCCCACAGCCCCACCCTCACCCTCACACATACTCACACCCGCAGACCTGACACATCCGCACACACCCTCACACACACAGCCCCCAACACAGCCGCACAACCCCACCCTCACACCCGCACGCACACACACACGCACCAACACGCACGTGCACAGCACCCCCCCCCACCCACCCACCCACCCACCCTGAACACACACACACTCACACACAGCTCCCAACACTACGCCCGCACAACCCCCCCCTCACACCCAACACCCACCCCACACTTACACACAGCCCCACCAACCACAGCCGCACAACCCCACCCTCACACCCACACACACACAGTGCACACCGCCCCATACAGAGCTGCAAACCCCATTTACACACCTGGCTCATCCTCACACACATCATCACAGCCTTTCACGAACCCTCACAACCTCACACACCCCACGCACACCCAGACACACCCTCACGCTCACACATGCACACAAACACACACACTCGATCACACACCTGACCCCCCCCCCCCCACCCACCCCACCCCACCACCACCACACACACACACACACACACACACACAAACACACACTACCGCCACCACCACACACACATACATAGTAACCCTCACTCCTATACCCACCCACCCACCTAACAAACCCTCTCTCACACTAACACACCTGATGCACTGGAGCTGCCCCAATGCTGGCCTCCACTCCCCCCCCAGCACCACATGCCAGCAGGCGCCTCCCGTACCCTGTCCCGCCCAGGCATGGGGCGAACGCGCATGCTTCAACACGATGGGAGGTGGCGTGGGCAGACATGCCTCCAAGCATGCGCGCGCATCGCTCCTGCATGGGTCGCTTGCATGCGGCTCGGATGGGAATTCTAACTGACGGGGCCAATTGGGGGCACGAGCCCAAAGCGATGCGGCCGAGCAACCCGGTCATTGAATTAGAAGCAGGTGTAGGATGAGAAGTCCGGAGCTTGTGATGCCGGTGATAGGTAATTAAAGCGGAAGCTTAAAACGAAACCATCTAGTGATTGATGAGGAGGTCCAGGTGGCGCTCAAATCGGATTGCGCCTATGCGACTTGCTCTGCGACCTGCGAATTGGTTGTTTGGTGTGCGCAGGCGTCTCAATTGGCGAGCTTGGGCAAGTTGGATGCCACGTGCACACTGGGTCTGTTGGTGTACTGCTCCAGGGCGGGCAGCCGATACAGATGACCTGGACAACTTGAACCCGTCATTCCGTAAGCAGTTATATTATAAAATCATGCGATGACAGGCTGTAATTAGGAGCGTGCCAAAGTATTTGAAACGTGGTAGCCATTTGTGCCTCCACACTCGGAGGGGTGAACAGCCTGGGGGGCTGAGGGATTTAATTATTTCAATAAAAAAAAGTAAAAAAATGCAAGCAAACCAAACCTAGTCAAACAAAGCCAAGCAAAACCGAACCAAGCCGGCACACTTGACTTCATTTCTTTAGATATAGAGATAGAGAGATAGATACAGTAGTTGTTACAGTCCAGAGGTAGTCCAAAAAGGCTAAAGGGACTTGCCCAACTGACAGGGGGGGCGGGGAGGGAGGGGGGGGGGGGGGGGGGGGGGGGGGGGGGGGGGGGGGGGGTGGGGGGGGGGGGGGGGCTATAACGAAACAACGCTGATGAACTGAACCCCAAACAATCGTTTTACAGGTGGGGGCCCTTAGTTCGTGCTATACCGGTAGTAAAAATGTAATTATTTGATCTGTACTTACTTCACAATAGGAAAATCCAAGGCCAATTTATAGATGTAGCTGCTCGGCAACTACGATCAGTTCGTTTGAGCCCGGGAAATCATCTACAACTCCTTTTGACTCGATTAAGGACGCCTGGTGGCGCGTCCCGAATGAAATGAATTGAATCCTTAATTCAATGTTTTTTAATTAATGTTAATTCAATTGTATTTAATGTTGTGTTGTTTTAATTCGATTTGCTTTACATTGTATTTAATGTTGCATTGTTTTAATTCGATTTGCTTTACATTTTATCATCTCCACCTCCAGTTGACTCCATATGAGGATTATTATCCGCCACAATTCAAAATCTTCTTGTCAACACCAGGGTCGTATAGGACGCTGCGTCCTCCGTCGCAGACGCAACGTCGAAGAGTCTGTTGCTTGCCGGACGCAACATGGGGAAGGTCCGTTGACCAGAGGGAAGGGTCCGTTGCGTCGCAAGACGTAAGCTATTTAATGTGTTGCGTCTCAGGCAGCAGAGCTGGGGTTACTCCTGAAGTACCCTAAACGTTTGGGCAAGTCCTTATAGCCTATGTGGCCTACCCCTAGACTGTGACATACACACACCTGGTCAGCACTCAGAACGTAGGCCCCGTTAAAAACGTATGAGCTAAAGCTTGATGCAGTTATGCAGATAGGAGGGGGGGGAGGGTCGTACACTTTACACAATTAGTACATTTTTCCAGGCAACTTTTTTCATTGCCTAAGACGGTGAACAGCCAAATTGCTGGCTGAAGCAATGTGACCAATGTATGTATGTTACAGTCCAGGGGTAGGAAAAATAGGCTGAAGGGACTTGCCCAACCGTGATAGGAAGGGCTACAAAGAAAAAGCGTTGGTAAAATGAACCCAAAACAATCATTTTACCGACGGGAGGGGCGAGTTCGTGCTACAGCGGATGAAGGTCCGGGTTTTGTTGTAGCGTTCGAGGTCGCTGTCTACCACCGCCATGTCCAGGGTAAAGTAGCTGCCCGTTCCTTACCGCCGTAAGACGGGGCTCCTTTAATACCACGCCCCACCAGGCGTTCTCAGTACTTTAATCCTCAGACCCAAATGACTTTCTGACTCTTATTGTACTTGCCTACCATGCACTACTGTGTTAAGAAACCTCATACCAGTGTTTGTTATTTCAGATTTATTTGAGGAAGACCGTGTAGCTACTCGGGCTACTCGAGTACTCAAGCCTGATTTCAGGAAGAAGCTTAGACCGTTTTCATTACAAGCTCTTCCATAGTATGAACCAGCAGTTGCAGATCTTCTTCCCGAGAGAGACGATGGTCCCCACCCTGTACTGCCACAAGTGTAACATCACACCTCTTAGTACCGCTTTTCCCCCCGACCCCTTGGATCAGCTCAACCAATCGTACTGAGGTGGAAAGCGGTACAACCTCATCATCAGACCCGTGGAGAATTTTAATCGGGCAGACTAGTTGCTCTAGAGGTGAGATGGTGCTGGTGGTAGCTGGTAGAGTGGTGCTGGTGGCAGGTTTAGGGTCCATATTGGACATGACATGCTGTTGCTCTAGAGGTGAGGTGGTGCTGGTGGCAGCTGACAGAGTGGTGCTGGTGTCAGGTTTAGAGTTCATGCTGGACATGGCATTTTGTTGATCTAGAGGTGAGGTGGTGCTGGTGGCAGCTGGCAGAGTGGTGCTGGTGTCAGGTTTAGGGTTCATGCTGGCCATGGCTTGTTGGTTTGTGCTGGTTGGATATTGTGGATTGCTGCTGATGATAGCTTGTGGGTTTGTGCTGGTGTCAGGTTTAGGGTTCACGCCGGTCATGGATAGTTGGTTTGTGCTGGTTGTATATTGTGGGTTGCTGCTGATTGTAGGTGGTGGGGTGGTGCTGCTTGTAGCTAGAGGATTCATGCTGGTCTCAGCTGGTGGGTTGGTACTGTACCAGGTTTTAGATTCAGATTGGACGTCTAGGACTCTCTGCAGCATTGGCTGGCATCTCTGTAATAGAGACGAAGGTCCAGGTCCAGGTCTGGGTCCAGTTCCAGTTCCAGGTCCGGGTCCAATTCCAGTTCCAGGTCCGGTTGATGTTGAACAGTGTTGGTGTAAGAGAGACAGAGGTTGGCCCTGTGGTGTGTATGAGTTATAATCAGGGACTACAAAACACACTCAAGGAATCACACCACACGCAAGGCAATACTGGTCAAGTCGTGTCCGATCCATAGGTTAAACATCAGACTACACGACACACACTTACATCCCTTACTTCAGTAGGTTTCTGTTTGCCTCCTGCTTTGTTAATGTATATTATTTGAAATAAGGTTTTACTTGTTTATGAGTGATAATCATGTTGCTGTTGTATCTGCAGCTGTCGGTGGATACATTGGAGGAGCTTGCACATTTCCAAGATTCACAGCCCTATGCTGCTGGCAGATGTATGCGTATGTAACAGTCCAGGGTAGGCCAAATAGGCTAAAGAGACTTGCCCAACTGTGACGAGGGGGGAGGAGAGAGGGGGGAGAGGGGGGGGAGGGGGGGAGAGGGGGGGGGGGAAGGGGGGGAGAGAGGGAGGGGGGGAGAGAGGAGAGGAAGAGAGAGAGAGAGGGGGAGGGGGGGAGAGAGAGGGAGAGAAGAGAAAAGGGAAAGAGAGAGAAAGAGAGGTGGGAGAGGAGAGCGAGGGGGTAGAGAGAGAGAGAGAGAGAGAGAGAGCGATGATGAGGAGAGAGACGAGGAGAGAGGAGAGAGAGGAGAGCAGAGAGAACTAGAGAATGACTCAACTAGCAACTAGTAACGTTTGGTTTAGATTCGCTAAGACCTGCGCTAATATGATTAGTTTCCCCTTTTCTGGGCTGGAACTGAACTGGAAAGGGAGAGAGGGGGATACACACATACACACATACGTTTCCAAATAATGTACACATATACATACGCACATGCAAGCACACAGAATTGCAATCCAACATCTCCATCCTCAGGGCAGCCCAGGTACCGTGACTGGAGCCTAGCCGTCCCCTCCAGTATGTAGCGTCCTCTGCTCCTCCTGCTCACTCAAGCCTTACCAACAACCATGCATATATGTATATATATGTATATATTTATATATATATGGGATTTTCTGTGAACGGTTTGCGAACTTTTCGTTTGACGTGAAGGTCTCCAAAACCACACGACGGATATGGACAATTGCGGAACTGTACTGCCGACTCGCTGATGCCTGCAAAATTGAATCTCTACAACTTCTATCTCCACATTACGCCCTGTGTGTGTATATATATATATACACACACGCCGCATGTCTCTCAAGCCTTACCAACAACCATGCATAAATACCGGTATACACATACCCCTGCAAACACACACACACACGAACACACACACATATATATATACACACACATACCCCTGCAACAACAAGCTGGACCAACAACCATCCACATACATATATACACATCTCTGCACACACCTGTACAAAGAATTGCAAACCAACATCTCCATCCTCAGGGCTGATCAGGTACCTGAGGAGTAGACACACAAATTGAGGCAAACATACTCCGTGAAGTGGAGTGGAGTGTGTGTGTGTGTATCTCACAGGGATTTGAGGCAGACAAACTGCGTGGGGCAGAGGGGAATGGTGTGGAATGGAGTGGAGTGCAGTGGAGTGGAGTGGTGTGCAGTGGTGTGTGTGAGTGTGGTGGTGGTGGTGTGTGGGGTGAGGGGATGCCACATGGACAGGAGCCTACACATACATACTACGTGGAGTTTAGTGTAGTGGAGTGTAGTGGGGTGTAGTGGACTGGAGTGAACTGGATTGTGTGTGTGTGTGGATGGGTGGGTGGGTGGGGGGGAAATCACATGGAATGGAGCATATTGGGTATATATATTATATTATTATATTGAGTACCACACGGAACAAACCAATCAATGCACTTCCAAACCTCACCTGCTTAGATATCTCCAAAGTAGCCGCCCTCAAGCTCTGCACCAAACTCCACACCCATGCCACTGTCTCCTTCCATTCCATTGTCGCATGCAGAAGACACATGGAACACGCCCCAAACCCTCCCCCAGGGGGATGATAGCCCCCCCCCCCCCCCCCCCCCATTGGTGGTTGGCCGCAGTGAAAGCAAACGGGCTGGCCCCCTCAACCTCACGCCTCGTAACAAGGCGTACTATTTATTTATTTATTTGTGGAGTGTGTTTGTGTGTGTGGTGTGTTTCGTGTGTGTGTGTGTGTGTGTGTGGGTGGGGGGGGGGGGATATCACACGGACTGGAGCCTATACAAACAAACTGTATGGATGGGAGCAGAGTGGGAGTGGTGTGGTGGTGTGCGTGTGTGCGTTGGAGGGAGGAAGGGGGGGGGGGGGGGGGGGGGGGGGGAGGGTGATATTGCTTGGAATGGAGCCTATACATACTAACTGTATGGAGAGGAGTGGAGTGGAGTGAGGTGGAGTGGAGTGGAGTGGAGTGGTGTGGTGTGGAGTGGAGTAGAGTGGAGTGGAGTGGTGTGGAGTGGAGTGAAGTGGAGTGGAGTGCAGTGGAGTGAGGTGGAGTGGAGTGGAGTCTCTGTGTGTTGTGTGTGGTGGTGGTGGTGGTGGTGGGGGGGGTGGGGAGGGGATCTCACAGGGACTGTTGCTTAGGCATACATACTGCATGTAGGGAGTGGAGTGGAGAGGAGGGGAGTGGACGGGAGTGTTTGTGTGGTGTTGTGGTGTTGTGGTGTTGTGGTGGTGGTGTGGGTGTTGTAGTGATGTGGGTGTTGTGTGTGTGTGTGTGGTCGGTCGGTGGGGGGGGGGGGGGAGGGGATTTTCACCGTTGTACTGGCGCCTATAAATAACCATACTGTAGAGTGGAGTGGAAAGGTTTTTGGTGTGTGGTTTTGTTGTTGGCGCTGCGTGTGTGGTGGTGTTGGTGGATGGACCTTTTTTTGTTTATGTGTAGTCGTGTGGGTGAGAGCGCCTTTGTGTGTGTGTGTGTGGTGTGGCGGGGGGGGGTGTTGTTTGGGGGGGGGGGGGGGGGGGGGGGGGGGGCGGGGGGGGGGGGTCTTCACAGGGACTGAGCCTACCATAAATACTGCATGGGCTGGAGTGATAGTGGAGTGGGGTGGAGTGTGTGCTGGGTTGTGTGTTGGGTGTGTGTGTGTGGGGGGGGGGGGGGATCTCAAGGGACTGGAAGCCTCTACACATAAATACTGCATGGAGTGGAGTGAAGTGGACGGAGTCCGCTGAGTTTTGTCTTTTGTGGTGTGTGTGTGTGTGTGGTGGCGGGGGGGGGTGATTGGGGGGGATCTCTATTCAGCGGGACTGGAGCCTACCCACAGAAATATGCATGGAATGGATGTTGTGAAGAGTGGATAGGAGTGAGATGCTTGTGCTGTGCTGCGGTGTGCCGTGTGTGTGTTGTGTGTGTGTGGTGGGTGCGCTCCCCCCCCCTCTTTTTGCGTGGGGGGGGGGGGGGGGGATATCAACAGGGACTGGAGCCTACACATAAATACTGCATGGAGTGGAGTGAAGTGGATCGGAGTGAGTGTGTGTGTGTGTGTGTGTGTGGATCTCACAGGGACTGGAGCCTCTACATACAACCTGCATGGGTGAGTGGAGTGGAGTGGAGAGGAGCCAGGAGTGGCCCAGTGGAGTGGAGCCCCCAGTGTGTGTGTGGTGGTGTGTGGTTTTGGGTGTGTGTGTGGGTGGGTGTGTGTGTGCTGGTGTCGGGGGGGGGGGGGGGGGTTGTTTTTTGTTGGGGGGGGGGGGGGGGGGGGGGGGGGAGATCTCACATGGACTGTAGCATATACATACATCTATATAAATGTAGACATACTGGAATGCTTCACCAGCGAATTTCTGACCGGCCCTTTTTCGCCTGACCGGCGACATCAGTCGCCGTGTCACTACCGCCCGGCCAGCTTCGCCCAGCCAAATTCGAGAACCCAAAGAGCCGATTCGCGAAGCCATTAGCGCGCGCTAATTTCGTGTAGACATTCACCCATGTTTTGACAGGAAGATATTTGAATGACAACTTCCTCTCCTCCGAGGTCATCTGCTGACCCTTGGATCGCTTTGCATGGCGCTCCGTTTAATAGTTATCAATATTTTGCTTCTTGATTCGGCCTGCGGTTCATGCTCCATGATGGATGTTAGCGGTCGTAATGGACAGGCAGAGGAACAGATTGCAGCTGCCAGGAGGGCCAGCAACACCGCCAGTCGGCGCTCAAGGCGAGCTTGCATGAGCAAGGAAGAAAAGGACATAGCCAATAGGGCGCGCAGAGCTTAGGCCCATGGCGCCACTTTTATGTAAGGGCAACGACGCTTTCGGCGAATTTCATCTTCCATACTGCATCATAGCAAGAGTACTTGGGCTCAACTTTAATTGCGTCTTCTCAGACAGCTCCATGTCTAAGGCCAGGCTCGGAGGTGGAGCGAGATCGGAACTCGGGTCAGAGCCAGGCTGGTGATCTATTCCCGGTGTGCGACGTTCAAATGGTAAAGTCATCGGACCAAGTTGCAAGCTTTGTCTAGGTAGCCACGAAGCATACTTGGGGAATGCACACGGTACACCTACATGTAGGGGGGAAGGTCTGGCTAGGCCTCATGGGGACCATGAGCACTCCCCACATAGGCAAGCCTTAATGGGGGTGCCTAGGCAGTGTCATGTGGCATATATCTGCAAGTACAAGGCACATGTTGCACACCTTGCAGCTCTACCTCCTATGGATGTGTACTCCATGTATCCCCCAAACACGCCACTTGTTTTTCAATAGAGCGGTCGAACAACTTAGAGACAGGTTACGGGGTACAAAAGTACGGGTAGTACATGGAGACAAATGAGTACGCCTTGCCTTGGTGGCTTTGGTAGCCTCGGTGGCGCGTTCAATCGATTGATGGATAATCTGACGGCTTGCATGCCTGCATTCCTGCTAATGGGAATTGCTCTGCGATTCAACTAAGTTAGTCGTGCTCTGCCATTCTGCTGAGGTTCTTGCGCTCAGCAATTCTGCTATGGTTCTTGCGCTCAGCAATTGTGCTAAGTTCGATGCGCTCTGCCATACTGCTGAGGTTCTTGCGCTCAGCCATTCTGCGATGGTTCTTGCACTCAGCAATTCTGCTCAGGTAGATGCGCTGAGCAATTCTGCTGAGGTTGTTTGTTTTTCAATCTCGCAGTTTGGTAACACGATGTACATCAGTACTGCAGTTCATCTCTTGGCAGAACATCTGACTGGGCTGTAATTTTGTTATGTAAGAGAACTTACTCGATAGAACAAACTCACAAGCATCACAGAGACACCCATACGTCGCAAGACACCCATACGTCGCAAGCGCGAGACCGGTCCCGGGCAGAATTGTCTTTTGCAGAATATCCGTAGCATGCCAGCTCAGCAATGGCGTACGAAGGACGGTGTACAAAGTACGCTAAGTCGACAAGTGTGCAAGTGGTCACTTGTTTTTCAATCTCACCCAACCATAGCTTGCAACTTGGTCCGTTCACTTGTACGTTTTTAAGTTCCACCCTTGGTTTGTGTGTGTAACGTGAATAGCCTATTTACATCAAATTTGAGGCATGGGAATACAAGGAGCACCCAGCAAAAGGATGGCCATGCACCACATCAATAAATTACTTGTAAAAAGGCCCAACTGCAGCCCATACACAATGTGATGAATCCATCTTCACAAGAAATGTACAAAAATAAACATACATGGGCTTAAACTTTGGGGACCCTACAACAAGCGTCAACGTGATGCCGGCGCTGCCCGACCCGAGGACCTACGCCAGGCTGATAATCAAGCCAGGCGTGAACAACGCCATGCCAAGCCTCATGAAGGACGCGAAGCTGCTAACCCAATCCAGGCGTGAAGAGTATGCTCCCCAACCTCAGGAGTTACGCCAGCCTCATAATCAAGCCAAACCCATATCGTCATGCTTTTTTCTCCATCTGCGAGCGTTGCCACCATTCATTTGACGCATTCTCACTTTTGCCATGCCCATCGCATCGCATTCGTCATGGTTGGCACCCAGTTGTTGCGAATTATTTGACTTGGTTCAGATCGCCATGGCCATTCCGTCCCCTGCACACTCTCACGCTTGCCACGCTCATCCCATCTTTGCAAGCTCTTTTCGTTGTATCGAATATCGTGAAACACGTTGCTGCCATTTTTGCTGTTCCGAGTGTTAATCGGGTATCGACTGGGGCACTGCACGAGAAGAAGAAGCTGTAGGTTTGTAGCCATGCAATTGCACCGGTCCAGTGTTCTCGGAGTGATCGGAATCTGAGCGTTCGCAAGTTGTTGGTCATTTAAAGCACAGCCTGCCCCTCTTTCTGCACGATTGAATCCCACAGGGTGAAGTGAAGCGTACAAGGTAGGGAGAAGAAGATTGTGTGTGCGTGATGGTGGTTGGGGTATGGGAGGGTAAGGGGGAGGAAGGTGATAGAAAGAGAGTGTGTGTGGATGGGGTGGGGGTGAGGGGTCAGGAGAGGTTGGGGGAAGTAGGGGAGACTGTGGGTCTGGATGGGGGGGAGGGGGATGGGGGGGGGGGGGGGGGGGGGGGGATGGTATGCATGTATGACAGGTGGGAGGCCACAGCTGAAGCAGAAGGGGAATAGGTAGGGAGAAGAGGTGTGTGTCTGTGGGTGCAGGGGAAGGTGGTGGTAGTGGTGGGGTGGGGAGGGGGTGGGGGTGTGTGGGAGGGGGTGGGGGGGCGGGATCTCACATGGACTGTAGCATATACATACATACATACTGCATGGAGTGGAGTGGAGCGGAGTGGAGTGGAGTGTGTGTGTGTGGTATGTGCTGTATGTGTGTGTGGTGGCGGGCCCCCAGTTTGACAGAGACATGGAGTTATGTTCCCATAGCATGACCCAGTGGCAGGACACAATAGCATCCACAGAAAATGTATTGGGTCTTTATCCCGTTTCAATTGGCTTACCAAGATTAAGCAGGTTCCCCATCTGGAAATTGTTTTTGGTTACTTGCAGCAGCATCTTTGTCCCGCTTTGACGAATGGATTAATGGTAGGGCTCTTTGAAACAAAAAGGCCGTGACTGACTAGGCCCCCCCAAATCAAACCGTCATCTCACCGTGGCTGACTAGGCCCCGCCAAATCACACCATGATCTCACCGTGACTGACTAGGCCCCCCCAAATCTCACCGTCATCTCACCGTGACTGGAGTCTAGCCTTCCCCTCTTGTAGTGCTCGCTGCTGCTGTTGCTCACTCAAGCCACGCCAGAAGGATTGGCTTGCATCTACGGCCGGGTTGACCAGTAGCAGCCCCACCACACGCTTGGGATACAGAAGGGCAAGCCAGACAGCCAGCCAGCCTCCCAACGAGACCCCCAAAATGATGACGCGATGTGCTCTGACTACGTGACGCAGCACCTGCTCCAAGTGGCAATACATTATAAAATGTATGAATAGCTGTGAATATAATGAATTATAATCTATCTTGAATTTATCCTGAAAATCTGTGATCATCTTGACAACTTGACTTGGCTTGCATCTACAACTTGGCTTGGCTTGGCTTGGCTTGCATCTACAACTTGGCTTGACTTGGCTTGCATCTACAACTTGGCTTGGCTTGCATCTACAGCCGGGTTGGCTTGGCTTGCATCTACAACTTGGCTTGGCTTGGCTTGCATCTACAGCCGGGTTGGCTGGGCTTGCAGCTACAACTGGGCTTGGCTTGGGTTGCATCTACAGCCAGGTTGGCTTGGCTTGCATCTACAGCCGGGTTGACCAGCAGCAGCCCCACCACACGCTTGGGATGCAGAAGGGCAAGCCAGAGTGGGAGACAGCCCCCCAAATGATGACGCGATTTGCTCTGACGGTGTGGTGTAACACCTGTGCCAAGTGACTTTATATAAATCATAATCAATATAGCACCTGCTCCAAGTGATTATATATACAAATTACAATGAATTGAGTTTGCTCTTGAATCTACACTGACAATCCTGGAAAAGTATACCTAGCTGGCAGCTACTACCTAACAAGACCCCCAAAATGATAACGCGATTTGCTCAGACGACATGACGGAACACCTGTCCAGACAGATTTCATGCAAATAAATGACAATCAATTGAGTTTGCTTTGAAAATATCCTTGGTGTTGGGTAAAAGATGTGTGTGTGTGCGTGGTGGTGGTGGTGGGGAGGGGAATTTGCTCTGACGACAAGACGTAACACCTGTCCAGAGAAACTTTATGTAAATAAATGACAATCAATTGAGTTTGCTTTGAAAATATCCATGGTGTTGGGTAAAAGATGTGTGTGTGTACGTGGTGGAGGTGTGCGTGTGTGTGTGTGTGTGTGTGTGTGGGGGGGGGGGGGGGGGGGGGGGGGGGGGGGGGGTTGCTCTGACGACAAGACGGTACACCTTTTCAGAGAGATTTTACTTTTAATATATACTTTGTGTTGGGTGAAAGATGTGTGTGTGTGTGTGCGTGGAGGGGGAAAGGATTTGCTCTGACGACGTGATGCAACACCTGCTCCAAGTGACTATACATGTAAGTACATTACAAATTATTGGGCTGCTGCCCCACCACACGCTTGGGATGCAGAAGGGCAAGCCAGAGAGCGAGACAGCCCCCCAAATGATGACGCGATTTGCTCTGACGGTGTGGTGTAACACCTGTGCCAAGTGACTTTATATAAATCATAATCAATATAGCACCTGCTCCAAGTGATTAAACATGTAAGTACATTACAAATTATTGAGTTTGCTCTTGAATCTATCTTGGTAATCTAATCCAACCCCCTAATCCTTATAACTTTTAGCAAGCTCGCAGCTGCAGCCCAATGAGAACCCCAAAATGATGACGCAATTTGCTATGACGACGTGACGTAACACCTGCTCCAAGTGACTAAATATATAAATTACAATTAATTGAGTTTGCTCTTGAATCTACCTTCTAATCCTTATAACGTTTAGCTAGCTCGCAGCTACTGCCTAACGAGACCTCCAAAATGATGACGCGATTTGCTCTGACAACGGGACGTAACACCTGCTCCAAGTGACTTTATATAAATTATAATTAATACAACACCTGCTCCAAGTGAATTTATATAAATTATAATTAATACAATACCTGCTCCAAGTAAAAATAAGACCAGCTCCAAGTGCCTGTAAATAAATTATAAGTAATGTGACACCTGCTCCAAGTGAATATATCTTTTATAATTAATGTAATACCTGACCCAAGTGACTACATATATAAATTAATGTAAGACCTGCTCCAAATGACTATTAATAAATGATAATTAATGTTGCACCTGCTCCAAGTGAATACATATCATTTATAATGAATGTAACACCTGCTCCAAGTGACTACATACATAAATTAATGTAAGACCTGCTCCAAGTGACTATTAATACATGATAATTAATGTGCACATGCTCCACGGACTATATCATTTAATTAATCGTTAACACATGACCAGGATGCTTCTAATTATAATGAAATTAACACCCTGTCCAAGTGCTATTACATAATGATAATTAATCGTTGCACGGCTCAAGGAGACGTGTATACAGGAGGATGAGACTACAACCGCCGCAAGAGTCAAGGGGTACTATTAGTGACTATATATAATAAATAATTAAGATAAACACCTGCTCCAAGTGACTACAATTACATTATTTATTTACTATACACCTCTCCCAAGGGACGAATATAAAAACTAATGAATTATAACACGGCTGCCCAAGTGACACAGAGACAGAGGCGGACGACGAACATACACCGGACGCCAAGTGGACTATATATAATAAATAATTAATATAACACCTGTCCAAGGGACTACATAACATTATATTACTACTGACCTCCTCCAGGGGATATATATAATACATTAATTAATAAACACCTGCTCAGTGACCTGATACATAAAATTATGATTACTACTACACCTCCTCAAAGTGACTATATATAATCAAATAATTAATCGACCGCTCAAAGGGATACATATCATTCTTATTACTACGACACCTCCTCAAAGGACTTATATAATAAATAATTAATATAACACTGCTCACGGATACAATACATTATTATTACTACTACACCTCCTCCAAGTGACTATATATAATAAATATTATTATAAACACCTGCCTCAAGTAATACATATCATTTCTATTACTACTACACCTCCTCCAAGTGACTATATATAATAAATAATTAATATAACACCTGCTCCAAGTGACTACATATACATTATTATTACTACTACACCTCCTCCAAGTGACTATATATAATTAATAATTAATATAACACCTGCTCCAAGTGACTATATAAATAAATTGAAATTAATCGAGTTTGCACACACACATGCAATCGCATTCAACCCTTTGACATTCAACACACACACACAAATACACACACAGACAAACCTGCTCAACATCTTGCAGCCAATCGCATTCAACCTTTTGACATTCAACACGCACAAACACATACACACACATGCAATCAAATTCAACCCTTTGGCATTCAACATATATACACACACACACACCCACCCACACACACAAACACATACACACACATGCAATCAAATTCAACCCTTTGGCATTCAACATATATACACACACACACACACACACACACACACACACACAAACACATACACACACATGCAATCAAATTCAACCCTTTGGCATTCAACATACGCACACACACACACACACATAAACACAGATGCACTCATACACACACAAACACACAAAAAACAGAGACACATACAGACACACCTGCTCAGCATCTTGCAGCCAATTGCATAGAACCTTTTTACATTCAACACACACACACAGACACACACAATCATACACACACATCCAATCGCATTCAACCCTTAGACATACATCACACATACACATAAGCACATACACACACACATACATACACATACACACATACACACATACATACACATACACATACACACATACACAAATACACACACACACACATACACACACACATACACACACATACACACACACATACACACACATACACACATACACACACACACATACAAATAAGCTCATACATACATACATACATACATACATACATACATATATATATATGTAGACATACTTGAATTTCTGAGAAAAGTTCGCGAACCCGACCTGGCGATAGCTGGCTTTCAACTTAATTAGCGTTACTAATAGCGATACACCCAACTACCCACCCTGGCTATTGGCTGAATTCGCGGGTTAGTAATAGCGTATCTCCCATCTCCCCACTCCAGTCCCCACACAGATTTCGGAAGAAAGAGCAGATGAATGCAAAGCCATAAATCTCCTTCCGCATTCCCAATTTTCGAATTGACAAAGCAGATGAATGCGAATCGATCAATTTTCTTCCGCATTCGATCTGAGCGCCACTGTAGACCAAGTATGGCGCTCAGACTCATTGTCTACAATCTTTTGCCACTCGATGCATGCATGCGCACAATCAACCAGATTTAGGCAGAAGGAATACAGCCAGCAAACTTCTCGATGCGGTCTTCTGCTCATGCTCCACGATGCGTGCCAACGGTCCTAATGGACATGAGGGCGCGTAATACCGCCAGCCAGCGCTCAAAGTGAGCTTGCCAGAGCAGGAGAGGAAGGGCTAACAAGAATTTCCACGATTCCACCATTGCCATTTCTTTATATTACCATGCTTCTTTTCTCCGCCTGCGAGCGTAGCCACCATTCATTTCACGCATGCGCACTTTCACCATGCCTGTGCATCAAGTGTGTCACGGTTGGCATCCAGTGGATGCGAGCAGCCATTTCCTTCCCATTTCTCGCACTTGGACCGCTCATCCTATCTTTGCGATCTCTTTTCATTGTATCGATGATCGTTAAGCACGACGCTGCGATTTTTTATTCAGCAGGTGTTGACCGGACGGAAGTCGAGTTTATACCATAGAATCAGGAAACATGTCCCACGCAGTATGCTGTACTGAGGACAGAGGGTAGAGTTGGCTGAATGAGGTATTTTGAGGTCAATAGACATATCCCCGGCCCAATTGCATGTAAAGAAGATGCTCCAGGCAAGTCGTAATGCGGCGCGAGCCCAGTTTTCTCCGCGGGATTCAATCGTTCGCAAGTCGGTGGATTGGATCCGCTTGGTTAAATCACCCACAGGTCTGCCTTTTGTCCCCCCTAAGTCTTCTTCCCGATCAAATCTCGCAGCTAAAGTGGCAGGGTAGGGAGCGGTAGGGAGAAGAAGGGAAGACTGATGAGTGTGTTTGTTTTTGTGGGTTTTGGGCCTTGGGGGTGGGCAGGGGGAGGA
>JACBWV010000610.1:76838686-76843290 GCA_013435795.1 Chlamydomonas sp. ICE-L
AGGACTGGGCTGGGGTATCAGGAGCTAGGTTTATACTTGACATTGGACGGCGATGATGACTAGAAGCTTTTGTTGCTGGTGTGATCGTCTGAGGTGTGAGGCCTGATTGCCTTGGTAGTGGCTTGTGCGCTGTTCTGAAGGGGGTGGCCTGGGTTGTGAGGCCTGGTTGCCTTGCTGCTGGGTTGTGTGCTGTTCCAAAGCTGGTGGCCAGGGATGCAATGTTTAGCTTAGTATGGGCAAAGCCCATAGTAAGATAAACGATGCCTGGTCGCCTAGGTACTGGCTTGGAGGATCGAGGTTCGTTTGGGTACGTTCGGTGTATTCCAGTACCTTGTGTGAAACGTATGGGTTGAGGTGAGGAGGCATGTTGGTTCGGTCAGAGCAGGCATGTTGGTTCGGTCAGGGTTCGGTAGTTAGCTACGTTCGGGTGGGGTCGGACAGTAGGGCCGTATGCGGGCCGTAAGTTAGCGACAGCTGCTGATCGGCGTTTCCAGTCGGTCAGAGAAAAGGTCCTACCTCCAACCTGGAGTTCACGGTCAAAATGTGAGCTGAGTCACATACAGGCGGGCCTGCATCAGATACGCTTGAGATACGCTCGCGACGCGTGGCACCTGTTGGGCTTGGCAATTTGAAGCATGGCCCTGATTTGAAGCTGCGTTTCAATTCGCTGCGGACAAGCTTGGTTTTTGATCGCATGGGGAACTCGAAGTGCTGCTCGATGCTGCTTCCTTGACTCAGCTCACATATTGCTCCCGTGGTTATGCTCCCGTGAACTCTAGGTAGGATCTATCAAGCTGCGCTGGAAGTATCAGAAGCACAGGATCAGAAAAAAAACTGTGGGGTGATGGTTTGTTTGCAGGAGACAAGAGGGATCTGATCTGACGGTATTCGCTCTGTTGTAAGAAGTCAGTAATAATAATATTATTTTCATCATAACGAAAATCATAATGAAAAGCGTGATAGTTACCCATCCACACCCATCCACGCATTGAAATGAAAACCCTGGCTATCTTCTCATTTATTTTCTAATCCGCAACTACCACCGTTACCGTCTGTCTGTTTTTCACTTGGATCCTTCCCTGACTGTCATCTATTTATCCGGGCAGCGCGCGGAAGGAAGAGGCCAGCAAGCAAGGCAGTCGTTGCACAGTGGGTAAGACAATGCCGTGACCGGAAAGCGGCACATCCAGCCTACTGCACAGTTTTATTCTAGCAAGAACGAAAGCTAGCCGCCAACAATCGAAAGATGCTAATCATTATTCCCGCAATTCAACACAGATCAAGCCAAGCCGACCCTGGCGTATTGCTTTTATTTCTTCCTTTCTGTCCCTTACCACGCCTCTTGTGCGTTTTGCGCATTGTCGCTGAAGGCCAGAGTTGTGCCCAAGAGCCCTTTGTCCAACGGAGACACCGCCTGCTGCTGCCATGAGTTCAGGTGAGAAGTTTTTGGGAATTGGCGTAGATTCATGTATTTTCTCCCGTGTGCGCACCCAATGCAGGCTACTCGCCGAACATGTGTGCGCATTACTCGTCCAACTAACTTGATACAATGGTCATGTAAGCAAGTGGTTTCTAGCAGCGCATCAGACAAAATCGTATTGGGAGATGCGATGCCAAGCCGTTGCTAGCTACTGCGCTGATTAAAAGCCGACCAGCCTCAACCTATGCACTCATCGTCGTCATCATATTATTTTATGTTTCGGTGACATAAGCTGTCTGTAAGGGAGATGCGCTGCAGAGCCATTACTAACTATTGCGCTGCTTATCAGTTGAGCAGCCTCAACCAAGGCACCCGCCATCTTATACATCATAACTGTTATGCTTTGATGGAAAGAAAAAAACGCACTGCGGCGGTGGTGGTACAGGTGGGTAGAACCGTAGAAGGACGAGGGATCGTACCCAGGAGGAAGGGGAGTGTTCGAGTCGGCGACGGGTAAAGAAGACGGAGTGGGTAACATGGACATAATGTACGTTGAGGGGCGTGGAGGGGGCGGGGGAGAGCGAGGAAGGAGCTTGGAGGCAGGGAGCGCCGCTTGCGAAGATTGGCGGGGATTGGGTTCGAAATTGTTGAGGTTCGAGCTGTCCGAGGTTTGGAAGGGTGGAGAGTGGGTTTAAGAGGCCCAGGGTTTGAACGTGACGGACAGACAGATAGACAGACACTTGGACAAAGCGGTGACCCTGGGGGCTCCCGCCCCCAGAAGGGGGGGCTCTGCCAAGAAGGGTGGTGTTGATAGAGGGGAAGATGGTGCCATAGAGTGGCCTATAAGAGTGATGTATAGGTAGAGCGCAGGGTCAGGTGGGTGGCATAGGTGTGGAGGAAGGAAGTGAGAGAGGTGGTGAGATCGGATGGGCGGAGAGGGGGTTGGGGATGAGAAGGGGGGAGGAAGCAGGGCCAGGCGGGAAGACGGGAGAGGTGGTCAAGATGGGAAGAGGAGAAGTCGAGGGTGCAGGAGGAGGAGTTGTCGAGGGCAAAGCGGGTGCTGCGGTCAGCGGCCTCGTTACCAAGGATACCGATGTGGGAGCGAACTTTAAAAAAGTGGTTGGAGAGGAAGAGTGTAGGCGGTCGAAAATGAGGCGGCGGATGGAAAGAAGAAGGGGGAGGTGCTTGTGGTAGACGAGGGAGTGGGGGGAGGAGATGATGCTGCGGCACTGTTTCTTTGTTGGGCTACTTGTAGCAGCTTCTAGGCAGCTCCCTTCCCCTGTCCTTTGGCCAAATCTGAAGCTAGCTAGTGCGTCTGAAAGCTGACATGACAGGCATTCCAATGCTGCAAGCTTTGGGTTTGACCCAGTGGCTGGCTATTGTAGCTGGCGGGAAGCTACCATGAGTAGCCCCCAAAAGAAAAAGTGTGCAGCAGATAAAGTGGAGGCTGGCGACGGAGTCAGCGTAGACGCGTTGGGATTGAGCTGGTGGTGGGTGCTTGCGTGTTGGAGGGCAGCAAGGCCAGGCTTTTCTTTTCAGCTTTTTCCAGCAGCTACTAGGCAGCTTCCCAAGCCAACCACTGTGCTCCCCACCCAAAGCTGTCAGCACTACTGGACAGCTGATTGTATCAGCTTCAAGGTGCACTAGGTCGCGTTAGGTTTGACTGAATAGCCAGTCAGGAGAGCTACCTTGAAGCTGCTGCTTTTAGCTGAAAAGAAAAACACTGCAGCTAGGATGCCAGCAAGTTCAGTGCGAAGGATGGTGTTCATTTCCATTCTGCAGTATCACTGGTAAAATAACAACGAAAATCGACCGGTTGTGGTCGCTTTTGAAGGGTAAGTCCCCAGTTGATTAACCAGTTGGTGTCGGTTGTACGGCCAAAACAAAACAGCCGTTGCCACTGGTCAAATGGTAACAAAAATCTACCTGTTGTGGTCGCTTTTGAAGGGTTAGTCCCCAATTGATTTACTGGCTGTTCTTCCTATTTAGCCCAAACCAGGATCTTATTGTCGTGGATATTATACCAGTGTGCTACAGAGGGTTGGTGAGTCATAGATCTCACCCAACTCATATCCAACAGCAAGGCATTTTTTATTTGAAGTTATGGAGGGTAAGTCCCCAGTTGATTGACTGGCTGTTGTTGTTATAAAGCCAAAACAAGGGTATTATTGTCGTGGTTATTTTACCACTGTGCTTCAGAAGGTTGGCGAGTCGTAGATCTCACCCAAGTACCCAACTCATATCTGACAGCAAGGCATATTTTTATTTGAAGTTGTGAAAGTCAGGAGGTGGGTCTCCCGATATGTATGAAATCGTATATCCAAAAGCAATGCACATTATAATTGTCGAGGTTATTTTACCTGTGTGCCACCTGGGTGGACGTGGTACGCCAAAGAGGAGGGGGGAATAAGAGAAGGCCGCGCCAGTATGGGTGGCTCCGGAGGCATCAGAGATAGCAGAGCCATCGGTGTAGGGAGGTGAGAAGGGAGGTGGCCGGACTGCAGGAGGGGGGGGCAAGGGAGAGAGTTGGGGGTTGGGGGTTCGGGGTATGGGGTGCATGGATGTATGTATGGCTGTAGCATACAACTACATGCCTGCACGGGGTGTGGGGTGTGGGGTGCATGGATGTATGTATAGCAGTAGCATACAACTGCATGCCTGCACGGGGTGTGGGGTGTGGGGTGATGTATGTCTGTATAGTAGTAGCATACAACTGCATACCTGCCGGTGTGTGTGTTGGTGTGGTGGGTGGGTGGTGCAGGGGGGGGCGGAGGGAAGAGAGGAAAGGGGGGAAGGGGGGGAGGGGGGTAGACATCTTTTGACAAGTCTGAGCTGACAATGCTGGAATGAAGGCAGCTTTCGAAAAGTCTGTGCTTGATGCTGTGTAGGTGGGCATGAAGTTTGACTTGCTGCTAGTCCAAAGCTGAGCTGGATGCTGCTGACATAGGAAGGCAGCTTATATGACTAGTCTGACATGAAGGCAGCTATGACTAGTCGGGGGGGGGGGGTCATGAAGGCAGCTTATGACTATTCCTGCTGAAGGCAGCTTTTTTATGACTAGTCTGACATGAAGGCAGCTTATGACTAGTCTGACATGAAGGCAGCTTATGACCAGTCTGACATGAAGGCAGCTTATGACTAGTCTAAGGACGAGGCTGCAGAGAACAACCTCATTTTTGACACC
>JACBWV010000610.1:76851077-76944482 GCA_013435795.1 Chlamydomonas sp. ICE-L
CAATCAACATCCTATGTTTTTGCTGCTTTTCTTATGCGCTGGACCGTTGGCTATGGGTGGAGTTTGGGAGGGTGCCGAGTTAGTGATTGGGGTCGGTGTGGAAGTTGAAGGTTGGTGTTTGAAATTGATGTTTGGGGTTGGAAGTTGAGTTGGGGGTTGGAATTGAGGGTTGGGGGTTGGAAGTTGAGGGTTGGGGGTGGGAAGTTGTAGTGTTTGGGGTTGGAAGTTGAGGGTTGTGGTTGGATTTTAGGGTTTGGTGGAAGTTGAGGGTCGGGGGTTGGAATTTGAGGTTTGGTTTGGGTGTTTGATTTTAGTTTTGGGGGGTGTAAGTTGATGGTTTGTGAATTTGAGGTTTGGGTGTTGGGAAGTTGAATGTTTGGGGGGATGTCTGAAGGTGGCAATTGTCCTTGGCAGTCAAAGCACATAAACTCACTCCCTAGCTATTGCTGTTTGCTAATAACACTGGACCTTTTGTTGTGTAGTGTGGGTGTGGTGTGTGTGGGGGGGGGTGGGGCGGGTGGGGCGGGGTGGGGGGTGGTAGGGTGGGTGGCGGGTGGGGGGCAAGGTGGTTGTGTGCTGTGTGGTGTGTATGTGTGTTGCGAGTTGTGAGTTGTGCTGTTGCAGTGGTGCGTGGGTGACAAGGTGCCGTGCCTTCGACAGTCCTAAGCAAACAAATTTTACATCAAGGCCTTTATTGCTGTCCAGCAGCTGGACAGATTTTGGCTGTGCGTTTGGTCGGGTTAGGGTGGTGCTGTGTCACGTGTGATTTGTGTTGTGGCTTTGTTTGTTGTGGTGTTTGTGGTCTGGGCAGGGTGCCGTCCTTTGACAGGGGGGGTTTACGCAACAACTCGAGCTGTCAGGCCGTTGTTGCTTGTCCCATAAGCTGTAACTTTGGGCTGTGTGTGGGGTCGGGTAAGGTTTGTTGTGTATTGCGTGTTGCGTGTTGTGTGCTGTGTGTTGCGAGTTGTGTGTTGTGTGTTGTACAGGTGCCGTGCCTTCGATAGTCTAAGCAAACAAACTGTGGTGCTACTGGAGGAGGCTTTAAGCTAGGATTTTTTTGTTGTTGTTGCTATTGTTCTTGTTGTTGCTGTTGCTATTGTTGTCGTTGTCATCGTCGTCGTCGTTGTTGTTGTTTGTTGTTGTTGTTGTTTTGTGTTGTTGTTGTTTTTGCTGTTTTGTTGCTGCTGTTGTTGCTGCTGCTGCTGCTGCTGCTGCGAATGATGATGATGATGTTGCCGTTGTTATTTTTGTCGTTGTTTTTGGTGTTGGTGTTGGTGTTGTTGTAGGTGTAGGTGTTGGTGTTGGCGTTGGTGTTCACAAGGGGGGGGAGGGGGAGGGGAGGGGGAGAAAAAACTAAACCCTAAAACCCTAAACCCTCAACCCTAAACTCACCCTGATCGAATCTTCTAAATGTCCCGTCACCACGTAAGAATGGCACATGATGGCTCGGAGCACTCATCTGCGTATCGCTCAAAGGCCAGTGTCCCTTCGTTGGTTCTTAAATAGGACGCAGCTGAGTGAATAGGGTCCTGAGATGTAGGACTCTGCTGGCGTGTGGTGCGACATATGGGGCACGATGGCGCAGGGTTCTCATCTGCAGATCGCTCAAAGGCCAATGCCTCCTCTTGGGATCCTGAATAGGACTGGGCTGGGGTATCAGGAGCTAGGTTTATACTTGACATTGGACGGCGATGATGACTAGAAGCTTTTGTTGCTGGTGTGATCGTCTGAGGTGTGAGGCCTGATTGCCTTGGTAGTGGCTTGTGCGCTGTTCTGAAGGGGGTGGCCCCCCTGGGTTTTGTGAGGCCTGGTTTTGCCTTGCTGCTGGGTTGTGTCTGTTTTCCACAAGCTGTGGCCAGGGAATGCAATTTTTTATAGAGCTTAGTATGGGCAAAGCCCATAGTAGATAAACGATGCCTAGGTCGCCTAGGTACTGCTTGAGGACTCGAGGTTCGTTTGGGTCTTTTCGGTGTATTCCATTACCTTGGTGAAACTAATGGGGTGAGTGAGAAGGCATGTTGGTCGGTCAGATGCAGGCATGTTGGTTTCGGTCGGGTTCGGGTATTAGCTACTTCGGGTGTGTCGACGTAGTGCCGTATGCGGGGCCGTAAGGTTAGCGAACAGCTTTGATGGCGGTTTCCAGTCGGTCAGAGAAAAGGTCCTACCCTCCAACCTGGAGTTCACGGTCAAAATGTGAGCTGAGTCACATACAGGCGGGCCTGCATCAGATACGCTTGAGATACGCTCGCGACGCGTGGCACCTGTTGGGCTTGGCAATTTGAAGCATGGCCCTGATTTGAAGCTGCCTTTCAATTCGCTGCGGACAAGCTTGGTTTTTGATCGCATGGGGAACTCGAAGTGGTCCTGCTTCGATCTTCTTCCGTGACTCACTCACATCTGTGCTCCCTGTTTCTCCCGTGAACTCTAGTTTCGGATCTATCCAAGCTGCGCTGGAAGTAATCAGAAGCACAGGATCAGAAAAAAAACTTGTTGTTGATGGTTTTTTTGTCATGAGACAAGAGGGGACTATCTGACGGTATTTCGCTCTGTTTGTAAGAAGTCAGTAATATCATATTATTTTCATCATAACGAAAATCATAATGAAAAGCGTGATATTTACCCTATCCACACCATCCACGCATTTTGAAAGGAAAAACCAAAACCCTGCATCTTCGCATTTATTTTCTAATCCTCAACTCCCCAACCGTTTTACCGGTCTTCTGTTTTTCTGATCCTCCTGACTGGTCTCTATTTTTCCGGCCAGCGCGCGGAAGGAGAGTCCACAACAAGGCATCGTTGTCACAGTGGGTAGACATGCCGTGAACCGGAAAGCGGCCACATCAGCCTACTGCAACAGTTTTTATTCTAGCAATAACGAAAGCTAGCTCCAACAATCGAAAGATGCTAATCATTATTGTCCCCTTCCCTCATTCAACACTATCGAAGCCAAGCCGACCCTGGGCGTATTGCTTTTATTTCTTATTTCTTCCTTTCTGTCCTTACCACGCCTCTTGTTCGGTTTGCAGCATTGGGTCTCCTGAAGGCCAGAGTTGTGCCAATAGCCCTTTGTCCAACGAGACCACCGCCTCTTCTGCCATGAGTTCAGTGAGAATTTTTTTGGGAATTGGCGTGATTCATGTATTTTCTCCCGTGTGCGCACCCAATGCAGGCTACTCGCCGACATGTGTGCCATTACTCTCCAACTAACTTGATACAATGGTCATTTAAGCAAGTGGTTTCTAGCAGCCGCATCAACAAAATCGTATTGGGGAGATGCGATCCAAGCCGTTTTCTAGCTCTACTGCGACTGCTGATTAAAGCCGACCCAGCCTCAACCTATGCACTCATCGTCGTCATCAATAATATTTTTATGTTTCGGGTGACTAAACTGTCTGTAGGGAGATGCGCTGCAGACCTTACGACTATTGCGCCTGCTTTCATTTGAGCAGCCTCAACCAAGGCACCCGCCATCTATACATCATAACTGTAATGCTTGAGGAAAGAAAAAAACGCACTTGCGGCGGTGGTGTACAGGTGGGTAGAACCGTAGAAGGACGAGGGATCGTACCCAGGAGGAGGGGAGTGTTCGAGTCGGCGACGGGTAAAGAAGACGGAGTGGGGTAACATGGACATAATGTACTGTTGAGGGGCGTGGAGGGGGGGGGGGAGAGCGAGGAAGGAGCTTGGAGGCAGGGAGCGCCGCTTGCGAAGATTGGCGGGGATTGGGTTCGAAATTGTTGAGGTTCGAGCTGTCCGAGGTTTGGAAGGGTGGAGAGTGGGTTTAAGAGGCCCAGGGTTTGAAACGTGACGGACAGACAGATAGACAGACACTTGGACAAAGCGGGTGACCCTGGGGGCTCCCGCCCCCAGAAGGGGGGGCTCTGCCAAGAAGGGTGGTGTTGATAGAGGGGAAAGATGGTGCCATAGAGTGGCCTATAAGAGTGATGTAGAGGTAGAGCGCAGGGTCAGGTGGGTGGCATAGGTGTGGAGGAAGGAAGTGAGAGAGGGTGGGAGAATCGGATGGGCGGAGAGGGGGTTGGGGATAGAAGGGGGGAGGAAGCAGGGCCAGGCGGGAAGACGGGAGAGGTGGTCAAGATGGGAAGAGGAGAAGTCGAGGGTGCAGGAGGAGGAGTTGTCGAGGGCAAAGCGGGTGCTGCGGTCAGCGGCCTCGTTACCAAGGATACCGATGTGGGAGCGAACTTTAAAAAAGTGGTTGGAGAGGAAGAGTGTAGGCGGTCGAAAATGAGGCGGCGGATGGAAAGAAGAAGGGGGAGGTGCTTGTGGTAGACGAGGGAGTGGGGGGAGGAGATGATGCTGCGGGCACTGTTTCTTTGTTGGGCTACTTGTAGCAGCTTCTAGGCAGCTCCCTTCCCCTGTCCTTTGGCCAAATCTGAAGCTAGCTAGTGCGTCTGAAAGCTGACATGACAGGCATTCCAATGCTGCAAGCTTTGGGTTTGACCCAGTGGCTGGCTATTGTAGCTGGCGGGAAGCTACCATGAGTAGCCCCCAAAAGAAAAAGTGTGCAGCAGATAAAGTGGAGGCTGGCGACGGAGTCAGCGTAGACGCGTTGGGATTGAGCTGGTGGTGGGTGCTTGCGTGTTGGAGGGCAGCAAGGCCAGGCTTTTCTTTTCAGCTTTTTCCAGCAGCTACTAGGCAGCTTCCCAAGCCAACCACTGTGCTCCCCACCCAAAGCTGTCAGCACTACTGGACAGCTGATTGTATCAGCTTCAAGGTGCACTAGGTCGCGTTAGGTTTGACTGAATAGCCAGTCAGGAGAGCTACCTTGAAGCTGCTGCTTTTAGCTGAAAAGAAAAACACTGCAGCTAGGATGCCAGCAAGTTCAGTGCGAAGGATGGTGTTCATTTCCATTCTGCAGTATCACTGGTAAAATAACAACGAAAATCGACCGGTTGTGGTCGCTTTTGAAGGGTAAGTCCCCAGTTGATTAACCAGTTGGTGTCGGTTGTACGGCCAAAACACAACAGCCGTTGCCACTGGTCAAATGGTACAAAAATCTACCTGTTGTGGTCGCTTTTGAAGGGTTAGTCCCCAATTGATTTACTGGCTGTTCTTCCTATTTAGCCCAAACCAGGATCTTATTGTCGTGGATATTATACCAGTGTGCTACAGAGGGTTGGTGAGTCATAGATCTCACCCAACTCATATCCAACAGCAAGGCATTTTTTATTTGAAGTTATGGAGGGTAAGTCCCCAGTTGATTGACTGGCTGTTGTTGTTATAAAGCCAAAACAAGGGTATTATTGTCGTGGTTATTTTACCACTGTGCTTCAGAAGGTTGGCGAGTCGTAGATCTCACCCAAGTACCCAACTCATATCTGACAGCAAGGCATATTTTTATTTGAAGTTGTGAAAGTCAGGAGGTGGGTCTCCCGATATGTATGAAATCGTATATCCAAAAGCAATGCACATTATAATTGTCGAGGTTATTTTACCTGTGTGCCACCTGGGTGGACGTGGTACGCCAAAGAGGAGGGGGGAATAAGAGAAGGCCGCGCCAGTATGGGTGGCTCCGGAGGCATCAGAGATAGCAGAGCCATCGGTGTAGGGAGGTGAGAAGGGAGGTGGCCGGACTGCAGGAGGGGGGGGCAAGGGGAGAGAGTTGGGGGTTGGGGGTTCGGGGTATGGGGTGCATGGATGTATGTATGGCTGTAGCATACAACTACATGCCTGCACGGGGTGTGGGGTGTGGGGTGCATGGATGTATGTATAGCAGTAGCATACAACTGCATGCCTGCACGGGGTGTGGGGTGTGGGGTGCATGTATGTATGTATAGTAGTAGCATACAACTGCATACCTGCACGGTGTGTGTGTTGGTGTGGGTGGGTGGGTGGGTGCAGGGGGGGGGCGGAGGGAAGAGAGGGAAAGGGGGGGAAGGGGGGAGGGGGGTAGACATCTTTTGACAAGTCTGAGCTGGACAATGCTGGAATGAAGGCAGCTTTCGAAAAGTCTGTGCTTGATGCTGTAGGTGGCATGAAGTTTGACTTGCTGCTAGTCAAAGCTGAGCTGGATGCTGCTGACATGAAGGCAGCTTATGACTAGTCTGACATGAAGGCAGCTTATGACTAGTCTGACATGAAGGCAGCTTATGACTAGTCTGACATGAAGGCAGCTTATGACTAGTCTGACATGAAGGCAGCTTATGACTAGTCTGACATGAAGGCAGCTTATGACCCGTCCTCATTAAGGCAGCTTATGACCTAGTCTAAGGACGAGGCTGCAGAGACACCCGCATGTTTTGAACCTCAGGGGGGGGGGGGGGGGGGGGGGGGGGGGGGGGGGGGGGGGGTGGGGGGGGGGGGGGGGGTGGGGCGGGGGGGTGGGGGGTGGTGGGTGTGGGTTGGGGGGGGGTTTTGTTTTAGTTAGTCTTTTTTTTTTTTTCTTTTTTTTTTGTTCTTGTTTTTTTTTTTTTTTTTTTTATTTTTTCTTTTTTTTTTTTTTTTTTTTTTTTGTGTTTTTTTGGTTTTTTTTTTATTTGTGTTTTTGCTTTTGGGTGGGTGGTGTCACCTATGTGGGGGGTGGGGGGGGGGGGGGGGATACATATTTCGACAAGTTTGCGTTTGCTGCTGCAGGGGGGTGAAGCTGACTCGCTTCTGGCCAAGGCGGAGACGGGCAAGGCTGGCATGAAGATTATAACACGCCTGAGTGGCTGCGGGACACAAGCTCAGTTTGCTGCACAGCTGGCCAAGGCAGAGCTGACAATGCTGGAATGAGACAGTTATTAACAGTCTGAGCTGGATATGGGATCACCAGGTTCAGATTGATACAAAGCGGGCCAAGGCAGCGCTCGACAATGCTGGAATGAAGAGACAGCTGTTTACAAAAGCTCAGTTGGATGCAGCGGACAACAAGCTTCGGTTTGATACACGCTGGCCAAGACAGAGCTCGACAATGCTGGGATAAAGGCAGCTTTTGACAAGTCTGAGCTGGATGCTGTGGAAAACAAGCTTCAGTTTGATGCACAGCTGGCCAAGGCGGAGCTCGACAATGCTGGGATGAAGGCAGCTTATAACAAGTCTGAGCTTGATGCTGCGGAAAACAAGCTTCAGTTTGATGCACAGCTGGCCGAGGCGGAGCTCGACAATGCTGGAATGAAGACAGCTGTTTACAAAACTGAGCTGGATGCCGCGGACAACAAGCTTCAGTTTGATGCACAGCTGGCCAAGGCAGAGCTCGACAATGCTGGAATGAAGACAGCTGTTTACAAAACTGAGCTGGATGCTGTGGAAAACAAGCTTCAGTTTGATGCACAGCTGGCCAAGGCGGAGCTCAGCAATGCTGAAATCAAGGCAGCTTTTGACTTGTCCGAGTGTGATGCTGCAATGAACAAGATCACATTTGACTCCAAGCTGGCCATGGCTTAGCTGGACAATGCTGGAATGAAGGCAGCTTTCGACAATGCGGAGCTGGATGCTGCCAACATGAAGTCAGCTTTGGAAAAGTCTGAGTTCAATGCTGCAGGGAACAAACTAAAGCTTAACTACCATCTCGCCAAGTCTGAGCTGGACAGTGCTGGAATGGAGGCAGCTTTAGACAAGTCTGTGCAGGATGCTGCAGGTAACAAGCTTAAGTTCGACTCTCAGCTGGCCAAGGCTGAGCTAGATGCCGCTGACATAAAGGCAGCTTATGACAAGTCTGAGGGCGATACTGCAGAGAACAACCTCCAGTTTGTCGGTCAGCTGGCCAAGGCTGATTCAGACGCTGCTGACATGAAGGCAGCTTTCGAGCAGTCTGAAGTTGTTTCTGCTGAGAACAGCCTCCAGTTTGACTGCCGGCTGGCCAAGGCTGAGCTAGACAATGTTGAAATAAAGGCAGCTTTTGACCAGTATAAGCTTGTTGCTGCTGGAATGAAGGCAGCTTTGGACAAGGCTGAGCTGGAAAATGCTGGAATGAAGGCAGCTTTGGACAAGTCTGAGTTCGATGCTGCAGAGAACAACCTCCAGTTTGTCGGCCAGCTGGCCAAGGCTGACTCAGATGCTGCTGACATGAAGGCAGCTTTTGAGCAGTCTGAAGTTATTTCTGCTGAGAACAACCTCCAGTTTGACTGCAGGCTGGCCAAGGCTGAGCTAGACAATATTGAAATGAAGGCTGCGTTTGACAGGTCTGAGCTGGATGCTGCTGACATGAAAACGGCTTTGGACAAGTCTGAATTTGATACTGCAGGGAACAAACTCATGTTTAACTACCAGCTGGCCAAGGCTGAGCTGGACAATGCTGGAATGAAGGCAGCTTTAGACAAGTCTATGCTGGATGCTGCAGGGAACAAGCTTAAGTTCGACTCTCAGCTGGCCAGGGCTGAGCTGGATGCTGCTGACATGAAGGCAGCTTTCGACAAGGCTGAGGGCGATGCTGCGGAGAGCAACCTCCAGTTTGTCGGCCAACTAGCCAAGGCTGATTCAGACGCTGCTGAAATGAAGGCAGCTTTCGAGCAGTCTGAAGTTGATTTTGCTGAGAACAGCCTCTCGTTCGACTCACGGCTGGCGAAGGCTGAGCTAGACAAAGCTGAAATGAAGGCAGCTTATGATAAATCTGAGCTTGCTGCAGGATTATCCAAGTACATATACTAGTACGCTGCCCATGTGGCGGTTGGCCATACCTGTTCTGGGCTGGTTTACAAAACGGGTTACACCCTTATCTTCCCCTAGCATGACTGGTATAAACGCAACTACACCACAGTGACCAGTTGACCACACACCCCAGTACAGAATGCAAGCACATAGGTTATTTCACGTTTATGTGTGCTACTGTCCAGGGGCGGCAGCACTTGTTTTCTTCAGATTTCTGGAGGCCATGTTGGTAGCCACAAGTGGGGACCCAAGCCTGATTGTAGCCTGTGGGTTGCACCGGGGTAGCACCGAGTCGCACAATGTGCGAACGATCGCACAAATGAAGCCCGTGTCAGTGATATACATTGGTCTAGTGGTACACCAAATTGCTTAAACCAAGAAGGGTTGGAGGTTCGATTCCCCCTACGGTCGCCCTAGGCGTTGCAGGTCGCTGTCCACCGCGATGGTAGCTCGTCCAGTTGAGGTGGTAGGCCGTTCTCTGCCCGCGTACAACAGGTTCCCTTAACACCAAGCCCCACCAGGCCCCACCAAGCCCCACCAGGCGTTCTCATTACTTTTCAAGAACACTGTGTGGCCCTACCCAAAGCCAAACCACATAGGCTTTAGGGACTTGCCCAACGTTGAACAATCTAGATTACCAGGACTCTTCTAATGTGGGGGGTCTTCAGCACCCTTTTCTGTCCCCTGCAGCACCCTTTGCACCCGGAATCACCCTTTTAAGCCCAATAAAAGGGTGCCCCCCCCCCCCCCCCCCCCCCAATTTGCAGTGGGAGGGGCTGATTGACAGAAACACTTGATAAACTGGCCCGCGACTGGCCCGCGACGAATCGGCAACATGCGTAGTTGCTGTTCAATGTGGCAATGTTGTTCAAAGCGGTACGTTTCACACACTCAAATAGCGGTACGTTTTACGCACTTGGCACTGTTGTTCAAAGCGGTACGTTTCACACACTCAAATAGCGGTACGTTTCACTCACTCGGCACTGTTGTTCAAAGGGGTACGTCTACGTCTCAAATGCATATTGGGAGGGGGGATTGGTTACTTTATTAGTACGCCTTATTGCGAGGCGTGAGGTTGAGGGGGGCAGCCCGTTTGCTTGCACTGGAGCCAACCGCCAAATGTGATGCAGTATGTTCCACATCTCAAATATATCTTTGTGGGGGTCTGTTTATAGATAAATAGTACGCCTTACTGCGAGGCGTGAGGTTCAGGAGGCAGCCCGTTTGCTTGCACTACGGCCAACCGCCAGATGTGATGTGGTATGTTTCACGTCTCAAACACAGATTTTTGAGGTTCTCTTCTGTAGCAAACTAGCAAACGTAGATTTGGGCTCAGAAGACGTTGATCCTAGTTAGTGGACCGTAGAACTTGAAAACGTAGATTTCGAATTTGAACATAGATTTTGAAGGGGCCATGTGTTGATGTTGATGAGTACAGAACATGATCAAGGAGCAATACAGAACATGATCAGGAGCAGTACAGAACATGATCAAGGAGCAGTACAGAACATAATCTAGGAGCAGTACAGAACATGAACAAGGAGCAGTACAGAACATGATCTAGGAGCAGTACAGAACATGATCAAGAAGCAGTACAGAACATGATCTAGGAGCAGTACAGAACATGATCTAGGAGCAGTACAGAACATGATCAAGGAGCAGTACAGAACATGATCAAGGCTTTTCTTTTCGGCTACCAGCAGCAGCTCCTAGGCAGCTCCCTAAGACTGCCTCTGGACCAAACCCAAATGGCTACCAGCAGCAGCTTCTAGGCAGCTCTCTAAGACTGGCTCTGGACCAAACCCAAAGATTCCAAGAGCACAGTAAATCTGACGATATCAGCTTCCAGGTGCACGAGGTTGCCTAAGGTTTGGATCAAGAGAGAGCCCAGGGGGATGCCTAGAAACAGCTTCTCATAGCTGAAAATAGAAGCTATGTGATGGTGATGATGATGTTTATGTCATTTTTCCTGGTGCCTTACTGGACCCCAGCTGGAAATAAAAAATACATGACGATGATGACATTTTTCTGGTGCCCTACTGGACTCCAGCTGAAAATAAAAGCAATGTGATGATGATGACATTTGTCTGGTGCCCTACTGGACTCCAGCTGAAAATAAAAGCAATGTGATGATGATGACATTTTTCTGGTGCCCTACTGGACTCCAGCTGAAAATAAACACACATGCAATCAAATTCAACCCTTTGGCATTCAACATATATACACACACACACACACACACACACACACAAACACATACACACACATGCAATCAAATTCAACCCTTTGGCATTCAACATACACACACACACACACACACACACACACACACACACACACACACACACACACACATAAACACAGATGCACTCACACACACACAAACACACAAAAAACATAGACACATACAGACACACCTGCTCAGCATCTTGCAGCCAATTGCATAGAACCTTTTTACATTCAACACACACACACAGACACACACAATCATACACACACATCCAATCGCATTCAACCCTTAGACATACATCACACATACACATAAGCACATACACACACACATACATACACATACACATACACACATACATACACATACACATACACACATACACAAATACACACACACACACATACACACACACATACACACACATACACACACACATACACACACACATACACACACATACACACATACACACACACACATACATACATACATACATACACACACACATACACACACACATACACACACATACACACATACACACACACACATACATACACACATACATACATACATACATACATACATATATATATATATGTAGACATACTTGGATTTCTGAGAAAAGTTCGCGAACCCGACCTGGCGATAGCTGGCTTTCAACTTAATTAGCGTTACTAATAGCGATACACCCAACTACCCACCCTGGCTATTGGCTGAATTCGCGGGTTAGTAATAGCGTATCTCCCATCTCCCCACTCCAGTCCCCACACAGATTTTGGAAGAAAGAGCAGATGAATGCAAAGCCATAAATCTCCTTCCGCATTCCCAATTTTCGAATTGACAAAGCAGATGAATGCGAATCGATCAATTTTCTTCCGCATTCGATCTGAGCGCCACTGTAGACCAAGTATGGCGCTCAGACTCATTGTCTACAATCTTTTGCCACTCGATGCATGCATGCGCACAATCAACCAGATTTAGGCAGAAGGAATACAGCCAGCAAACTTCTCGATGCGGTCTTCTGCTCATGCTCCACGATGCGTGCCAACGGTCCTAATGGACACGAGGGCGCGTAACACCGCCAGCCAGCGCTCAAAGTGAGCTTGCCAGAGCAGGAGAGGAAGGGCTAACAAGAATTTCCACGATTCCACCATTGCCATTTCTTTATATTACCATGCTTCTTTTCTCCGCCTGCGAGCGTAGCCACCATTCATTTCACGCATGCGCACTTTCACCATGCCTGTGCATCAAGTGTGTCACGGTTGGCATCCAGTGGATGCGAGCAGCCATTTCCTTCCCATTTCTCGCACTTGGACCGCTCATCCTATCTTTGCAATCTCTTTTCATTGTATCGATGATCGTTAAGCACGACGCTGCGATTTTTTATTCAGCAGGTGTTGACCGGACGGAAGTCGAGTTTATACCATAGAATCAGGAAACATGTCCCACGCAGTATGCTGTACTGAGGACAGAGGGTAGAGTTGGCTGAATGAGGTATTTTGAGGTCAAATAGACATATCCCCGGCCCAATTGCATGTAAAGAAGATGCTCCAGGCAAGTCGTAATGCGGCGCGAGCCCAGTTTTCTCCGCGGGATTCAATCGTTCGCAAGTCGGTGGATTGGATCCGCTTGGTTAAATCACCCACAGGTCTGCCTTTTGTCCCCCCTAAGTCTTCTTCCCGATCAAATCTCGCAGCTAAAGTGGTAGGGTAGGGAGCGGTAGGGAGAAGAAGGGAAGACTGATGAGTGTGTTTGTTTTTGTGGGTTTTGGGCCTTGGGGGTGGGCAGGGGGAGGAGAGAGAGATGGGGAGCAGGGGACGTGTGTGTGTGTTGTGTGTGTGTGTGTGTGTGTGGGTGGGTGTGGGGGGGGGGGGTTAGATGGAGAGAGGGGAGGGTGGATGGGAAGTAAGGGAGGGGGGGTTAAGACAGAAAATAGGAAGGAGGCATGAAGGAGGCGAGAGGGAGGGGCAAAGAAAGAGGGGAGGAGGGACTGAGGGAGGAGTGTGTGTGCAAGGGGGCGTGGAGGGGTGACATGAGGCATTTTGCTAGACATGCCTCCAGTTTTTGTGTGAAAAATGCAAAAGATATTCATGCTCACACCTGAAATTTCATGAATATACAAATGTTCATCAGGTTTTGTGAAGAAAGAATGAGCCTAAATTGCCCTTATGCAGGTTTGTATGGGTGGGAGGGGTGGCGGGTGGCCTCCGCCACACGGGCAATGTACTAGTACATACATACATACATACATACATACATACATACATACATACATACATACATACATACATACATACATACATACACACATACACATGAGCACATAAACACATACACATAAGCACATGCACACATACACACGAGCACATGCACACATACACAAACACACGCATACACATGCACACATACACATAAGCACATTCTAACATACACACATAAACAAACACGCATATACATAAGCACATGCGCACATAAACAAACACACAAACACATAAGCATATGCACAATCACACTTACATATAATCACATACACACATACACATAAGCACGTACACACATACACACAAGCAGATACACACATACACATAAGTAAAAAAACACATTCACATATACACATATGCTTATACACACATACATATAATCACATACACACATACACATAAGCAAATACTCATTAGCATAATCACATACACACATACATACATACACACAAGCACATACACACATACACATAAGCACATACACACATCTATACATTCACATACGCACATACACAAATCCATACATACACATAAGCACATACACATACACATAAGGACATACACAAAATCCACATAAGCACATGCACACACATACACATAAGCACATGCACACATGTACACACATACACATAAGCACATACACATAAACACATACGCAAAAGCACATACACACACGCACAAGCACATGCACACATACACACGTACACATACACAAACACACATACACACATTCACATGCACACATATGCATAAGCACCCACACACACAGACATACACACATACAAGCAACACACATACACATAAGCACAAACACACATACACATAAACACATACATACACAAGCACAAAAACACCTACACATACACACATACACAAATTAACATACACACATACACAAACACAAATACACACACAGGCATATACACATGCACAAAAACACACATACAGATAAGCACATACACATAAGCACATTCACACACAGACATACACACAGACACACAACGACACATACACATAAGCACATACATACATACAAACACACACACATACAAACGTACACACAGATGCACATACACACATACACACATTCACATACACACATACACAAACAAAAATACACACATACACAAAAACACACATACACATAAGCACATACACATAAGCACATACATACATACAAACATACACACAGATGCACATACACACATTCACACACATACACAAACAAAAATACACACACAGGCATACACACATACACAAAAATACATACACATAAGCACATACACACACAGACATACACACAGACACACAAAAACACATACACATAACACATACACACATACAAACATACACACAGATGCACATACACACAACATTCACATACACACATACACATAAGCACATACACACACAGACATACACACAAAAACACATACGCATAAGCACATACATACATACATACATACATGCAAACATACACACACATCCAAACATACACACAGATGCGCTTACACACACACACAAATGTACACACATAAGCACATACACACTTGCACATAAGCACCTACACCCACAGACATACAAACAGACATACAAAAACGCATACACATAAGCACATACACATAAGCACATACATACATACAAACATACATACATACATACATACATACATACATACATACATACATACATACATACACACATACATACATACATACATACATACATACATACATACATACACACATACATACATACATACAGACATACACACAGACAGACAGACAGACAGACAGACAGACAGACAGACAGGCATACATACATACATGCAATTACACATACTCACCAATGCACGTACACAACCACACACGTACACACATAAGCACATACACATACACACAGATGCACTTACACACACACACACATACACGGACACACACATAAGCACATACTTATACACACACACACACACACACACACGTACACACATAAGCACATACACATACACACAGATGCACTTACACACACACACACACACACACATAAGCACATACTTATACACACACACACGTACACACATAAGCACATACACATACACACAGATGCACTTACACACACACACACACATACACCTACCTGTTCCGCATCTTGTAGCCAATCACATGGCCCTAGGTCAAGGAAGTTGCCGCTGGAGGCGCCATGTCCTTGGCAGTCAAAGCAAACAAACTCAACATCCCAGGCAATTGCTGCTTGTCTCAGGCGCAGGACCTTTTGGCTATGTGTGTGGTGGTGGAGGGGACAGGTTAGTAATTGGGGTTGGGGTTGGGGGTTGGGGGTTGGGAGGTGTCTAAAGGGTGGCATTTGACCTTCACTTGGCAGTCAAAGCAAACAAACTCAACATCCTAGGCCTTCTGCTGCTTGTCTTATATGCTAGACCTTTTGGCTATGCGTGTGGTGGTGGAGGGGACAGGTTAGTGATTGGGGTTGGGGGTTGGGAGGTGTCTAAAGGGTGGCACTTGACCTTGCCAGTTAAAGCAAACAAACTCAACATCCTAGGCCTTCTGCTGCTTGTCTTATGCGCTGGACCTTGTGGCTATGTGCGTGGTGTGTGTGTGGTAGTGAAGGGGTCTGTTTACTCATTTGGGGTTGGGGGTTGGAGGGTGTCTAAAGGGTGGCAATTTTAAAAAATAGTCCTTGGCAGTCAAAGCAAACAAAATCAACATCCTATGTGTTTTGCTGCTTGTCTTATGCGCTGGACCTTTTGGCTATGTGTGGTTGTGGAGGGGGCAGATTAGTGATTGGGGTTGGTGGTGGAAGTTGAGGGTTGGGGGTTGGAAGTTGAGGGTTGGGGGTTGGAAGTTGAGGGTTGGGGGTTGGAAGTTGAGGGTTGGGGGTTGGAAGTTGAGGGTTGGGGGTTGGAAGTTGGGGTTGGAAGTTGAGGGTTGGGGGTTGGAAGTTGAGGGTTGGGGGTTGGAAGTTGAGGGTTGGGGTTGGAAGTTGGAAGTTGAGGGTTGGGGGTTGGAAGTTGAGGGTTGGGGGATGTCTAAAGGGTGGCAATTGTCCTTGGCAGTCAAAGCACACAAACTCAACATCCCTAGCTATTGCTGTTTGTCTAATACACTGGACCTTTTGTTGTGTGAGTTGGTGTGTGTGTGGGGGGGGTGGGGGGGGGCGGGGTGGGGCACGGGTGGGGGTGGTAGTGGGTGGGGGGCGGGGGGGGGGCAAGGTGTGTTGTGTGCTGTGTGTTGTGTATTGTGTGTTGCGAGTTGTGAGTTGTGCGGTGCGTGGTGCGTGGTGTACAGGTGCCGTGCCTTCGACAGTCTAAGCAAACAAATTTGACATGCAAGGCCTTTATTGCTTGTCCCATCAGCTGGACATTTTGGCTGTGCGTGGGGTCGGGTAAGGTGTGCTGTGTCACTGTGTGATGTGTGTTGTGCGTTGTTTGTTGTGTGTGTTGTGTGCTGTGCAGGTGCCGTGCCTTTGACAGTTTAAGCAAACAAACTCGACATGCAAGGCCGTTGTTGCTTGTCCCATAAGCTGTAACTTTGGGTTGTGTGTGGGGTCGGGTAAGGTGTGTTGTGTATTGCGTGTTGCGTGTTGTGTGCTGTGTGTTGCGAGTTGTGTGTTGTGTGTTGTACAGGTGCCGTGCCTTCGATAGTCTAAGCAAACAAACTGTGGTGCTACTGGAGGAGGCTTTAAGCTAGGATTTTTTTGTTGTTGTTGCTATTGTTCTTGTTGTTGCTGTTGCTATTGTTGTCGTTGTCGTCGTCGTCGTCGTTGTTGTTGTTGTTGTTGTTGTTGTTGTTGTTGTTGCTGTTGTTGTTGCTGCTGTTGTTGCTGCTGCTGCTGCTGCTGCTGCTGATGATGATGATGATGATGTTGCCGTTGTTATTTTTGTCGTTGTTTTTGGTGTTGGTGTTGTTGTTGGTGTTGTTGTAGGTGTAGGTGTTGGTGTTGGCGTTGGTGTTCACAAGGGGGGGGAGGGGGAGGGGAGGGGGAGAAAAAACTAAACCCTAAAACCCTAAACTCACCCTGATCGAAGGCTTCTAAGTCCGTTCACAAGTAGAATGGCACATGATGGCTCGGAGCACTCATCTGCGTATCGCTCAAAGGCCAGTGTCCCTTCGTTGGTTCTTAAATAGGACTCAGCTGAGTGAATAGGGTCCTGAGATGTAGGACTCTGCTGGCGTGTGGTGCGACATATGGGGCACGATGGCGCAGGGTTCTCATCTGCAGATCGCTCAAAGGCCAATGCCTCCTCTTGGGATCCTGAATAGGACTGGGCTGGGGTATCAGGAGCTAGGTTTATACTTGACATTGGACGGCGATGATGACTAGAAGCTTTTGTTGCTGGTGTGATCGTCTGAGGTGTGAGGCCTGATTGCCTTGGTAGTGGCTTGTGCGCTGTTCCGAAGGGGGTGGCCTGGGTTGTGAGGCCTGGTTGCCTTGCTGCTGGGTTGTGTGCTGTTCCAAAGCTGGTGGCCAGGGATGCAATGTTTAGCTTAGTATGGGCAAAGCCCATAGTAAGATAAAAGATGCCTGGTCGCCTAGGTACTGGCTTGGAGGATCGAGGTTCGTTTGGGTACGTTCGGTGTATTCCAGTACCTTGTGTGAAACGTATGGGTTGAGGTGAGGAGGCATGTTGGTTCGGTCAGAGGAGGCATGTTGGTTCGGTCAGGGTTCGGTAGTTAGCTACGTTCGGGTGGGGTCGGACAGTAGGGCCGTAAGCGGGCCGTAAGTTAGCGACAGCTGCTGATCGGCGTTTCCAGTCGGTCAGAGAAAAGGTCCTACCTCCAACCTGGAGTTCACGGTCAAAATGTGAGCTGAGTCACATACAGGCGGGCCTGCATCAGATACGCTTGAGATACGCTCGCGACGCGTGGCACCTGTTGGGCTTGGCAATTTGAAGCATGGCCCTGATTTGAAGCTGCGTTTCAATTCGCTGCGGACAAGCTTGGTTTTTGATCGCATGGGGAACTCGAAGTGCTGCTCGATGCTGCTTCCTTGACTCAGCTCACATATTGCTCCCGTGGTTATGCTCCCGTGAACTCTAGGTAGGATCTATCAAGCTGCGCTGGAAGTATCAGAAGCACAGGATCAGAAAAAAAACTGTGGGGTGATGGTTTGTTTGCAGGAGACAAGAGGGATCTGATCTGACGGTATTCGCTCTGTTGTAAGAAGTCAGTAATAATAATATTATTTTCATCATAACGAAAATCATAATGAAAAGCGTGATAGTTACCCATCCACACCCATCCACGCATTGAAATGAAAACCCTGGCTATCTTCTCATTTATTTTCTAATCCGCAACTACCACCTTTACCGTCTGTCTGTTTTTCACTTGGATCCTTCCCTGACTGTCATCTATTTATCCGGGCAGCGCGCGGAAGGAAGAGGCCAGCAAGCAAGGCAGTCGTTGCACAGTGGGTAAGACAATGCCGTGACCGGAAAGCGGCACATCCAGCCTACTGCACAGTTTTATTCTAGCAAGAACGAAAGCTAGCTGCCAACAATCGAAAGATGCTAATCATTATTCCCGCAATTCAACACAGATCAAGCCAAGTCGACCCTGGCGTATTGCTTTTATTTCTTCCTTTCTGTCCCTTACCACGCCTCTTGTGCGTTTTGCGCATTGTCGCTGAAGGCCAGAGTTGTGCCCAAGAGCCCTTTGTCCAACGGAGACACCGCCTGCTGCTGCCATGAGTTCAGGTGAGAAGTTTTTTGGAATTGGCGTAGATTCATGTATTTTCTCCCGTGTGCGCACCCAATGCAGGCTACTCGCCGAACATGTGTGCGCATTACTCGTCCAACTAACTTGATACAATGGTCATGTAAGCAAGTGGTTTCTAGCAGCGCATCAGACAAAATCGTATTGGGAGATGCGATGCCAAGCCGTTGCTAGCTACTGCGCTGATTAAAAGCCGACCAGCCTCAACCTATGCACTCATCGTCGTCATCATATTATTTTATGTTTCGGTGACATAAGCTGTCTGCAAGGGAGATGCGCTGCAGAGCCATTACTAAATATTGCGCTGCTTATCAGTTGAGCAGCCTCAACCAAGGCACCCGCCATCTTATACATCATAACTGTTATGCTTTGATGGAAAGAAAAAACGCACTGCGGCGGTGGTGGTACAGGTGGGTAGAACCGTAGAAGGACGAGGGATCGTACCCAGGGAGGAAGGGGAGTGTTCGAGTCGGCGACGGGTAAAGAAGACGGAGTGGGTAACATGGACATAATGTACGTGGAGGGGCGTGGAGGGGGCGGGGGAGAGCGAGGAAGGAGCTTGGAGGCAGGGAGCGCCGCTTGCGAAGATTGGCGGGGATTGGGTTCGAAATTGGCGAGGTTCGAGCTGTCCGAGGTTTGGAAGGGTGGAGAGTGGGTTTAAGAGGCCCAGGGTTTGAACGTGACGGACAGACAGATAGACAGACAGACAGACACTTGGACAAATCGGTGACCCTGGGGGCTCCCGCCCCCAGAAGGGGGGGCTCTGCCAAGAAGGGTGGTGTTGATAGAGGGGAAGATGGTGCCATAGAGTGGCCTATAAGAGTGATGTATAGGTAGAGCGCAGGGTCAGGTGGGTGGCATAGGTGTGGAGGAAGGAAGTGAGAGAGGTGGTGAGATCGGATGGGCGGAGAGGGGGTTGGGGATGAGAAGGGGGGAGGAAGCAGGGCCAGGCGGGAAGACGGGAGAGGTGGTCAAGATGGGAAGAGGAGAAGTCGAGGGTGCAGGAGGAGGAGTTGTCGAGGGCAAAGCGGGTGCTGCGGTCAGCGGCCCTCGTTACCAAGGATACCGATGTGGGAGCGAACTTTAAAAAAGTGGTTGGAGAGGAAGAGTGTAGGCGGTCGAAAATGAGGCGGCGGATGGAAAGAAGAAGGGGGAGGTGCTTGTGGTAGACGAGGGAGTGGGGGGAGGAGATGATGCTGCGGCACTGTTTCTTTGTTGGGCTACTTGTAGCAGCTTCTAGGCAGCTCCCTTCCCCTGTCCTTTGGCCAAATCTGAAGCTAGCTAGTGCGTCTGAAAGCTGACATGACAGCATTCAATGCTGCAAGCTTTGGGTTTGACCCAGTGGCTGGCTATTGTAGCTGGCGGGAAGCTACCATGAGTAGCCCCCAAAAGAAAAAGTGTGCAGCAGATAAAGTGGAGGCTGGCGACGGAGTCAGCGTAGACGCGTTGGGATTGAGCTGGTGGTGGGTGCTTGCGTGTTGGAGGGCAGCAAGGCCAGGCTTTTCTTTTCAGCTTTTTCCAGCAGCTACTAGGCAGCTTCCCAAGCCAACCACTGTGCTCCCCACCCAAAGCTGTCAGCACTACTGGACAGCTGATTGTATCAGCTTCAAGGTGCACTAGGTCGCGTTAGGTTTGACTGAATAGCCAGTCAGGAGAGCTACCTTGAAGCTGCTGCTTTTAGCTGAAAAGAAAAACACTGCAGCTAGGATGCCAGCAAGTTCAGTGCGAAGGATGGTGTTCATTTCCATTCTGCAGTATCACTGGTAAAATAACAACGAAAATCGACCGGTTGTGGTCGCTTTTGAAGGGTAAGTCCCCAGTTGATTAACCAGTTGGTGTCGGTTGTACGGCCAAAACAAAACAGCCGTTGCCACTGGTCAAATGGTAACAAAAATCTACCTGTTGTGGTCGCTTTTGAAGGGTTAGTCCCCAATTGATTTACTGGCTGTTCTTCCTATTTAGCCCAAACCAGGATCTTATTGTCGTGGATATTATACCAGTGTGCTACAGAGTCATAGATCTCACCCAACTCATATCCAACAGCAAGGCATTTTTTATTTGAAGTTATGGAGGGTAAGTCCCCAGTTGATTGACTGGCTGTTGTTGTTATAAAGCCAAAACAAGGGTATTATTGTCGTGGTTATTTTACCACTGTGCTTCAGAAGGTTGGCGAGTCGTAGATCTCACCCAAGTACCCAACTCATATCTAACAGCAAGGCATATTTTTATTTGAAGTTGTGAAAGTCAGGAGGTGGGTCTCCCGATATGTATGAAATCGTATATCCAAAAGCAATGCACATTATAATTGTCGAGGTTATTTTACCTGTGTGCCACCTGGGTGGACGTGGTACGCCCAAAGAGGAGGGGGGAATAAGAGAAGGCCGCGCCAGTATGGGTGGCTCCGGAGGCATCAGAGATAGCAGAGCCATCGGTGTAGGGAGGTGAGAAGGGAGGTGGCCGGACTGCAGGAGGGGGGGGCAAGGGGAGAGAGTTGGGGGTTGGGGGTTCGGGGTATGGGGTGCATGGATGTATGTATGGCTGTAGCATACAACTACATGCCTGCACGGGGTGTGGGGTGTGGGGTGCATGGATGTATGTATAGCAGTAGCATACAACTGCATGCCTGCACGGGGTGTGGGTGTGGGGTGCATGTATGTATGTATAGTAGTAGCATACAACTGCATACCTGCACGGGTGTGTGTGTTGGTGTGGGTGGGTGGGTGGGTGCAGGGGGGGGGCGGAGGGAAGAGAGGGAAAGGGGGGAAGGGGGGGAGGGGGGTAGACATCTTTTGACAAGTCTGAGCTGGACAATGCTGGAATGAAGGCAGCTTTCGAAAAGTCTGTGCTTGATGCTGTAGGTGGCATGAAGTTTGACTTGCTGCTAGTCAAAGCTGAGCTGGATGCTGCTGACATGAAGGCAGCTTATGACTAGTCTGACATGAAGGCAGCTTATGACTAGTCTGACATGAAGGCAGCTTATGACTAGTCTGACATGAAGGCAGCTTATGACTAGTCTGACATGAAGGCAGCTTATGACCAGTCTGACATGAAGGCAGCTTATGACTAGTCTAAGGACGAGGCTGCAGAGAACAACCTCATTTTTGACACCTCAAGGGGGGGGGGGGGGGGGGGGGGGGGGGGGGGGGGGGGGGGGGGGGATATACATATTTCGACAAGTCTGCGTTTGCTGCTGCAGGGGGGGTGAAGCTAGACTCGCTGCTGGCCAAGGCGGAGACGGGCAAGGCTGGCATGAAGGCAGCTTATAACAAGCCTGAGCTGGATGCTGCGGACAACAAGCTTCAGTTTGATGCACAGCTGGCCAAGGCAGAGCTCGACAATGCTGGAATGAAGACAGCTTATAACAAGTCTGAGCTGGATACTGCGGATCACAAGGTTCAGATTGATACAAAGCTGGCCAAGGCAGAGCTCGACAATGCTGGAATAAAGACAGCTGTTTACAAAGCTCAGTTGGATGCAGCGGACAACAAGCTTCGGTTTGATACACAGCTGGCCAAGACAGAGCTCGACAATGCTGGGATAAAGGCAGCTTTTGACAAGTCTGAGCTGGATGCTGTGGAAAACAAGCTTCAGTTTGATGCACAGCTGGCCAAGGCGGAGCTCGACAATGCTGGGATGAAGGCAGCTTATAACAAGTCTGAGCTTGATGCTGCGGAAAACAAGCTTCAGTTTGATGCACAGCTGGCCGAGGCGGAGCTCGACAATGCTGGAATGAAGACAGCTGTTTACAAAACTGAGCTGGATGCCGCGGACAACAAGCTTCAGTTTGATGCACAGCTGGCCAAGGCAGAGCTCGACAATGCTGGAATGAAGACAGCTGTTTACAAAACTGAGCTGGATGCTGTGGAAAACAAGCTTCAGTTTGATGCACAGCTGGCCAAGGCGGAGCTCAGCAATGCTGAAATCAAGGCAGCTTTTGACTTGTCCGAGTGTGATGCTGCAATGAACAAGATCACATTTGACTCCAACCTGGCCAAGGCTGAGCTGGACAATGCTGGAATGAAGGCAGCTTTCGACAATGCGGAGCTGGATGCTGCCAACATGAAGTCAGCTTTGGAAAAGTCTGAGTTCAATGCTGCAGGGAACAAACTAAAGCTTAACTACCATCTCGCCAAGTCTGAGCTGGACAGTGCTGGAATGGAGGCAGCTTTAGACAAGTCTGTGCAGGATGCTGCAGGTAACAAGCTTAAGTTCGACTCTCAGCTGGCCAAGGCTGAGCTAGATGCCGCTGACATAAAGGCAGCTTATGACAAGTCTGAGGGCGATACTGCAGAGAACAACCTCCAGTTTGTCGGTCAGCTGGCCAAGGCTGATTCAGACGCTGCTGACATGAAGGCAGCTTTCGAGCAGTCTGAAGTTGTTTCTGCTGAGAACAGCCTCCAGTTTGACTGCCGGCTGGCCAAGGCTGAGCTAGACAATGTTGAAATAAAGGCAGCTTTTGACCAGTATAAGCTTGTTGCTGCTGGAATGAAGGCAGCTTTGGACAAGGCTGAGCTGGAAAATGCTGGAATGAAGGCAGCTTTGGACAAGTCTGAGTTCGATGCTGCAGAGAACAACCTCCAGTTTGTCGGCCAGCTGGCCAAGGCTGACTCAGATGCTGCTGACATGAAGGCAGCTTTTGAGCAGTCTGAAGTTATTTCTGCTGAGAACAACCTCCAATTTGACTGCAGGCTGGCCAAGGCTGAGCTAGACAATATTGAAATGAAGGCTGCGTTTGACAGGTCTGAGCTGGATGCTGCTGACATGAAAACGGCTTTGGACAAGTCTGAATTTGATGCTGCAGGGAACAAACTCATGCTTAACTACCAGCTGGCCAAGGCTGAGCTGGACAATGCTGGAATGAAGGCAGCTTTAGACAAGTCTATGCTGGATGCTGCAGGGAACAAGCTTAAGTTCGACTCTCAGCTGGCCAGGGCTGAGCTGGATGCTGCTGACATGAAGGCAGCTTTCGACAAGGCTGAGGGCGATGCTGCGGAGAGCAACCTCCAGTTTGTCGGCCAACTAGCCAAGGCTGATTCAGACGCTGCTGAAATGAAGGCAGCTTTCGAGCAGTCTGAAGTTGATTTTGCTGAGAACAGCCTCTCGTTCGACTCACGGCTGGCGAAGGCTGAGCTAGACAAAGCTGAAATGAAGGCAGCTTATGATAAATCTGAGCTTGCTGCAGGGTTATCCAAGTACATATACTAGTACGCTGCCCATGTGGCGGTTGGCCATACCTGTTCTGGGCTGGTTTACAAAACGGGTTACACCCTTATCTTCCCCTAGCATGACTGGTATAAACGCAACTACACCACAGTGACCAGTTGACCACACACCCCAGTACAGAATGCAAGCACATAGGTTATTTCACGTTTATGTGTGCTACTGTCCAGGGGCGGCAGCACTTGTTTTCTTCAGATTTCTGGAGGCCATGTTGGTAGCCACAAGTGGGGACCCAAGCCTGATTGTAGCCTGTGGGTTGCACCGGGGTAGCACCGAGTCGCACAATGTGCGAACAATCGCACAAATGAAGCCCGTGTCAGTGATATACATTGGTCTAGTGGTACACCAAATTGCTTAAACCAAGAAGGGTCGGAGGTTCGATTCCCCCTACGGTCGCCCTTGGCGTTGCAGGTCGCTGTCCACCGCGATGGTAGCTTGTCCAGTTGAGGTGGTAGGCCGTTCTCTGCCCGCGTACAACAGGTTCCCTTAACACCAAGCCCCACCAGGCCCCACCAGGCCCCACCAAGCCCCACCAGGCGTTCTCATTACTTTTCAAGAACACTGTGTGGCCCTACCCAAAGCCAAACCAAATAGGCTTTAGGGACTTGCCCAACGTTGAACAATCTAGATTACCAGGACTCTTCTAATGTGGGGGGTCTTCAGCACCCTTTTCTGTCCCCTGCAGCACCCTTTGCACCCGGAATCACCCTTTTAAGCCCAATAAAAGGGTGCCCCCCCCCCCCCCCCCCCCCCCCCAATTTGCAGTGGGAGGAGCTGATTGACAGAAACACTTGATAAACTGGCCCGCGACTGGCCCGCGACGAATCGGCAACATGCGTAGTTGCTGTTCAATGTGGCAATGTTGTTCAAAGCGGTACGTTTCACACACTCAAATAGCGGTACGTTTCACTCACTCGGCACTGTTGTTCAAAGGGGTACGTCTACGTCTCAAATGCATATTGGGAGGGGGGATTGGTTACTTTATTAGTACGCCTTATTGCGAGGCGTGAGGTTGAGGGGGGCAGCCCGTTTGCTTGCACTGGAGCCAACCGCCAAATGTGATGCAGTATGTTCCACATCTCAAATATATCTTTGTGGGGGTCTGTTTATAGATAAATAGTGCGCCTTACTGCGAGGCGTGAGGTTCAGGAGGCAGCCCGTTTGCTTGCACTAGGGCCAACCGCCAGATGTGATGTGGTATGTTTCACGTCTCAAACACAGATTTTTGAGGTTCTCTTCTGTAGCAAACTAGCAAACGTAGATTTGGGCTCAGAAGACGTTGATCCTAGTTAGTGGACCGTAGAACTTGAAAACGTAGATTTCGAATTTGAACATAGATTTTGAAGGGGCCATGTGTTGATGTTGATGAGTACAGAACATGATCAAGGAGCAATACAGAACATGATCAGGAGCAGTACAGAACATGATCAAGGAGCAGTACAGAACATAATCTAGGAGCAGTACAGAACATGAACAAGGAGCAGTACAGAACATGATCTAGGAGCAGTACAGAACATGATCAAGAAGCAGTACAGAACATGATCTAGGAGCAGTACAGAACATGATCTAGGAGCAGTACAGAACATGATCAAGGAGCAGTACAGAACATGATCAAGGCTTTTCTTTTCAGCTACCAGCAGCAGCTCCTAGGCAGCTTCCTAAGACTGCCTCTGGACCAAACCCAAATGGCTACCAGCAGCAGCTTCTAGGCAGCTCTCTAAGACTGGCTCTGGACCAAACCCAAAGATTCCAAGAGCACAGTAAATCTGACGATATCAGCTTCCAGGTGCACGAGGTTGCCTAAGGTTTGGATCAAGAGAGAGCCCAGGGGGATGCCTAGAAACAGCTTCTCATAGCTGAAAATAGAAGCTAATGTGATGGTGATGATGATGTTTATGTCATTTTTCTGGTGCCTTACTGGACCCCCAGCTGGAAATAAAAATACATGACGATGATGACATTTTTCGTGGTGCCCTACTGGACTCCAGCTGAAAATAAAAGCAATGTGATGATGATGACATTTGTCTGGTGCCCTACTGGACTCCAGCTGAAAATAAAAGCAATGTGATGATGATGACATTTTTCTGGTGCCCTACTGGACTCCAGCTGAAAATAAAAGCAATGTGATGATGATGACATTTTTCTGGTGCCCTACTGGACTCCAGCTGAAAAAATAAGCTTTGTGATGATGATGATGATGATGATGATGACATGTTTCCTGGTGCCCTACTGGACTCCAGCTGAAAATATAATCAATGTGATGGTGATAATGATTGGTGACAGGACATGTTTATCCTGTTTTTCCCTACTGAAGCGACCTCTGAAGATAAAAGCAATGTGATGATGATGACAACATTTTCCTGGGGCTCCCTACTTGACTCCATCTGAAAATATAAGCCTCTGTGATTGATGTGATGAATGACCTTTCCCTAGGGGCCCCTAATGTGGACGCCAGACTGAAAAATAAAAGGCATTGTGACTTGATGTGATGATTGATGACAATGTTTTTCTCTCTTCTTCATCATTGTTGCCCTACTGGACTCCATCTGAAGATAAAAAGAAGATGAGATGATGATGATGTGCATGATGTTGCCTTATGCTGAATGAGATTGACATGTTTCCTGGTGCCCTACTGGACTCCATCTGAAAATAAAAGCTATGTGATGATGATGACATGTTTCCTGGTGCCCTACTGGACTCCAGCTGAAGATAAAAGCAATGTGATGATGATGGTGGTGATAATGATGGTGATGACATTTTCCTGGTGCCCAACTGGACTCCAGCTGAAAATAAAAGCTATGTGATGATGATGATGATGATGATGACATTTTTCCTGGTGCCCTACTGGACTCCAGATGTTTAGGGTTCGGCTGGGAGAATTAGTTGCTTAGCGCTAATAAGCGCCCCTGCGTAGGAGCAAGTTAGAATAAGCAGTACGCGTGGTACAGCTTTTCCTTGTGACGAATCTCTTTCGAGCACAACTGCCATTTCGAGCAGTGCGTTATAGCTTGCACGAAATGCACTCGGGCATCCAACCCTTCAAACTCACAGTCGTCCTTTGACTCATGCCGACCCAACAAAAAAATCGAAGTGCACTCAGCTAATCTAGAACATCTGTTACCTACTTCATCGTGAGAGTCAGATCATGCACAATTGTCAGATCATGCACAACACATCATGATGGTCAGATCATGCACAATTGTCAGATCATGCACAACACATCATGATAGTCAGATCATGCACAATTGTCAGATCATGCACAACACATCATGATAGTCAGATCATGCACAACACATCATGATTGTCAGATCATGCACAATTGTCAGATCATGCACAACATTAGTCAGATCATGCACAACATTCAGTAGGTTGCATAACACTTTTAAACTATTTTTGGCGGAGCCCCCTCTTCAAGGGGGCAGGAGCCCCGATGTTTACCCATTTGTCCGTCTGTCCGACCGAAAAGAAAAAAAACTGACACGTCAGCTAACGGTCGCGAAACTAACTCGCTTCGGTCAGCTCCATTGTTGCCACCTTTCGTTCCGTTGCCAACACCCTCCGCCAATTTTCCGCGTCGCTTGTGACGCTGCATAGGACTTGTGCTGGATTGCTTCTACCACGTTTGGCTAAATTAGTTCACCACGATGGTCAGGTCATACACAATTGACCCAGAAAGAAACAGTGCTGACAAAAGTCAGAACTGTTTCTTTTGGGAGCTACGCGGATTAGCGTCCACTCAGCTCCATCAGCCAATGACTGAGTCGAGCCCAAATATTACATACAGCTGAATTTGAATGCCTATCATGCCAGCTTTTGGATGTATGTTACTAGCTTTATGTTTTGCCCAAGGGTGGTTGAAAGAAGCTGCCTAGAAGCTTCTACGCTAAAGACCCCAAAAGAAACAGTGAAAGTCAGTAAGGTGCATCACGACACTCTCCTGAACATATGGCTATTTTTCTGGATTGTTTTGGCTAAATTAGTTGCTCCTACTTGGGCTAATTTAGCTGGAAGCCCTATTAGGGATAATTTGGTCAGCGCTTGGCCCTGTATGTTGCATGTAGTCCAGGGGTAGGCCATATAGGCTTAAGGGACTTGCCCAACTGTGTCAGGAAGGGCTAAAAATAAAAAGCGTTGATGAACTGAGCCCTAACCGCCAAGCCCTCTAAATGTTCCTGTGTGTGCCCACATGTGCCCGTTTGTGCCCAAATGTGCCAAACCCTACAAATGTGCCCAATGGAGTCAAACGGGAGATTGTTGGATGAAGAATACCCAAATGTGCCCAAATACGCCAAACCCTACAAATGTTCATGTGTGTGCCCACATGTGTCCGTTTGTGCCCAAATGTGCCCAATGGAGTCAAACAGGAGATTGTTGAATGACACGGCTGCGAGTGCTCCTCAGATATCTTGCAAGATGTCCAGAAGCACTCGCAGCCTGTACAGTTCAACAATAATGCATGTCACGAGAGGAGAAATGATGATTACCCAGCGGTCCCAACCACTGCCACTCAGATATGAACATATGAACAACAACCACTGAGATATGAACATATATCATGCACACACACAAAAATGTTATGTGGGCCAATCTGTATGGTGAAAAGTGTGGGCCAATCTGTATGGTGAAAAGGGTCTCGTGAGTTCTCAGGTTGGTCACCTTCTGTGGGAATCAACACTGGTGGTTGTCGGCACTGGGTTTTTATTTTGGGGCATTCCGTCGCTGTAATGGCGGCGCATAGTCTGGCTAAAGAAGTCCGAAATGCCCCCCCCCCCCCCCCCCCCACCCCCCCCCCCCCCAAATCGGGGGTTCAGGGGTCCCACTGGGGTCGCACCGAGTCACTCAATTTGCGACGCGTCGCATACACAAAAAACGAGTTTAGGTAACCCTACGGCAGCTTGCACCCTGCTCAGGTTGTTAAATATATAGTACGCCTTGTTACAAGGCGTGAGGTTGAGGGGGCCACCCCGTTTGCTTTCACTGGGCCAACCACCTTCAGGTTGTTAAACAAGTGTTCAGGGTGGGTATGGGGTTGGGGTGTGCAATTGGGGTGAAGGACTTGGCTTGGAGGCTGGCCTGTTTGTGGCAAAGCTCGGGATGTGACTCCCTCTGGTTGTTATAGCAATTCAGGGGATGAACTCGACAAACGATTTGTATTTCGTCGAGAATTGTCGAGAATTCCAGGCCAAATTGTCGAGAATTCTCGGATTTCCAGGCCAAAATTGTCAACAATTTTCGACGAAGTACAAAGTATGAATTATCGACAAAGTACGAAGTAGGAGTTCTCGCGGAAACATTTTGTCGAGTTCATCCTCTGAATTGCTATAAACAAGTGCTCAGGGTGTTCAGCACCTCTTTATGTACACCATTGGTTAAACATGTAGTTGTTGAACAGGTGTTGGACACCCTAGACACTTGTTGGACAACCTGGACAGCAGGGATTTTTATTTCAGATTTCTCTGGACAAGGTTGTGAGCTGGGTGGGATACTCAAGCCTGATTTCAGAAAAGTTGAGTAGCCCACCGGATGTGTAGTGTGCGGCAGTCCACTATTCGTCATAACGTTTGAAGTCTAGTTGGCCACTAGGATGTCCAGTCGACAGCAGGGATTTTCTCTTCAGCTATGAGCACCAGCTTCTAGGTAGCTCCCTGAGCCAGCCATTGGGCAAAGCCCACAAATTTCAGCAGTGCTAGAAAAGCGATTATGCTGGCTTCCAATTGCACTAGCCTGCTTGGGGTTAGGCTGAATTGAAATTTGGCTGCTCGTTGTTTTGTTCTTTTTCTTTAATTATTTTCTTTTCCGCAGTAAACAAAGGAGAAAAATGAAAACGAAGGACTTAGCATCTGCCTTGCTTGAGGCGTTATAAATGACAAGGGTAGCGTTTGCCTCCAGATAAGGATATTTAGGGACCGGCATATCATATGATGTTGACCAAAGGCTAGTATGATGTCATATGATATCATACAAACTGCATCATATGATATTGTATATAAATGGTAGCTTTAGCCCTGACAGAGTACCGGCATCTTATGGTACCATATGATGACATGATATCATATGATATCATATTGCCGTTCCCTAGGAGTACTTTCATTGACCAAATTGGCCAGCGCTTTAGTGCACTTGAAACAAACAAAACTGCGCTTTGTAGTGCAAAAAGCGCAAATGCTTGCTGCGCCCACAGGGGGTTGCAAAAAACTGTGTGAAACGCGTAGTGGGGCTCAAAAAGGCAGCGCGCCAGCGCGCAAAAGCGCGCACTTGGAAGTACCCTGGATACAACATCTGCCTCCTTTTCTGTTTGGTAGCTCCTCGGTGCCTTCTCTCCGTTAGCTTACTTGCGGACTCTTGCTAGGTAGGCGCTGGACTTGTGAACCTTCTCCTGCTGTCTTAAGTTTTCCTTAATTTGGTTGTATCCCGTCCTGACCTTTAATTCGATTATATAGCTTCAGCAAGCAACTTGGCTGCTCGGCAGTAAAAATAATTTTGCCAGGAAAATGTAAACGTCCCCCCCACCACCACCACCCCCACCCAAAAAACTGTTTATTTTTAAACAATCTAAAAAGTAGGCTGCCCCGTAGGGTCCCCTGGTGGTCGGCCAAGGGGTTCGTGTGTCGTTGGGTGGGTGTGCTCAATCATGCTGTGTGGCGAACTGATATCGTACTGATATCCGGTCAACTTTCCAAATTTCCGTAGAAATATCCGTCAGCGCCGTCAAGGGGTTTGGGAAGGTCTGGTCATTTTGATGAGGGACGTACTGGGACATGTCCAATAAATGTCGGGGGAACGATTCTCGATTCTCGTCAGGAGTGCCTTCTCGGCCTGGGAACCTTGGGGGGTTAGGGTTTTGATGACCCCCCCCCCCCCCCCCCCCAGTTGATCGCCCCCCATGGGGGACAGACCTATGCGATACTTGCGCGAAATCGTCAAATCTTCACATCGTCACATCTTCAAATCTTCACATTTTACCAAGAACGCCGGTCAAAATTGCCGGTTAATCTGACTGGCCTGAAATCTTACCGACTCGTGTTCGATTCCCGTCGGGAGCGGATTACCTCTGAGGGCACTTTTTCGCGTACGTATCTGGGGTTGCGGACTGTGGACGCGGCGGTTTCATTTGCCGTTACTCTCCTGTCCTGTGGACTCAGTATAGGGACCTGGAGCATGTCTACGATTTCCCTTTGAAGAATTCGCTTCTTCGTGACTCTCGTAGCTCATTGCATCGGCGCATTGTGCTTGGCAAGGAAATCTGCTCTTTCGCACTAGTTCATGCAGATTGCGAAGTAGCAACTGTAGCCTCAGGAGTTGCTGCACCTGCCTCTATGGAACTTCGGGAAGTCAGTGAGCTAATAAGTTCATTAGCCTTACAGGCCACCAAGTTGAATAATAATGCCATGCCATGCTACATTGATTCTTGACCCCCCCAATATTAAATTGTACGCATAAGTAAGCAACTGCTTGTGCATCCATCACCAAGGAGGCTGCCACTGCTGCTTGGCGAACATTACACCACCCCCGGGGCCAACCTCCAGGGGACCCGCCAGGGCCCCCTACTATTTTATTTTTAGTGATGTGTCGCTATAAGCGATAAAAACCATCGCTTTCGAGATTGGCCTAGCGATGAAAGAGATTTGAGCGATGCAGCTAGATCTGGCCCTCGAGTCCCAACTGTCCTGGCCCAGGCCGCCTAGGAGCTGACCTGGCCTGGAACTCCTCGGATTTCTGGCCAGCCCCCCCCCCCACACACACCCCACCCACCCACACACTCACACACTCACCACCACCACCACCATCACCATCACCACCACCACCAACAACAACAACAACAACAACAACAAAAACAAAAACAAAAACAACACAACAAAAACCCACCCACCACCCCGTGCAGTAACACCCACAGGTGGTAACTCTCTCCCGGTTCTAGTCAAGGCCAAACCCTGTTCGGCAATTATAGAAGATGAGTCGAGTGCGCGATGCGCGCCGCAGCTTCGTTGCTGTTTTCGAGGTCAATATCATATTTCCATCTGTCGAATATTCCAAGGATGCTCCCTTACAAGAGAAAACTGCGCGGAATCAACACTTCGCAACTTGGATGCAGGTTCAATCAGGTGGGTTGAATTTGCAACCTGGTCTTAGTCTTTCTGCATGATCAAACTTCGCCACAAATGAAGCGCAAGAGCGGTTTGCATATTGGTGGGAGAAGGGGAGTACGTGCATGTTGGTGGGCAGTTGAGTCGCGGTGTGTGTGAGGATGGGTGGGGGCCTGGGTCTGGGCCTGTGTTTTTGTGTGTGTGTGTTGGGGGGGGGGGGGGGGGGGGGGAGGGGGGGGAGAAGGGCAAGGGAGTGGTGCTGGTGGAGAGTGGAGGGGGTAAGCTGTAGTGCAGGGTTTAAATCATCTGAACTTATGCAGTGTATGTGTATTTGGGGGAAAACTAGACCAGACCTAGACCCACTCAAGCTCTGTCAATGGCCACTCGTGCAGCTTACCAGCACTGATCAGTAGAAATCATATACCGTATACCTAAACTTAAATTAGACAAACTAAAGGTAGGTAACAACAACTTAAGGTAGACAGTCGAAAGAAGCCAATTTAAAAATAGCTAACAATACCTACAAACAGAGACTATGACACGGCTAGATGGGTGTTAAGGGTGCATTAGCTGTTACCACTGAGATTGTTAGGGGGCAGGAATTGGTTATGTCTTGCAATGCCCTGGCTGTCATGCTTCTAGTGGTGCGAGACATGTGGTTTGTCTGCCCTGAGGATTACTGATGCACGTGCGAGAGAACTGCAGGCTTTAGTGGTCAGAGAATAAATGGCTGTAAAGGCTGCAAGAACAGCGGGCTGGTGGCTGGAACAGCAGTGGGCACTAGTGGCCGGAAAACAGTGGCTCGAATGGCCGGTGCTTGTTTAGCAGTACGGGATTGCGGCACGAGTGGCCAGGAACGCAATGGGCAATAGTGGCCAGAGGTTTATAAGGGTGAGTACTAGGGACACAATTTGAAACAGGTTGGGGACAGGTAAGTGAGGCGCCAGTTCTTCCGTCAACGCTGTTTGTGTTTAGACTAAATCTTGAGTGGATTAACTTTGATCTTGTGTGGATCAGCAGTTGAGGTAGGATTTAGATGAGACAGTGGGAGGGATCAGGTCCGTAACTATAACTCTGCATTCCTAACCAATCAGTCAGTGGGATTACTTAGGAGTTCTCTACACCAAGCAGTTCCACTTGAACTGGCTCATCGTCTACTTGCTGCCACCACAGGGTATGTCCCTGGTGGTGATGCTCTAGAACGAAAGAAAAAAAATAGTAGCCCTGGCAGGAGTACCAAATGGTTTGGGGCCTCAGTACCGGCCCCCTGGCTGGCGTCTGTGGAGGCTCATGTTGCGTTTCTCACCGTTTGGTTGGGCGTTGAGTGTTCTTGGACGTGGGAGTCCGGGGAAGCAGTAGGGCAGAGACGACAGCGGCCAAAGTGGTGTCTGGAGTTCCTTGACGACAGCGGGGGTCGGACGCAGAGGGGGTTAATTCCCGGGAGGGTTCTGAGAGACAAAAGACGAGTGAGTGTTACATAATAAGTGTAGATAATAATTAATTGAAGGCCGCAGTCGGTTATTGACTGGCCGTAAGACTAGCTCTCTAATAAGTAAATAGCGGGCTTCAAAAGGGCAAGAAGAAAGTCGGCTGGAGGTGGCTGCACGACTGATCAATGGCAAAGGAAGTTCGATCGGCTTACTAAAGGGTTACTAGCTATTAATACGAGTCAACCAGGGCAGCTTAGCAAGCTATCGAGTCAAGAGCACGGATGGGCTCTGTCGGCTGCTGGAGGCTGGAATGGTTAGGTGTTATCAATACCAATCAGCCAAGGGCAGCTTTGCTAGTAACCGAGCAAAAGGGCACGGGTGGCCTCGGCTGCTGGAGGGTGGAATGGTTACGTGTTATCAATACCCATTAGCCAAGGGCAGCTCTGCTAGTAACCGAGCAAAGGGCACGGATGGGATCAGCCGGCTCACAATAGGCTGAATGGGCAATCAAGATGAGGTTTGTCAACAGGCAGCATCATCATCACGACTCGGACACTAACTGAACGCACCTGAGAGACATAAGACGAGTGAGGGTTGTGTTCAGCTCGCTGATCTCTTTATTGTGGCGCGAACTCATTCATGGCTTAGGGCTTAAGGAATTGAGATGTGAAATGATGCTGTCCTGGCCGGCATCTGGTGCCAACCGGGTTGCAATTGGATATGGGAATATATTGCCGCAGCTGCGGGGTAGCTGCGCTTGGCACGTGGTGTGGCACGTGGTGATCGCTTGCGACAGCGTGTACTGACAGGTTGGCGTGTTACGTACGCAGTGTTTGGGCACACGTTCGCGCGTGACAACTAGCCAGATGGCTCCGGAACCAGAATAGCTACAACAAGGGTGGCTTCAAAAACGAAAAAACTCCCCCCCCCCCTGATGTTTGTGGGCTTGCCTTGGGTCAACTAACCTGGATACATTTTTAAACCATATAATCCGCTTAGTGTGCTCCCCGGTGCTCCTTGGTTTCCGTTTCCGTGGCTATCGCAAGGGGGGGGGAGGGGGGGGGGGGGCTTCGAACTGGTAGACTACTATACTGTGAGTAGTCCAGAGTTGGCTGAAGAACCATACAACTAGAGGTGACCTCCCTATTTGTTTGTTGTCGTAGTTGGTTTGGGGTGACACTCGAGCTTCGACGCGAGTTGAGTTGAGTTGTTGAGTTGCCGTTGTGTCTGCCGCTTGGAACGGTGCCTGTGTCTTGATTGTTCCATGTGGCATCCTGAGGTGGCGTGAGTCGTAGGCTGCCTCGTTGAACCCTTAGGTTAAATTGCTCCCCCAGTGTGACCGGTGTATCTGTGGGGCTATATAAGGGTTAGCACTCTACTAAGGGGGGAGCAATGCCCCCTTAGTAGAGTGTTTTGAGTAAGGGCTTTGCCACTGGATTCTCCTACCCTTTTTTTAAGGCGGGCTCCCCTAAGGCCCCTCAGGGCCGAACCCTTTAGGGTCCTTCTTACCCCACCCGCTTCTTTAGATAGGGGGCTGCTCTTACGGGCATCGGGGGGGGGACTCTGCTCTATTTCGGGCGGTAACAATACAAATTCCAAAAATTAGGACAACAAAGGCCTGCCAAGGACGAAGTCATGTAACCCAGACACCGAGATAGAAGTGTTCTTTACAAAGCTGTGAACCCACGTGAACACGCCACATGATGATTCACTGCACCATTCATCCAGCACTCATTTACATGAGTTCTAGTTAGTAGCGTCCAGAGCAGTGTGCTTCTAACCAGCAGCATCCAGCGGAGTTTACTTCTTGCCAGCACGGCGACCAGTGGTCTTGGTGTGCTGTCCACGCACACGCAGGCCCCAGTAGGTACGCAGACCACGATGGTTTCTAATCTTCTTGAGCCTCTCCAAGTCATCACGCATGGCGGTGATCGATGGCTCCTAGAAGGTCAGCTGTAGGGTAGGGGGGGAGGGTGGTGAGTTTGGTGTTTGTCTTGCGATTATAGGGTGAGGGTTGACGGCATTAGGCGCACAGAGGCCTGTCTAGGTGAGGTCAGCTGTTGTGGAGGGGCGTGGATGTGGATGTGGAGTAGGGGTTCGGAAGGTAGGAAACAGAGGAAAAAAGGAGTGGGAGATTGTGAGGGAGCATAAATTGGTCAGAAAAAAAGGGAACAAACGCCAAACAAAAGATGCGAGAGAGAAAAAAGGAGGAAATGGAGTCGACCGGCAAAAGGAAAAACAGAGAAGCCAGCGGAAGCTGAAGAAAAAAAGAAAAGGACCAGACCGAGGAGTTAAAAAAAGGAGGGATCAAAGGAGAGCGTAGTCAGAGAGGGAACGGTCAGGAAGACACAAAGAAAGAGAAAAGGCGAGGAAGCTCAAGATAAGGAAATAACAGAAGTGTAATAATGACGATAAACTCACTAAAACGCGACTGAATAGAATGAGCAAAGAAAAGAGGAAAAGAGGTAAGGAAGGAACAAATAAGAATCAAAAGAGTGACAAGAAAGCAAGAAAGAAGATAGTGTGAATTTTGGCGTTTTTTTGTACGTTTGTGGTTTTCTTTTATACATTTTGCGTGCTTTGATACTTTTATTAGTTCTTGGGTACGGCATTAGCCTCTCTAGGTCATCACGCATGGCGGTGTCGATAGCTGTGGAGGTCAGCTGTTGAGGGTGGGTGGGTGGGGACGGTGGTGGGTTTTTGTTTTGTGTTTCGATGTGTAGGGTAGTGTTGGGTTCGGCATTAGCCTCCCCAGGTCATCACACATGGCAGTGTCGATGGCTTAGGAGGTCAGCTGTGGAGGAAGGGTGGGTGGGAGGGGTGATGAGTTTTTGTGCAGTGTTGTCTTGCGGTGTGTTGAGTAGGGTTAGGTACATTAGCCTCCCCAGGTTATCACGCATGGCGGTGTTGATTGCTCCGGAGGTCAATGGTGGAGCGTGGGAGGAAGGGATGTCGAGTTTTGTGTGTGTGGTGGTGGTGGGTAGGTTAGGTTGGGGTGTTAGCCTCCCTAGGTCATCACGCATGGCGGTGTTGATGGCTCCGGAGGACAATGGTGGAGCGTGGGAGGAAGGAATGTTGAGTTTTGTGTGTGTGGTGGTGGTGGGTATGTTAGGTTGGAGTTGTTATCCCTCCTACGACGTCTCGCCGCATAGGGTGGTGAGTTATTCGTGTTTGATATTAAATCCCCCCCCCCCCGCCCCCCCCCCCCCCCCCCCCCAGCTTCCCCTCCTTGTCCCCGCTCCTCTTATACCCCTCCCGCTAGCAATTCCCATTCCCCGTCTGTGTCCCAAGCTTCATTCCTCCTTCCTCCCCCACCCCCCACCCCTGTGCTACAGTTGCCTCACTTGGGCGAAGCGACCGGTCTTGTGGTCCTTTGGCCTGTTCAGGAAGTAGTCAGGGATCTAATTACCTTACCACCCCCCCCCCCCCCCCCCTCCTCTCCGTACTCCACCCACACCATGCCCCCCCACAACATCCTTCCTTCCTTCCTCCCCTTGGCTAGTGTTGCGTCACCTGGGCGGAGCGACCAGTCTTGTGGTCCTTTTGCCCGTTCAGGAAGTAGTCGGGGATCTTGTACGCCCCCTCCCCCCCGAGCATTCCCTCCTTGGCTTGTCCAACACTAGCCTCCCCCCTTCCCCTAGTGTTCCCTCCTCGTCCCACGCTACCTGCATACCTCCCCTCCTCCACGCCGCCCCTTTGCTACTGATGCCTCACCTGGGCGAAGCGACCGGTCTTGTGGTCCTTTTGCCTGTTCAGGAAGTAGTCAGGGATCTTGTACGCACGGGGGTTAGCCACAATGGTCATCAGACGCTCCAACTCCTCAGCAGAGCACTCGCCTGAAGAGGGGCGTGAGTGAGTCGGTGAGTAAGTGTGTGTGTGTGGGGGGGGGGGGGGGGGGGGGGGGGAGCTGACGCAGGGAGCCTGTGGGAAAAGCAGCAGGTGTGTGTGTATGTGTGTGTGAAGGGTGGGGGTGGGTGGAGGTTTGACACGTCACCCACCCTTTTTCTGTTCATATTTTGGTTTGCTTGTTTTCTTGTATGTTTGTTTCTTTGCTCGGGTGGTCACATACACACCCACATTCTTCTTACCCCTCCCTACACCCCACCACACACCAACCAAACTGCCTCTCTATCCCTTCCTCCCAGCCCCGTCCAACCCCCTACCACCCTCTGCCTCATTACGTCCCCCCCCCCCCCCCCCCCCCCCCCCCCCCCCCCCCCCCCCCCCCTACCCCCCCCCCCCCCCCCCCCCCCCCCCCCCCCCCCCCCCCCCCCCCCCCCCCCCCCCCCCCCCCCCCCCCCCCCCCCCCCCCCCCCCCCCCCCCCCCCCCCCCCCCCTCCCCCCCCCCCCCCCCCCCCCCCACACACACACACACTCTCCAGCCTCCCCCCCTCCCCCCTCCTACACTACCAACACCCCTCGATCCACACACCACCTCACAAACAACGCTTTCTACCCCTCCTTCGAGGCCCACCCAACCGTCACCCTGCACACACAGACCTTCCTCCCTCTACTCACCCCCCCCCCCCCACACACAACCCCACCGCCCCCGCCCCTACACATACACCATCAGCCCCGTCCTCACCCTCCATGCACCCTCAATTTCCTCTTTACCCCGCACAATCACCACATTACTCTACCCTCCCACTGACCCCTCGACACCCCCCCGCTTTCACCCACACACAAACACTTTCTCTCCCCTCCCTCTGACCCCTCAATACCCCCAGCTCACACACAAACACTTTCTCTCACCTCCCTCTGACCCCTCAACACCCCCGCCACACTCGCACACATACACACTAACACTTTCTCTCCCCTCCCACCGACCCCTCAACACCCCCCGCTTTCACACTCACACACACTTCCCCTCCCCTCCCTCCGACCCCCCAACACCCCCCGCTCTCACACACACACACACCTTGTCTCCTTCTCTCAAACCCCTCTTCAACTGCCCCCTTGTTACACATACACACACTTTATCCCCGTCCCTCCAACCCCCCTCCCAAGTACTCCTTCCTCCCCTCACCCCACCCAATCCCTACACGACACAAACACCAAATGCCTCCCTCACCTCCACCCCCCCACCAACACACACCGCAACCCCAAGACAGACACACCAAATGCCCCCACCCCGACCCACAGCCACACACCCCAACCCCTACACACACACACACCAATGCTTGCCCCTACACACAACCACAAACACACACACCAACTGCTTGCCTCCTCCCCCCCCATGTGTGTCCAATACCATGTAACTACTCAGATAAATCAAATTCAATTTAATGTAAGTATCGTACCGGCACGCTTGTTCATGTCGACCTCAGCCTTCTTGCACACCATGTTGGAGTAACGGCGTCCAATACCCTTGATGGAGGTAAGGGCATACATGATCTTATCCTTTCCGCTGACGTTGGTGTTCAGCAAACGCAGGATGTGCTGGAACTCGACTCCTACGATGAGAGAGCCCATGATGACTGGAGAGCGGGGGGGGGGGTAGGGGGGGTTGAAGGTGTGTGCATGTGTGTGTGAGTGAGTGTGTGTGTGGGGTGGGGGGGTCATGTGTGTGTCTGCAGTTGTGGCATTTATGCTGCTGAGCATGAGCTGATGGCCATGGTGGCCATGGTGATGTCCTATCTGAACTTTTGAAACCGTCGTGCTCCGAGCTTAAGTGGGCTGCTCCCTGTAGCGTTGAGCAAGCGCAGGAGTGTCAATGAACATTGTTCACGTGTAGTGCCAAGGGAAGTACTCCGAGCTTGTGGGCTTGCTAGTAATTCGGACCGGGGGCCCGCAACCCAGGTGCAGCAGCCAGACTGCTAAAACTGCTGGCCCAATATCTGTGAGCAATGATGATGCGCAAGAGCGCTGTCGAGCTCGACTTCGCAGCCCCTCTGACATCTGCTCCATTAGAGCAAGCTCGGAGGCCAGGTGTTTCTATACTTGGTCGATGAGCAGTTTAGCAGTATATTTGTCGCAACTGGGACCAGGTGCTGCTGCGAGCTGGCGATGCGAGCGCGAGCAGAACTTCGCCCTTGACATATATAGACCCCAATGCGAGCAACCTACTTTGTTTGGCGAGCTCAGGCGATCAAGCAGCAAACAGTGTAAGAGGAGGAGTATGCGGTAGGCCTGGGCTATGTACCGCGGTACAATTTCAAGGCGGGTAGGTTCGGGCGGCGGTGGCACTACACATATTGAGCCGATCGGGCGGTTGGTGGTTGTGGCGAAGGTCTAGTCCAGACCAGACCATAAGACCATAGGACGAGACAACAAGACAACCGCATGACGTAAGCCTTATATAAGCGAACATCATCCTTCATTTCCTTCTTTTCCACCTTGTATGTACCTTGTATGGTATAGTAATACAGTTCAAGAAACCAGGAGTAGCCAAATAGGCTAAAAAACTTAGCAGGAAAGCTATCCAGGGTAGTACACCGACATATGGCAAGATATTGTGCACCGTATATATTTTGAATATGTAACCATTTTCCTTTCATAGGAGCCTGACGTTTGGCAACAGTATCCTACCAATATATAACTATTTTTGTCATGGGCTTCCTCTTAGCTCAACTGTTCAATTGGATTGGTCGCAGCCATCGCTGAGAATGATACTGCGCATCCCGCGCGTCCAGGAAAGACCATCCATGTCATGGAGTTTCTCAAAATGCCGGGAGGTCCTCGCGAAAGTTGCATCGCAAAGCAGTGGTAGTAAATGAAGGGCCGTATAACCTATCAGCTTGGATAACACTCCGGAGAGTGGACTTTGTGTGTGCAGCACGCCAATCTATAAATGCGGAGACGAGAATAAGTTACAAGCACAGGAGACCCATTAAGGGGCACCAGTGGAGGAAAGGGGGCTGTAGCCTGGAACCTGATCAGGGTACAGGCTAGACAGCGCGTGTCAGAAGAACCGATGACGCAGTCAACAGGAAGCTGACATAGTACTGTCAGGACCGATAGTTCTAAGGGAGTACACAAGGAGTCACCAAGACATAAAACAAGCGAGAGCACCGCTATTCATGCTGATACAGAGGAAATATCAGATGTAACAATTGAAAATTCAGGAATAACACTCAACTCGAGGACACAAGGAATGGAGCATCGCCCTATCCTATACACCATACCAAGAATCGCACAATTAAATTATCAGATAAGATAAGATGATGATTTCATCATATTGTTGAATTAAATGATCACCGTAGCACGAACTCAGAGCCCCCGTCGGTAAAACGATTGTTTGGGATTCAGTTCATCAATGCTTTTTATTATGAAGCCCTTCCTACCACGGTTGGGCAAGTCCCTTTAACCTACCCCTGGATTGTAGCATACGTACAACATGCTTTGAAATCAACCCAATCCGAACTAGAATTTTAGCTTTGGCATTCAACAGCTAGGTACCAGGGCGCTATGTCCTAAGTCGATTGCACAAACGTCAAGGATTCCATTGTTTTTAATCCTAGATTATCAGGAGGGGCTGCTTACAACGATCACTGCATGTGCTTGTTAATTACAGTCCAGGTGTGTGTGTGTGTGGGGGGGGGGGGGGGGGGGGGGGGCATTCAGCCAGTAAGGCCAGGGAGGTCTTGCCCAACCTCGAGCAATCAGGATAAATTCTAGATTATTAGGAGGGGCTCTGTGTATGTTACAGTCTAGGGAGTAGCCAACTTGGGCTAAGTAGGCCTAACTAGCTACGCCGACTAGTAGAATCCTACCCTGGACTAGTCCTCACACTGTCTAATCCACTTAGAATGCTCAATGGTATCGTGAGGGAACTTGGAATGGGAAGATGGTGAACAGCCCAGAGTTAGCTGAAATACACGTAGCAATCAAGTTCTTGCACAGCCCTGAAAGCCACAAGAGAGGCAGTTAAAAAGAAAGAATACAGTGCAGAAGCCAGTGCAATAAAAAATACACTAAAACAAGCCGAATATCCTGCTAGCTAGTAGACGGACACCTGGAGGAGCCAGACTGGGGGGGTCATTGCCTAAAACCAAGAGGCCAATAGGGTTCTTCTACAAGCTGTTGCGCGACGAATGCAGATTTTGGAGGGCCTGATGCGTCTCCTAAGGATCTAGGTGCGTCGCAGACACAGATTTTGAAACCGGTTGAGAACCGGCGTAAAATTTTGGAGCCACCCAGAAAAACCAAGGGGTCAGCACTGAACGCCAACGCTCTGCCGCCCTGAAGGTTGAGCGATCATGTGTCAAGCAGGGGGGGTCCTTGGACACGATGAAGATATCCTTGGTCGCAACGAAGAGGTCATAGGTCACGATAAACGTGTCCTAGACCCAGAGAAGGAGCTTGGTCAAAGTCCTTGACTCAAAGATGGAGTTCTTGGTCACAACACCCTCGGCTATCTTGGAAGTCCAAGGATTGTCTACTTCTTGGTGTACACAAGCTCAGTGTTCTTCTTAGCGTTGACAATGTCGGGGTGGGCCAGGGTGAGCTCCTTAGTGCCGAATAGGATGTTGTCAGCAGCCTCAACTCCAAGCATCATAGAGTGGTCCTGGTTGGCAACCTCGTACTTGTAGCTACCGAACCTGCCCCTGCTCCAGATGCCCTGCTGCTGCAGCCATGGGAGGGCCTCTGCCAGCACCTCATCACGGCCCAGAGAGGGGGTGGGGTAGCCGTGCTCCAGGCGGCGGTGGTACAGGGATACAACCTCGCAGTCGGCGGTCATGAGCTGGGTGCTGATGGCGCCCAGGAGGGTGTCCTTCACAACAGTAGACCTACACAGCAATGAGATGATGATGATGATTACATCATGGGTGGGCCACTTGATTCCAACCTTGAAAATCTAGCATTTCAAGGTTGGAGAGCAGCAGACAAGTGGAGTGAGGCCAGGGTATATGAGTAGGGATTGGCAAATCATATGATTTCTTCCCGGGACCAATATGATATCATATCATATCATCGTATGATATCATATGATTTTCCAGCAAAAGTTGAGAGAAACAAAATCAGATTTTAAGGGGATGTAGAGGGGACATAGCTAAGGGTACCAGTAACTTTTGTTCCTCATGTACGCCATCCAGGAGGTCACAATAAAATTTCAGTGTCTTTTCCGAGAAAAGCTCGGATTCGCTGAATCCGCGGATTGCTTTTGTAACATTGGACACACATAAACATATTACATATAGCAGCTTCTATGCAGCTCCCTTTCCCAGCCGTTGGGTTGCGTCTCTTCAACGAGCACAAACTTGCTTTATGTTTAGATTTATTAGCTGGCTAGAAGCTGCATGCTGCCCCTCCTTGATTGACTAGGTCCCGGAGTAGCTTGTATGGGCTGGAGCTGGCTAGAAGCTGCATGCTTAGCCTCATTGTTTGGCTAGGACCTGTAGTAGTCTGTGTAAGTCCCATTGCTGGGCCTTCCTCCAGGAGGTATACTTTTTCTCATCATCATTGTTAGGCAGCATGTGGTCCAAGGACACCAGCTCATCAGCGCTACCAGGAGAACATGCAAACGCCCATGGTCGCGGGTTTCTTGCTGATGACCGCGATGAGCAGTTCGTGATAATGGTGCTTCCCCGTATTCAAGTGCACCACAAGCTCATCCAGATCCCACTGGTTTTGATGCGTCTGCGTGCCTCCACTGTTCAGAGGATTCTTAATGACACGCAGTTTCGCTTTCTGTGGGGGCATGGCATAATCGTCGATTCGATAATTGGAATAGAAAGGAAAAGGATGACGCTAAACGTGCAGTAAAGAATGACAGAAAGAAAGATAAACGCTAGGAGGCGTGAGAGACGCAAAGGGAATGACGGAAAGAGAGCCTGGACGAACCTGCTGTACAGGCGCGTGCGCTGTCACGTGTGCCGTACATTCGAGCGCATCATATGATGCCTGAGGCCGACCGCGAGCTCATCATATGATCATATGATATCATATCGCCGATCCCTATATATGAGACAGTTAGGGCCAGGGTTTGATTCCAACCTTGTGCATTATGTATATTCCTCCTCTCTTCCCATGCCTTCAATTCCCAAAGATTATCTGTGGAACTAGTTAGGGGGGTTTAGGTTGGGAAAGTCTTGGTGATGGAACCCACGAGAGCCACGACACTAGCGCTGCATAGCAATGGTTTGGGGAAGTCTAGGTTGTGAGAGGCTGTCCTTGGGAGTTCCCCCCCCCCCCTCTTTCTTCGCCACGACACCCCACTCACCAGGTCTTGCCACCAAACTCACAATTGTTGGGACTGGGATTCGCTGATCTCAAACAAGAGAGACCGGCAGTGGCAGCCCTTGGCCTCAGAGTTCACCCACCCCCTCTTTCCACACCCCACTTACCAGGTCTTGCCACCAAGCTGACAGTCCTCCTGGTTCACATACTTGTACTTGGATTCACTGACCTCAAACATAAGAGCCCCAGTAATTTCACCCTTGGCATCAGAGTCCCCCCCCCCCCCCCCCCCCCCCCCCTCCCCCTCTTTCTGCGCCCCGACACCTGGTAGTGGACAGTAGGGGCCCTCCTCAGCATCTGAGTCCACCCCACCACGCCTGACTATGTCCGCCCCCCTCTATCTACACCAAACTCACCAGGTCTTGCCACCAAGCTGACAGTCCTCCTGGTTCACGGGTTTGTACTGTGACTCGCTGATCTCAAACATGAGAGATCCGCAGTGGTCGCCCTTGGCATCAGAGCCCCCCCCCCCCCCCCCCCCCCCCCCCCCCCCCCCCCTTCCTACGCGCCTATACCCCACTCACCATGTCTTGCCACCAAGCTGACAATCCTCCTGGTTCACGGGCTTGTACTGTGACTCGCTGATCTCAAACATGAGAGACCAGTAGGGGCCGTCCTTGGCATCAGAGTCGGGTGCGGGGGTGGCGTCACCCATGCAGAGGGTGGGCAGCTTGGAACCAGCCTGGGGGCAGTTGGTCTGGGAGTAGTTGGAGAACACAGTGCACCTGTGGGAGGCAGAGAGCAAGGCGCATGAGAGCAAATTTGGCAAATGAATTTAGCAGATTTTCTAGCGATGGAAAATAAATGAACAATAGTAGTCGGAGAAAACAGTGCACTTGAGTAGGAGGGACTTATTGCTCAGGCTGAGTTTGCGGATTCCAACACGCACAAACGCCCCATCTCCCCCCTTGCTCGCACAAACGCCCAATCCCCCCACACACGCACAAATACCAGTCACCCTTGCACACACCAACGCCCCAGTCCCCCCCCACGCACAAACGTCCCAGTCCACCCCACACGCGCAAACGTCTCAGTCCCCCACACACCTGTAGTAAGGGCAGTCTCCCTCAGGGTAATATAGCCAGCACTTGGAGCCATGAGGGCTGAGGCCACGGATTCCAACACCGACAATATGAGAGCTGGAGTGCTGCAGACCGTCAGCCCACTCGGACTTTCCGAGCCAGCGGCATGTGAGGTCGAGGGGCATGGTGGAGAGCAGGGAGTTGTACTTGATCTTCTTGCCGTCGGCCATCTCGACGGTCTGCAAATAGACGTGGTGGTGGTGTATGAGTGATTTCGATGTTTGTTGTGGTGGATGGTAAGGCTGTTTGAGTGTGGGCAAGGTGGAGAGCAGGGAGTTGTACTCGATCACCTTACTCAGCCATCTTGACAATCTGCAAATATATGTGGTGGTGGTGGTGGTGTATGAGTGAGTTCAGTGTTTGTTACGGTGGATGGTGAGGCTGTTTGAGTGTGGGCAAGGTGGAGAGCAGACAGTTATACTTGATGATCTTTCAGTCAGTCATTTCAACAGCCTGTTTAGACGTGGTGGTGTTGTGTGAGATTGAGTTAGCAGTCCTGTAGTGATTGTGAGGGTGAGTCCTCGATGTTTGTTGTGGTGGATTGTGAGGCTATTTTGGTGTGGGCATGGTGGAGAGCCAGGAGTTGTACTTGTTTCTTGCTGTCAGCCAGCTCAACGGTTTGCAAATAGACTTGGAAGTGGTGGTGGTGTGCGAGAGTGAGTTAGCAATGCTTGTTGTGTAGATGTGTGCAAGCCAGTTTTGGTGGATGATTTGTATGCAACTGGGTACGGTGGAGGGCAGGGAGAGTCATTGCCATCAGCAACCTAAGAAGTCTGCGAATATTGCGCCCATGCTCCATGGCCTTCCATGCAAGTATGCGATTCCATGCATGTATGTAAGTTACAGTCCAGGGGTAGTCAAATAGGCTAATTAGAATGACCGCCCCGCTCAGGTGGCTTTTGGTCTTTTGTGGGATTTCCACTATTTGGGTTTGGGGTGGTGTATAGGATGCATGCATGTATGTTACAGTCCAAAGGTAGTCCAATAGGATAAAGAGACTTCCCCAACCTTGAGGTCAGGAGTGGCTGAAGCGAAAACAAGCACTGATGAACTGGGCTCCAACGGAAAGTTGTTCAATTGACAAGGATACCCTGACTTCGTGCTACAGAGATAATTTAAAACGATTCCCATCATGTCACAGGCCTTCCATGCCTGCTGTATGGTATGTGTGGGGAGACATACATGCATCCCACCCACACCCGACCACCCATACCCACCCATACCCAACCATCCTTATCCTGCCCACCCACACCCAGCCACCCTTATCCTGCCCACCTACCTTGGCCTCCTTGTCGATGTTGACCACATGTTGGTTGAACCTCTGTGGTGGGGAGGAGAGAGAAAATATGTCGGATTAGTCTCCTTACACAATTGACGAGAGAATGTGCATTGTATGTGCTTCTGTTTTGTATACCACACCACAGGCATAATACACATTATATATAATAAATATAGCATTCAAAATATCATAGCCTTTCTATCAGCATTATATATCATTTGTTTCTTTTTCATTGGACTGGAGTTCATAGATCTCAACCATCTGTCCCTGAAGCCTAATAATCAAGCTCGTACGGAGATACATGTGTACATATATCCAAAAGTGCCTAATTATGGGGATTTGGGTACATATGGTTTAGACATAAGAACTTCATTTCAGCGAAGAAGAAGAAATGCTACAAAGTTGCTTAACCACATCAGTTCGACATATCAATACTCAGATTCGGGTTTGTTCAGAGTTTGGGAACCAGATCTTGTCAAATCTGTTTTATTTTTTACTATGGGGTTCATAAATCCGGGACAGATTTTACACAAATGACAGACGGATCCAGCCGCATTTGAAAAACGTGATTGCGAAAAATGATTAATGGAGGTAAATTAATATTAATGGTTAGGTTATTAAGGTAAGCCTCTTTTTCACGTCTTCCTTGGCAAGTCATTGTCGTAGCAGGTTATTGAAGGTCTGCACAGGCTGCAGGGGCAGAACAAACCTAAAGCCACTGATTGTTTGCACGTTTTAGGCCATTTTCGAGTTCCCAATTATGTTTGCAGCTGCACAGCCTCGATTGCATCATTTTAAGTCACAGTTTTTTCAGCATAGGGAGCTGAATCATTTAAAAAATAAGTCGCGCATCTTGACAACTGCCTGCCGGGCAGGGCTGCTCGCGACCAGATGCGCATGACAGAAAAAGGCTGCGAATCTAGCTGAACATTTGCGCGAAATGTGATCTACCCAAGATTGGAATCTGAGCATTTTGGGACGTGTATGGCTGTCCTAGACTCTTGTCTTGAATTAGGGCATTCGGGGGATTAGGCACTACTCGAGATAGTATAATTGTTTTTTTGTTACCACATTTATTTTGCCAAGGTAGTGAGGCCATGCTCCTTTCTTTGTCATTATGATTAATAACACATCAGTATAAATAACTGTTAAATTATTATTATTGATCATATGCTTTATCTGCTTGAGATCAGAGTCAAAGGTCATTTGTAGTAGTGTTGGCATTAGTATGTGTAGCATTAGTATAAGTAGTAGTAATACTACTGCCAACAATATTATAAATGACCTTTAACAAAGCATAGTACTACATACGAATGACCTATAACAAATAATGCTACGCATGGATAGAATGATATCACATTTCAAGAAAACAATCAACTTAACTGTATTATTTTTGAGTACACCATCAAGTTAACTGCACTATGTTTATTGAATAAGACAACAGCTTGGAGGGATCACACACCAGCTTGTCCTGGGGGAGCAGGTTGGCCTTGGCATTTCATATTGTGCCAGCGTTCCACATCGCTGAAAATGTATTTTATGTAAGTACTGTGGATAAATACTAGAAAGAGTGTACCATCACAAGAACGATGACAGTGTGAGGAATCTCTCACCAGCTTACCTGGGGTAGCAGGTCTGCCACAGCCTTCCAGATCGTGCCAACGTTCCGAAACGTTGAAAATGAACTGTAAATAAATACAATGGATCAATGCTGGAAATAATAGTGTAACATTACAAGAACAATGACAGTATGAGGAATCAATCACTCACCAGCTTATCCTGGGGCAGCAGGTTGGCCACAGCCTTCCAGACGGTGCCAACATTTAACATCTTTGAAAATATACTGCAAATAAATACTGAGGGAGAATACAACGGATAAATACTGAAAATGATAGTGTAACATTACAAGAATAATTACAGTGTGAGGAATCAATCACTCACCAGCTTATCCTGAGGCAGCAGGTTGGCCACAGCCTTCCAAATGGCTCCAGTGCCTCCATCCTTGGGGAAGCGGAAAACAGCGTTGGGTCCCCAACCGGCATCCTCCTTTCCGTGGATGACGTTGGAGATGGCACGGTCAACGTCGACAGTGGCAACACGCTCGCCCAGCCAGTTGCACTGCATCATAGTAGTGGGGACAGCCCACACCTTGAAGTTGTAGGGGCGCATGAAGATATCAGCAATACCAGGGCCCATGACGCGGCAGATCCACTCGTCAAAGTTCTTGGGCTTGCCCTGGGCGGTGGCGTTCAGCAGCTTGGCCTCAACCAGTCCAGACAAGCACTTGATCTGGTCCTCCTTGTCGAGAGCACTGATGTTATTCTGGAAGGGGTAGGCGACGTATCGTCCCTTCATCCAGACGTAAGAGACGCGCTCGAGGGTGTTCCAAGCATCAGGCCCAGATCCGAGGGCAGTGTCAATCAGCTGGTCGAAGTAATCCCAGTGCGAGAAGATGACATGGCCACCCATGTCAAAGAGGAAGCCCTCTTCGGTTACATCAGTGCATGCCAGACCTCCTGCCTCAGTAAACTGTGGGCAGGTAGTGGTGGGAGGGTCAGGTTGGGGGGGGGCACTAGATTGGGGTTGTGTGTATGTGTGTGGGGGGGGGAGGGGGGTTGTGTGATTGGATTCTGAACTCAGGAGTGTGGTGCACAAGTGTGTATTGTACCCGTGTCAAAGAGGACGTTGTCAGGGTGGCATCGGTGCATGCCAGGCCTTGCACCTCAGTGAACTGAGGACAGGTAGTGGTGGGAGGTTCAAGTAAGGGGGAGTGGGAGGTGGGTAGTGATCGCATGCTGAACTCGGAAGTGTGATGCAGTGCAGTATATTGTCACAGACAGGCCAAAGTTGCCCCAAGACAACACAATATGCAGAAGTGTCTTTTTTACCCATGCTAACGAGGAAGCTCGGGTGTGGCGTCAGTGCATGCCAGGCCACGTGCGAGTGCATGCCAGGCCTCATGCAAATTCAACGAAATGCAAAGGGGCATCGAAGGCTATTAAAATCGCATTGCAGTCTTTGCGGACTTTGGGACTCCATGGACAATGGACGCGGTACTAGACATGGAAGACGGGCAGTGATCTGGCAGACAGCTGTTTCGCCTGCATCGACCTCGATGTAGTGCACTTTACATCGTGGCCAGTAGACCAGCTTAAAAAGATAATCTCGCCATTCGCAGTTGTTTTGGAAGCAGAAGAGGGGGAGGGATACCATCTAGACTACATCGTCACCCTGGGGTAACGCATGATCTGGGGCGACAGAGCATCTACAATACTTCAATCGCAGAATATTAATCTCGTCTTCTCAGTCGTTCGCTGTTGGGGGCTTGCATCGTAGGGGATAATTTGGATCTAGCAGCAACAGACAGTTCTGAGGGGGGGAATTCACTGCTCACCGCATCAATGAGCAGCCAATCCTCTTTGCCGTGCTGGTTCAGGCGAGTAGCAGCTCCAAGACCGGTAGGCCCGGCACCAACAATCAGAGTGTTGACCTTCAGGGACAGCGGGCAGGAAGAGTTTGATTGGTGGAGTGACAAGTAGGGCCTGAGCAAGCTTTCAAACGTCAGCTTCTCATAACGGGAGATGCATTGGATCGTGACATCGTTCCCAAATCCCTCGGGCAGCAATCACCCCACAGCTGCTTAGCAACACCAGAGCAACAAGTAGCAGTTGTCTGCGCACCTCTTCCACAGACATTCTCGCGGGCGTTCAACTACAATTTTCGAGTGGAAACAAAGCTCAAACTCAAGGACGGTAATCAGATCTTCGATAACACGAGCACTGCTATAGCGAAGTTCGAACGGTTCTTAAGTATAATATGCTGCCCCAGCTGCGATGAATTTAGGGCTTTGACTTCGTTCAAACCGATACACGCACGAACCCGATGCGACGTGACAAGTGTGACTCTTGGTCGCCCTAGTTCTACGCCCCTGGGTCTACGCCCCCGGTCTGCGGTCTATGCCCATGGACGTTTATAGTATGCATGCAGACGGTGAGCAGCCTGAAGGCTGGTAAACCATAAATTCAACGCGACCAAACAAGCTCTCGACCTCCCCAAGTCCCATCTGAGCCACACTGGACACGACAGGCGCACATAATTCTGACTGGCGCCTAGACTAAACTCGTACTCGAGGGTGGTCGAGGCAGCGTCCCGGAAGTTGTTCTGGGACATCCAAGGAAGCGGCCCCGTCGGTGGCGGGTCCAGGTGGCGGGTCCGCGAAATTCCGTCTGAAGTGATGTGACAGACTCACCGACCGACAAATTCGGATCTGGTGCATGAGACAGCAAGTCCTGTCCAGGTTTGTGCAAAACTTCAAAATCTACATTTCATGTGCCAAAATCCACGTCTCGTGTGCCACAATCAACACATGCAACTTAACAAACCATCAAAAATCTGAGTTGCAGACGTGAAACATGTTGAGCAACCCTATCCCTCCTTGCATCAGATCCGAATTTTAGTGATCAGGGTTGTTCTACAGTACGTTTCACAAGTCTCAAGTCTCCAACGCTAATAAAGGTGAAGTACCCTTCGCTTGGGCAAAGCTGCTAAAATACAGACCGAACAATTCGGGCCTGGTGCAAGGAAGCACGAGAAAGCATGTTCGGTCTTCTGCACATCCTAAGCTACCGTCACCCATGTATGTACAGTCCAGGGGTAGCCAAATAGGCTATAGGGACTTGCCCAACCTTTACAACAGGAAAGTCAGCTTCACAAAAACGAGCACTGGTGAACAGAACCCCAATAAATTGTAAACGACAGGCCCGGAGTGCGAGCTATGCAGATTATTTAAAGTCGTAAACCATGTATGGGTTTGAGCACTGGTAGTATATGTTGATCAACTCATGTATGAGTTAATGGAGTATAGGTTGGTTAACTGAATCAAGTGCTAAGCGTGTGGCTTGCGGCGCGGGAAATTGGCAGAGAGTGTTGACTATCGGAGCGACAGGTGGCACCAGATTCGAGTGCAGCAGACCGAAGCCAGGGCTTCCGACAGAGCCAGGGGCCAGTTAGGGCCAGGGTTGTCGGATAGTCGGCCGGATAAACGGACAACGGGGTGACCCTGGGGGCTCCCATCCACCAAAAGGGGGGCTCCGCAAAAAAATGAATGTAATGCAAACTCCCGCAGGTGCTCGAGTTGGCGAGATGTGATCTAGATGTGTTTATTTTGTGTTCAGAGTATTGAGACTGCAGAGACACAGGAAGCTGGTTACATAAAGGTAACATAAGATGATCAGTCGGCGCAGTGGCGGACCGATGAAAGGAGATAGCAGCAGTACAGTATGTACGGGGCACGTGGCCCTAGCTGGCAACGGCACTGTACAAAGCAAGGCAGGGGCTAAGCACTGGCTGCTCTGAGCCAGTCTGGAGACGGCATATAAGCCGGACTTAGCAATTTATGTATGTACCGTCCAGGGGGGGTCTACTAAGCGTAAGGGACTTGCCCAGTCTCGAAAATCAATAATATTTTACATTTGTTTTTACGGTATTTGAAGAATTTTCACGCGAGGATTTTAGAAAGTGCCCCCCCGTACACAGAACAGCGCCCACTTTTTGAAAAGTTGTGAAAGGTATTTCACCCCAGGAGGTGGGTCTCCCGACACTAACCAGAGACACCAAGGATTCAGTTCGAATGGCGTTGCCACTCCTGTGGGCCGTGGGCCTAAGTGGAGGCCCAATGAGGATTACGCAGCAATATAATAGGGTTTCTGGCCCTTTATCTCTATCTTGCAGTGATTGTAAAAATGGTTACACGATGAACACAAATAGTCCAAACAAGAAAATGAAGAACGAAAGAAGCCCTTCTGTTAAAAAGCAATATTCACCAGGGGGGGGGGGGGGGGGGGGGGGGGGGGGGGGGGGGGTATTGTCCGTTGCGTCGGACACTGAGTTGGCATAGTACACGCGTGGTCCTGATGCTCCAGGACCCGGGTTGCCTGCCGCCAGGCCATAGGCTAGCTATGGCCTGCACGTGTCTTCAGAATCTTCCTGAAGACTTCCTTTTCTATATAGCCGCACGAGTTGCGATGATAAGCTATCTGCTCCTTCAGTCTTCATTGTGTAACGACTCTATCGATTGAAAGGTTATCGGCCCGACCGCTACCCGCAGACAGCGCCCCTGCGCCCGTGCCAAGTGGATCTTCAGTCCTGCACAAGGTGACAGTTTCCCCTCAGACTAGCTCGACGGCTTGAGTACTGCTTTTGGCCCTGGATTGCCTACGTGTTCACGCGAGGAATCTAACCTGCGCTGCCTCGCCTACTTCCCACACAACTCTCCCGTTGTCTCTACCATCCGTCCAAGACGAAACGTAGACGCAGTCCAGGAGACTGAGTAGATCTTTGACGTGAGTTGTACACTCATCAGATCACACACAGCGTTGCGCAATCCTCTAAAGATTGCTTGTGCCACGGAGATTCAACCCTGCACACCCTCGTACCCCCCCCCCCCCCCCCCCCCCCCCCCCCCCTCCCCTCCTGCCCTCTAATTTCGTCACCCATTCCCCACTTCCTGCTACTATCCCCACCATTACAGACCAACAGGACCCATTTGGTTCCCCCTTTGTTGTCAACATTCCCTCACCACTACCTCCGAACCGCACACCCAAGACTGAAGCCCGACAAGCTTCACACCCGGATTACCCACAGGCCGGTTTATTAACCCAGTGTGAAGACCAAGACCCCAAGACCCCAGCGCCGCGACAGACATCATGGCAACTCCAGTCAAGCCCCCTGCACTCATCTTCGACGGCACGCCTGCTGTCCCATGGCACAAATTTGGACCCTTCCTCCTCCGACACCTCAGGCCCCACCCTGGGTGCATCTCCTTCGCCATTGAGGCAGCGAAGGCCGTACCCCCCAACGATGAGCCAGCAGATGCCGACGGATACCCATTGGAGGACTCTCATTATCCGAATTTGGACCATACTAACGCAACTATTGCGGCTCGTGCTGTTCCCCACGCAATCAACATGGTAAAGAATGCTGTTGCTTATAACGAGATCCTCAAACACTGCCCCGAACCTATCCAACAGGCCATCCTTGCTAACACTACCGTTGCTGCGAAGGCCTACAGGTTCCTCAAGCTCACATATGGAGAACGGAACTCTGACCTGGAGACAGATGCAGTGAGATCCATGTACAACCTCAGTATGACCACCACTGAGCCACTACAAGTGTATCTCTCTCGCAGCTATGAGCTCTATACCTTGCTTCCCCAAGTGAATGGGGTCAGCAACAGTTCCATCCCTGCTTTTCTCAGTATATTTGTCCAAGGACTTGCAACTCGCCCAGAGTACAATGGATTCAGGTTCTCCTTCCACAACTCTGTCTGCCCTGACTTTGCCTCATTCCAGACACAAATCATCAGGTACCAAGTCTCAAACCAAATCTCTGACTCTAACATCTCCCCAGAAGAGACTGAGCACATGGCAGCTGCTGCCTTCCACGGACGCCGTATGTAACAGTACAGACTCCTTCACAGGCTCTGACCGTTATTAGACCTTTAGGTACAGTCATACCTCTGGTCTAAGTAACAGCGTACGCACGAAGAGACAGTACTTCCTCATGTACTGCCTCTCTCACAAGCACGCCTGCCGGCTGCCTTAAAATATCGGATTGCTCTCTTCACGGCCATCATCATTATACCTATTGACGAGCCTTCGAGAACATCCTACATCCCTTACCATACTTAACAACTAACCATACTAGTGACGTAGTATCCTATAGCTACTAGCTAGACCTCCGAACCTTATTCTAATCTCCTGTCATTCTAGCTAATAACTCTTCTCGTGTACACAACCCTTCCGCCGTTGCTTCTGAGCTGTTACACTGGTTACGGAGCTAGTCGCGCTTCCAGCGATTCGCGCTTTCCATTGCGCAACTCCACGTTTTCAGATTTCCGAATTTCACTTTCGTTCAATTTTCGCTCTCAGTTTCCTCTGCTTCTATCCTTTCCTTATCTATTAATTAGTCTGCGGTAGGGCAGCTAAGCGGACCGCATCTGCATCGAAGGCCGAGGCCAATTTGAGAGTCCGCACTGCGGCTCCAGTCCCCCCCCCCGGGTATCGCCGAAGCTCTAGGGTTGGATCTTATCCCCCCAGTTGCTATATCGCTGAGACAGAGGTCACCCCTGTATCCGATACGCTCATGACTGATGCTCCTCACGGACCATCAGGCGTGCTGCCTCCGAATCTCGGACCATCTGGCGTACTGCCTTCGGGCGACGATCCGGCCGTCGTACAGCTTCGCGTTCGCGGACCATCTAATGGTCCGCAATTCCGCTCGGCAGTTGACGCAGCTTCTCAGCCACCTCACGCAGATCCATTGTCCGTTCTTGATCCGCCCCCTGAGGCAGAGTGCATGGATATCGATTCGGACCTCGAGTCTGGGGCCGAGGGTACGGAGCAGTCGGTTCCTGAGATGAAACTTTCGGCTGCACGCAAGAGGATTTTTCTCGTGATGCCTCATGCCAAGGCTTCGCAGGCACAATTGGCAGCCATGTCCCCTCTTCAACTCGTGGTCTATCAGGCGCAGCAAGCCCTTCACAAGGCCGCGGCCCCACCCAAAGAGAAGAAAGAGAAGAAGTCTAGATGGCGATACGTTCCCTTCCACGATGGCACACACCCTTTGAGTCCCTTCGCGGGTGCTGAGCTTACTGAAGCTATCTCTTCGACTATGGATGCTTTCTTTAGGGCCAACGTGGGCGAGAACATGTTGGCTAATATCCGTGACGCCATGTCCAAGCTGCATGCCGCCCACTTGGATGACCATGGCAAGGCTGATGCCTGGATTGATAGTATGCCCGCTTCCGTGGATGACATCTTCGTTCGTCTCAACAAGCTGGACGCCAAGCTTGCTGTCAGGCTTGAGAGGGACGCGAAGTATGTTTTTTAGTACATTGTCCTCGAGCCAGTGGCCGCAACCCTCGAGGTTAAGCTCCCTCGTCTCAGGCTGGCGATAAATAAAGGGGTAGTGGGCAATAGAGTTGTGTTTGAACCGTTTGTTCTTCCCCATGCATATGCCAAGCAGACTCCTGCCCCTGCGTCCCCTGTCGTGCCTTCGTCCGCTCCTTCCGCTACCCACAAGCGTGGAAGAACTTCGCGGACTACCAAGTCTCGGACCACTCTCACACCCCATGCAAGTTCGAGTAAGTCGAAGCGACCTACCCCAAGTGGGGATAGTCCGAGTTCGGACTCTGAGGAAGGTGAGAGCAACATCACACAATCCTCCTTGCCACCTTCTATGAATAAAACAGCATTTTACGAACTAGAATTTGGCTTGGAAAATTCTACGAACCCCCCTCGTAAAATGTTGGGCTCTACTTCGTAAAAAGCGGACACCCCCTCGTAATTTTAGGTTTACGAACTAGGATTTGATGGTTCGTAAACTGAATGGAGCTGGTTCGTAAAATTCCGGCACCCTTTTATTACGAACTAGGATTTGATAGTTCGCAAACTAAATGGTCCTGGTTCGTAAAATACCGGGCACCCTTCGTGGAATAACCCTCCTTGAATACCGGGAATTTGGTCCCGGATTGTACAGGGAATTTGGTCCCGGATTGTAGTATTTAATACTGGACCGACCTTTTTCTTATTATGTAAATTCGGGACCTGGGCTCCGGGCTAGGTTAGGTTCCGGGTGTTTCAGGGATTGGGTCCCGGTTTTTTTTTCCAGGCAGTGCTTGCACTGGAGACTTTGGATCATACGAGATGTATAGATGGATTGCAATGTTTTATTTACAGACATTTTTAAGACTGAAAAATTCGAATTCAAAAAAGTAATATTGAACAATAGCTATTATAATTTGGCCATTTACAAATTCTCCTCATTTGTGGGAGAAATTGTAGCCATGAATTGGGCCTAGAAAATGGTACTCATCAGAAGTATGAGTACCCTCTGCTCTGACTACTAAAATAATAAGTACCAGGGTACCCTGATGAGCTCTGACTAGTATATATAGTATATGTTCCCCCCCCCCCCCCGGCCACCCCCACTGGCTAGTCTAGCTATAGCTACTATTATATGATGAGTGATAGCATCAGGTGCAGTGCCATCATCAGGCTTCTATCTTGATCTTGTCCCTCTACTCATCCCAGCATGATGATGACTTGCTCCTTGTCCACCATGCTGCAATATGTGGAAGTCACTGCCTGCCGGAGCTGCAGCAGCATGAAAGGAAGGAGGTGGAGTTAGAAGATTATTAGTTGCTTGACCAAGCACAAGCCACTTGAATAATCAACGAATCAGCAAGCAAGAAAGCGTTCACGTGGTAGCAATTACGATGATGAGACAGATAGATGGTGCAGCATATAAGACACATGGTGCAACATACAAGACAGATTGTGCAGCATACAAGACATATGGTGCAATGTACAAGACAGATGGTGCAGCGTACAAGACACATGGTGCAGCGTACAAGACAGATGGTGCAGCATACTTGACACATGGTGCAGCATACAAGACATACGGTGCAACGTACAAGACAAATGGTGCAGCGTACAAGACACATGGTGTAGCATACAAGATAGATGGTGCATCATATACGACACATGGCGCAGCATACAAGACACATGGTGCAGCAAGGCAAATCATGCTGCATACAAGCCAAATGGTGCAGCATACTATCAGCTTTAATACACTCCGTGGAGTGGACAGAGATGAAAGCAGCGGAACAGACGCGCCAATCTATACACGGAGACGAGAATAACATTACAAGGACAGGCGGACGCCAAAGTACACCAGCGGTGTGAGAGGCGGATGCCTGTAACCTGACTAGATCCTAAGCCAGGAATCTTAAGCCGGGCACAGGCAATACAGAGCGTGTCAGTGAGAGACCGGTGACGCAGCCAACAGGAAGCTGTCACTACGGGAAGCTGTCACAGTACTGTCAGGACCGATAGTTCTAAGGGAGTACACAAGGAGTCACCAAGACATAAAACAAGTGAGAACACCGCTATTCATGCTGATACTCCACCTATGACGCAGGTGACATACAATACCAGTACTCCACCTATGGCACTGGAGACATAGAACCATAAACTGGTAGCAAACAAAAATTATAAAGGAACGGCTGAAAAACAGGAAACCAGAAGAAAGCCTTGTCTAAAATAAAAGGATGAGAAAGGATGAACCAAAAACCACTGTAGTACTCCGAAAATGTAGCAGCAAAAAAGTTGGGGCATACCGAGCTGAGCTGAGACCAAAATGGAAATGTAACCAGCCATGGTAAGCGCAAAAATACTATTCATCTAGAATAGTAGGCACCAAACCAGAAAATCACAGGGAGGCCAAACAGAAATCAATCCTAATACCAGAGGAAGGGGAACAACGGTGACTAAAAGAACCGAGAACTAAATATAAAGAGAAGACTGAAAAAATCGTGTGAGAGCAGCACACGAGAGAATCAAAGCCTAAAGGACGCAGACAAGAGGACGCAGACAAGGGGACACGAAAGACTACGATGGAAAAAGAAAGTCGATGGAAAAATCCACTACCTTAAAAACTATTCTTAGCATAGAATTCATGACTAGGTTGGGATGAAAAAACCATGATGAACTGGTTTCTTACTCCAAGATGGAAGTAAGATGATTTATGAAAGGTAATTATCATAAATCCCCAGCTACGGCACTAACTAAAAACATTCTAGGAGGTGGGTATCGCACCGCAAAGAACTTGTGCACTCAAGACAAACCAAGCGCCTAACCACAAGGAAACCAAACCTGCAGCAACCGAAAAAATCCAAAGGATGCGAAGTTAAAATGTTCAAGAAACTTGTAACCAACAAAGGAAATACAGTTCAATGAGCAATAGAAGGTAAGATGTACAACCATAGTACATAAAACTTATTGTCCACTTGAAAAATAGGAAACGCAGAAAAAAGGACTTCAAAGAATTTACTGCAAAGGATGGACTGAAAGGGCGCTTGAAATACACTCGGAAGAACAAGAAAGAGGTGAGCGGCGGTACATCTGCAAGTACAACTGCAAGTACATCTGCAAGTACAAATGCAAGTACAAGTGCAAGATTACCCAGCCCACCAATTTACAGTAAAATCCGAAGGGAAACAACTACTACACTCCACAAAAAGTTAGAATCACCTGAGGGGCTGGTGATCTAAAAACAGTGTGGAGTAAAAAGAAATAGCTAATCTATGATGAGCTCCACCGATTGAACCATCTGCCTATGGAACTAAGAGTCAGAAACCATCAAGACGCTATAACGGTGGTCTGAATTAATTACCACCTTCCACCAAAACCAAGAAAGACAGCTGAAAGGAAGCTGCCTAAACAAAGCGTCGTAACGCTCCACCAATCTAGACTACCCTACAAGACAGTCTAGGAGGTGCTGAGGAATAGGCACCCACACATAGGGCCATGTTAACCTACAGCGAAGAACCATCAGCTGTTGGGATTTATGCTTAACCAGAGGTCCCCGCCTTGAACATAGTACCGAATCGGAGTGGTCACACCTGTCTCAGCACCCAATCTGCCCTCGGCCTTAGCTCGCGGATTTCGGTCTAGTGGCACATCTCCACCAAGACTCTAACCTCCACCGCTGCGCGCGTGTCGAATGTCCCCTACTGGGATTCAAACCTCCGCCGCTTACCGCACCCACTCATGGGTCACGTTATGTTGGGATTTATGCTGAACCACTCAGCAGGTTGACATCCGAATTCGGATGTCAACCTGCTGAGAGGTTCAGCATAAATCCCAACATCAGCACCATCAATTTGACAGCCCCAAGGGGCTATCAGGTAGTACAACCCCCAGGACAGGCTGAGCACTGCCTGCAGGGTCGGCATTCGTTGCCTCTAAATCAATGAATCCTGGGTTGACTGTAACACCCCAGCCATACGCAGTATCAGAGCCGGACCAGTGTTCAAGATCATCACTCACTCCACGTGACGGCTAAATCATCGCAATGCCTTGTCCGGTATAAACCACCAGGGACGACAGGAGGCGAAGGGATCAACAACGCCTGAAGCCATCCGAACAGGTGGACGGGGGGTGGCGACTATTAGACAGTGGACCTATTATCAGGCACCACTATGACCTGAGGCTGTCCTAATCCTAGAGCTTCGCCGACGGAATGTGGTGCAGAGGAGGGCCTGGCGACCCCCTGAGATTCGGCTAAATTAAAATTCGGAAATACAACTCCCACCCGCCCTAAAACTTCACACACAATACAGCATGATCAGTCCCTGACCTGGGATGCAATCTGGATACACCCCACCCAGGACAGCCATCAACAATTGGGGTTGCTAAAGGGCGTAGGGAATTACCGGCTACACTAACATATCACCGTTTGATGACAGGAGGGATGCAAGCGGGCACGGGGACCCATACTAATGGGAGAGCCCAGGAAGACAGTCTAGACTTAAATGGATATAGAGAGTACATCACTACTCTCTACTACCTGGCGCAACATCGGAAACCCAAATATAATAAACCTTACTCACCAGGGAATACCCAACCAGTCTACCAAATAACGCCCTTTCGACTAGCTTGTTACGCAATATCCCATTTACTTCAAACGAGCAATGGCAACTATACACTCGTAACAACGACACATCAGGTAGAACCCCATAGAACAACTCGTATAGAGTCTTGTCACCCTGATTGGGCAGCAGGTTACGTAGGTAACAAGCACGGAGGAAGGCATAGGGCCAGAAAGACTTAGCTAGCATAGACTCCAAGTGGATACTCCTAGCTATGTTCTGCAAGACCCCATTGTACCTCTCCACAGGTGCGTTCTGCTGAGCAGTGTATACCATCGATAATAATGCACAGCACCAAACGATTTCAACCATTACTCGATACCACTTAACTCAAAAATTCCTAAGCCCTATCAGAACTCAAACACTTGAACACAAACCATGTAGCTAAGGCATACACCTAAGGAGGGCACCTAGGGGAAGGACCAGGGGCACGGTAAGACAAAGAACGCGACCTCTGTCGAACCACGGAACGCACCCAGGGGTCCCAAGGATCCTAAGAGAGAAAAAATATCCACCAAGATATCATGCCAAAGAATCTCCACGGCCGCTGGACGAGGGCCAGGACGGCGTCCACTTCGGCCTTTAGCATGGGCGAAGTCCGGCGCTGCGAGACCTGGGATCACAGAAGGTGGGGAAGCGTTAGGGCGAAGTCGAGATTTGAGGTATGGGACAAAGGAGACGAGGATGAAAGTGCAGCAAGTCGCACCTGGTGCAGAAAATCACACCAATGGCAGAAAATCGCAAATCGCAAGGGCAGAATTCGAAAATTTATCGCTAGGATGCGAAGAGCAGAACCGAGGCATGTAAAGGTCCTAATATCCCGCCGTCGATGATCAGTCAATCCCAAGTCCCCCCCTCTATCGCTCGACTCACCCGGTTGGGGGGTAGAGGGAGCAGCACCCGTAGTGGTGCTGACCATACCCCCCTGCTTCCTACCACCTCCAGAACCTCCAGGTCCAGACGTGTAGGTCGTTCTCCTCTGGCGAACCCTACGGCAGTGCCGGCGATCCGCCAGCTTGATCGAAAAAATTCTCCAGAAGGTAGCACAGAGCCACTAGAGCGCAAGCTCATGCCAGTAGCCGACCGTCGGCAGGGCAGAGCAAAGGGGGCACAGACGACGTAGACATCAGCAGGGAGCTTGGTCGGCTTGGCAACCTCCGGTATGCAGGCAGAGCCGCAAACACCGGAGAAATGGTAGCGACGTCAAGGACGCGAGCAGACGAAGACGGGGAACCTCCACCGATGTCCAGGCTAGTCGCCGACTTGAGTCTGCACGTCACAGTCATCTACGACAGACGGGAGGAGGCGACAGACGGCAGGGGAGGAAAAAGAAGGGAAGATGGAGGAATGATTGGGGGGGGGTTACTTCCACGATGGCGGAAGGATCCTCCTCTCCGGCAGCAAAGGCCGCTGGCGCGCAATCGTCTAGCCAATTTGTCGTCATGTCAGGACTTCGGAACTTCCAGAATAAAGCTCGTTGAAGCCAAGTAGAGGACGACGCATAAGATGCATTGCAAAGCAGTGGTACCATGAGGAGCCCGATAACCTATCAGCTTTAATACACTCCGTGGAGTGGACAGAGATGAAAGCAGCGGAACAGACACGCCAATCTATACACGGAGACGAGAATAACATTACAAGGACAGGCGGACGCCAAAGTACACCAGCGGTGTGAGAGGCGGATGCCTGTAACCTGACTAGAACCTAAGCCAGGAATCTTAAGCCGGGCACAGGCAATACAGAGCGTGTCAGTGAGAGACCGGTGACCCAGCCAACAGGAAGCTGTCACTACGGGAAGCTGTCACAGTACTGTCAGGACCGATAGTTCTAAGGGAGTACACAAGGAGTCACCAAGACATAAAACAAGTGAGAGCACCGCTATTCATGCTGATACATACAAGACACATGGTGCAGCATACAAGACACATTGGTGCAGCATACGAGACATATGGTGCAACGTACAAGACAAATGGTTCAGCATACACGATAAATGGTGCAGCGTACAAGACAGATGGTTCAACCTACAAGACAAATGGTGCAGCGTACATGACATATGGTACAGCATACAAGACAGATGATTCAGATCTACTCACATGTGTTGGTTCTATAACAACATATTGCCACTGTGTAGCCTAGTCAGGGGAGACTTCTTCGTGTTGTTCTCCCATTGTCTTCAAGGTACATGCACCTCTTGTCGTCGCTTGCGTCAGGAGCAGGAACCTAGTTAACAGGCAGGTGTCAATAATCAGACAGCAGGCAGGCATTTGTCAATCATGGAGGTACATAGGCATGCATGCAGGTGTGAAGCAGGCAGGCAGCAGAGAGAATTCAAGCAGGCGAGCAGGTAACTAAGCGGGCAAGCATGCAGGCAAGCAAACATTTAATTGACAAACAAGGAGGCACCTCGTACCTCTGATGCAACAGCTGGAAGTAATTAGCTAGGACGTACTGGTGCCCTGAACACATCAGGTGGGCGCATCATGGACAGCAACAGGTGGGAGTGCAGGAAGTTTGGGGAGGGGAAGGAAGTTGAGGTAGGGCAAACAGGAAGTTGAGGTAGGGCAACAGCAGGAGGTGTGAGGTAGGGCAGGAAGTTGAGGTAGGGCAACAGCAGCAGGTGTGAGTGCAGGAGGTTGGCCAGGAGGAGGTACGGGCACTGCATGTGGAGGTGGACCAGGTTGCAGCAACCGAGCAAGCGGCTGAGCCGCAGGTTCGGCGTCTGAGTCATGGATTGCTTGTCGACCTTGGCCTGGACACAATGAGCATTGGATCGGGTCGTTAGCATTACTGTTCCGCGTCAGAAAAACGATTGCAAGGAAATCAGGCAAAAAGCACCAGCAGCGATTCAAACCTTCGACTTTCAAACCTGCGCAACTACCTGCGGCATTCGAATCCTCCCTCTCCATCCGCAACACTCAATTGCAACACTCAATCGGCTTGCCTGAAAGCATGACATTCGCCCAAGTAAAGCTGTGTACTAATCGACGAATTGAATATGGTCCAGCAGGTAGCATGGTTGAAGACAGCGGCTCTGTGCAGGAGTACAGCAGTAGTGGTTTGGTTCAGTGATGCGAAGATTAGAAGGCGCACGCAATCGTCTGCCATTTCGCAGATCTAGATGGTGTCTTCTTGGAAATTTGAACGACGAGGAGGGTTGGGGGTTGGGGGTGGGGGGGGGGGGGGGCGGTGTGTGTGTGTGTGTGTGGGGGGGGGGGGGGGGGGGGAGGGGGGGCGGAGGGTTTTGCCGCGACAAAATGAATAGCCGATCTAAGTTGACAGCTAGGACGCAGGAGGGTTGGGGGCGGGGGGGGGGGGGGGGGGGGACGGTAATCCTATCATCCTACTGTGTCTGACTCTTTCCAATCTCTTTCTCTATTCTTTTCGCTTTCGCCCCCTCTGACCCCCAGTGTCCTGGGTTTGAACAATACCGGGCACCTCCGCACTCTTGTCCATAGCTCACAATAATTATTATTTAACCACATGCACAGTCTAAGGTCAAACCATTGAGGCCTTGGGAAGTCATAACCCAATATTATGTCCTGGTGCCTGCCCAGCAGGAATGTAACCCACGCTAAATAATCCTGTCATTCGACGGTGTCAAATTCTTTCCAAACTCTTTCTCTTCTCTTTTCTTCTTGGCCATAGTCCAGAATAATTCTTATTTAACCACATGCACAGTCTGGGATCAAACCATTGAGGCCTTGGGAAGTCATAACCCAATATTATGTCCTAGTGCCTGCCCAGCAGGAATGTAACCCACGTTAATCCTGTCATCTGACGGTGTCAAATTCTTTCCAAACTCTTTCTCTTCTCTTTTCCTCTTGGCCATAGCTCATAATAATTATTATTTAACTACATGCACAGTCTGGGATCAAACCATTGAGGCCTTGGGAAGTCATAACCCAATATTATGTCCTGGTGCCTGCCCAGCAGGGGTGTAACCCACGCTAAATAATCCTGTCATTCGACGGTGTCGAATTCTGTCCAAACTCTTTCTCTTCTCTTTTCCTCTTGGCCATAGTCCAGAATAATTATTATTTAACCACATGCACAGTCTGCTGTGATCGAACCATTGAGGCCTTGGGAAGTCATAACCCAATATTATGTCCTGGTGCCTGCCTAGGGGTGTAACCCACGCCAATCCTGTCGGCCGACCGTGTTGAACTCTTTCCATGATTGTGATTGTGCAGGAGGCGGAGAGATATGGGAAGGAAGATGGGCTTGGGGGTTCGGTTAGTTACAAGAAAGAGAGGCATAGCTATCTAAAAAAAGATAACAAGAGGGCAGTTATATATTAGGCTTGGTTACCGGAGTTTAGGGGATGTGCTTCTTCGCTTGACTGGAGTTAGCTGTAGCGTATATAGAGCTGTAGTGTGAGGGGAAGTCAGCAAGTCAGTGAGTTAGTGAGTCAGTGACTCAGTGTGTCATTGTGACATTGAGTCAGTGAGTCAGTGAGTCAGTGAGTCAATCAGTAAGTGAGTCAGTGACTCAATGCGTTAGTGAGTCAATCAATCATCAGTGAGTCCGTGAGGCAATCAGTCAATGAATCTGTGAGACAATCAGTCAGTGAGTCTGTGAGACAGTGCTTCAATTATTCAGTGAGCCAGTGAGTCTGTGAGTCTGTGAGTTAGTGAGTCAGTGAGTCAGTGAGTCAATGAGTCAGTGATTCAGTGTGTTAGTGTGTCATTGAGTCATTGAGTCAGTGAGTCAATGAGTCAGTGAGTCAATCATTTAGTGAGTCAGTGACTCAATGAGTCAGTGAGTCAATCAATCAGTGAGTCAGTGAGACAATGAGTCAGTGAGTAAGTGAGACAATGATTCAGTGAGTCAGTGAGTGAGTGACTCAATCAGTCAGTGATTCAGTGAGTCTGTGAGTTAGTGAGTCTGTGAGCCTGTAAGTTAGTGAGTCAGTGAGTTAGTGAGTCAGTGACTCTGTGTGTCATTGTGTCATTGAGTCAGTGAGTCAGTGAGTCAGTGAGTCAATCAGTAAGTGAGTCAGTGACTCAATGCGTTAGTGAGTCAATCAATCATCAGTGAGTCCGTGAGACAATCAGTCAGTGAGTCCGTGAGACAATCAGTCAGTGAATCTGTGAGACAATCAGTCAGTGAGTCTGTGAGACAGTGCTTCAATTATTCAGTGAGCCAGTGAGTCTGTGAGTCTGTGAGTTAGTGAGTCAGTGAGTCAGTGAGTCAATGAGTCAGTGATTCAGTGTGTTAGTGTGTCATTGAGTCATTGAGTCAGTGAGTCAATGAGTCAGTGAGTCAATCATTTAGTGAGTCAGTGACTCAATGAGTCAGTGAGTCAATCAATCAGTGAGTCAGTGAGACAATGAGTCAGTGAGTAAGTGAGACAATGATTCATTGAGTCAGTGAGTGAGTGACTCAATCAGTCAGTGATTCAGTGAGTCTGTGAGTTAGTGAGTCTGTGAGCCTGTAAGTTAGTGAGTCAGTGAGTCAGTGAGTCAGTGAATCAGTGATTCAGTGTGTCAATGTGTCATTGAGTCATTGAGTCAGTGAGTCAATGAGTCAATCAGTCGGTGAGTCAGTGACTCAATGAGTCAGTGAGTCAATCAATCAGTGAGTCAGTGAGACAATGAGTCAGTGTGTCAGTGAGACAGTGATTCAGTGATCCAGTGAGTCAGTGAGCCAGTGAGTGAGTGACTCAATCAGTCAGTGATTCAGTAAGTCTGTGAGTAAGTGAGTCTGTGAGTCAGTGAGTCAGTGAGTATGTGAGTTAGTGAGGAAGTGAGACAGTGAGTTTGTGAGTCAGTGAATCAGTGATTCAATGTGTCAATGCGTCATTGCGTCAGTGAGTCAGTGAGTTAGTGAGTCAATCAGTCAGTGAGGCAGTGAGTCAATCAGTTAATCAGTCAATCAGTCAGTGAGACATTGATTCAGTGATTCAGTGATTCTGTGAGTCAGTTCCCATAATAAGCCCACGGACCCCACCCCAGGGCCGTGCGTGTGCGTGACTGCGTGTGCGTGTGCGTGTGCGGGGGCGGGGGCAGGGGCGGGGGCAGGGGCAGGGGCGGGGGCACACCGGGCGGGGGTAGGAGCAAGCCACGCCACCTGCCGCTGGCCAAAAAACCGTTCAGTAGGACGGGACGTACCGTTCACGTCTGGGATGGGCCCAAACGTGAAATACCTTGTAAAATTCCTTAAAATCAACCAGACTCCTGATTGGTCTCATTTTTCTTGTATCAAATTCTTAGAATTAAAGCCAATCTATAAATGTGCATTGTATGAACGTTCAGCACTGCTAAAAATCCAACAACCCTTCAAAAACTCTCATTTTCGTCACTTTTTAGCCAACAAAGCTGCAACATCCATCGATTCAATGAAATTCAATTACATCAAATTTAATTTAATTTAATCCTATTCGAATTGACAAAAAATAAAGCAATTGCATGCACCCAAATCACGTGAATTAAATTAAAATGAAATGAATAAAATCGAATTAAAATTAAACAACATTCAATACAATTAAAATAAAATTAATTAAAATAAACTGAATTGAGGATTCAATTCATTTCATTCGGGACGCGCCACCAGGCGCCCTTAATCAGTCAGTGAGTGAGTGACTCAATCAGTCAGTGATTCAGTGAGCCTATGAGTCTGTGAGTCTGTGAGTTAGTGAGTCAGTGAGTCAGTGAGTCATGACTAACTAATCAGTGAGTCAATGAGTCAGTGAGTCGATGAGTCATTTAGTGAGTCAGTGAGCCAGTGAGTCAGTGAGTCCGTGAGTCAATCAGTCAGTGAGTCAGTGAGTTAGAGAGTCAGCGAGTCAATCAGTCAGTGAGTTAGTGAGTTAGAAAGTCAGTGAGTCAATCAGTCAGTGAGTCAGTGATTCAGTGAGCCAGTGAGTCAGTGAGTCATTGAGTCAGAGAGTTAGTGGGTCAGTGAGTCAGTGAGTTAGAGAGTCAGTGAGTCAATGAGTCAGTGAGTCAATCAGTCAGTGAGCCAGTGAGACAGTGAGTCAATCATTTAGGGAGCTAGTGAGCTAGTGAGCAAGTGAGTCAGTGAGTCATTGAGTTAGTAAGTCAGTGAGTCAATCAGTTAGTGAGTCAGTGAGTCAGTGAGTCTTGACTTGGAATTAATGGGTTTTGGGTACAGGGTACTATGGATTACTAAGCTAAGTTCCGAATTCTCCGTGATTTCGGGAGAATTCGTACCAATTTGGGATGAATCCAGTTCGTAATTTGCTACATAGGCTTCGTAAAATGCTTTGGGAATGAATCCAGTTCGTAAATTGATCATAGGCTTCGTAACAGGCTATGGGGATTCTCGATCTACGAACCCCCCCTCGTAATTTGCTATTTGGGCTTCGTAAAATGCTTTAGATGATAGACAAAACTTTACGAAGGGTCCTCATGACATTTTACGAGGGGGGGTCGTAGATTTTCACTTTACGAAACCTGTCCGAGAATTAGCAAGTTCGTAAAATGCTGTTTTATTCATATTATCTGAAGCCGATTCTCTTCGCAAAACTTCGGACTCCACGACGCGGACCACCCCAGGTACGCAGTCATCACAAACTGTCCCTCGCAAGTCTGCTGGGTCCTCTGCCATTCTCCCCCCTCCTCCTGTAACACCGGCGGTTCCCAATCCATCGCCCCCTTGCCAGGTAGGTGATTTCGGGTCAAGTAAGAAAATTACTGAGCTCAGAAAGGAGCTTCGCTCCTTTCCCACTGACGAGAAAATGGGTGACCTGGACGGACGCTTGAAACTCAGACGCTGGAGGCTTGCGGTTGAGACTGTGCTTTCCGTGCAGTTTGGTCGCGATGATGTGGATTCTTTCTCTCATGTCGTTCCTCACTTGTCTGCCGCCCTGCACGGCTCCCTTAAGCGCACTTACGATGACACATACGCTAATGGCGAATTTCTCGGGTTTGACTGGCTTGGTATCCTCACATGGATCCAGTCACTCTTGACTCCTGAACTTTTCACTGAAGCCGAGTTGGCGATGACACGCTTGCACGAGGGTACTATTCGTCAATTCTCTGGCGCATCAGTCCAATCTTATTACCATCGAATTAAAGCGGAGTTCCGTTTGGTACCTGACTTGACCCCTAGAGAAAAGCTCAATTTCTTTCGTACAGGGTTGCTAGAGTCCGTGAAACTTGGGTCCTTCTGTCGCCGCGAATCGGGAACTACGTTCGAGACTGTCGAGGAACTGTTCCATTACATCCAAATGGATGAGGCTCGTAGTCTTTCGTCCGCGAAAGGTCAGTCCATAGCGGCTACCTCAGCTAGGAACAGACTCGGGGGTTACGGATTCCCCAACATGAAGTCCATGGGCAGCGATGGCAAACCCCGGTTTCCAGGCAATACTGAGAGACCGACTGGTCAGCCTCTTGCTCTGAATAGGGTCCACTTTGCCGCCATTCCTTCTCCACCCCCAGCTGATTCCGACTCTGATGATTCGCATGATGACGAAAGACACGTAGGCACTCGAGGAGTAGATATAGACACCGATGACCGACCCGGCAAGTCCGCCAGGATCGGTCCCCACTCTAACGGGGGACGAGGTGGACGTGGTGGCCGCTCGGGGCAACCTGCTCGCCCGGCTCATTCTGAAGGTGGTCGTCATGTTCGTGGTGCTTTCGGTTCTAACTCTATCGGTAGAGGGACGGGTCGCGGTTATGGTCAAGGGGCTGGCCGGGGCCGGGGCCACAGTACTATGGGTTCAGGTCAGTCAAGTGCACCGGATTTCAGTGGAAAAGACCCTAATAGCCCCATGCAAATGAACAATTCCGTGAGTGTTGCCCAGTCCATTTGGCTCCAACAGGGTTCTCGGTGTTTTTGGTGCTTCCATAAGATGGCTCAGTGCATATCTGATCGTGCGATCCCTGCCGAATGCCTAGTCAGGTATGACCCGAACAACCAATGGCCCGCACTCTCGGACAAGACCTGCCCTGATTGGAAAAGGGATAACAATGGCCCGATTCCTTCTTGGCCCTAGGAAGTTGCCGGCCGGGTCATGACAGTTGGCCCAGACCGTGTAGTCAAAGCAGATACTGTTCAAGACGTGTTCCCTTTCGAACTTACCTTGGCGGCCCAGTTAGAACTTTTTGAGATGTTGGGCTTAACCCCTACCATTGATGTTACGAGCACTAACTGGAAATCTTCTCCCTGTCCCTACAAATATTCCACGGAGCATGGCATGCATGTTTCGTTGGCTGGATCTTGTGTTTATGCTCATCCTCTCCCTGCCGATGCAGTCTCCGTACTCGAACATTATTGGGAAAGCAAAAATGACTCTCCATACGAAACGTCCGGTATTTTCGTCCTCCTTAGTCAGGCTAGTTCGGACAAACACGTCTCTCGGGTACTGAAGGGCATGGAACTCCTTAAGGAATACCAGTCGGGCGATAACCACATTAAGCCTCCTCCGGATGGTTCCACTCCTCGGCGCATGGCTACTCAGGTGTGGTATGATCCGCCTGATTCCGAAAAAGCTTGTCTTATGATGAAAGAATGGCACGCGATCAACGAAACCACGAAGGCAGTTTATTTTGGTCCGGAAGAAAAACCCAAGGTCCCTAGTCCGGTTGAATCGCGGACTAAGAAACACTGGTGGAAACGGGTCGACGATCCCAAAGGCAGAGCACTGCAAGATATCGCCCGCCGCCCCACCAAATATAACCGACGGAATCAACATCCCGGCGATACCAACGCTTCCCCGGTCAAACTTAAACGATTGGACATACTTTATGAAGTCAATACCAAGACTGCCACTGACATGATATTTAATGCACGCTCTGGTTCGAATCAAATGGTCACGTTGGCCGATTCAGGCGCTACGGGTTGTTTGATGGCTCAAGACATGGCTGAGCGGTTAGGCCTGCACATTCGCCCATGGGAGCATGGTACCGAAGGTTTCACGTGTGCGAACGAAGGTATCATTGGTATCAATGGTACGGCCACTTTGCCGTTCAGCATTCAGCGATTCAAAGGTTCTGCCCATGTCCATGTCGTCGATAAACTCCCTGGTGGTCTCGACCTCATCCTCGGTTCCGATTGGATGCGTGACGAAAAAGCCATTCTCGATTATGACGACATGCGCCTCATTCTCAAAAAGCATGGTTGTAGCTTGATTCCAGTAAACAGAACGAGAGATAGTTCGGTTCATTCGTTTTTCACTATGGCACTTTCGGGTGATTCATCAGTTGACCCTGTCATTTCTGGTCGTAAGGCAGCAAATTTTTTGAAGGCTGGGGCCAATCACATTATGGTCAACATTCGCGATTCTCGTCCGGTGGACTACCCCGCCTCTAATGTATCAGCCACCGAAACCGCGGACCTTCTGACTAAAGCTGTCCCCAGTTCGGTTCATCTTCCGAACCCACCTGAAGTTGAAGTCGACTTCGAAACGTGGGTCAAAGAAAATTGTCCGGAACATGGAGATCCTGCCCTAATGCCCGCCCATGTGGTCCGATACTTGTTGCGTAAATTCAAGAAAGTGTTCAATGCTCTTCCCATGCAAACTCCGAAGCATCGGGATATTCCTCATGTTATCAAGACTGAGGAAAACGCGTATGCACCTTATCGTCGCAATCGACGCATGAGCCCTGCGGAGACAGCTCTTTGCGAAGAATACGTGGCTGGCTTGTTAAAGCACGGATTCATTACACCGAGCTCTTCCCCCTATGGGGCACCGATTATGATCATTGCCAAACCGGGCGGTGTCGGTTATCGCGTCGTCTGCGATTGGCGAGCGCTTAATAACATTACTATCAAGAACAGGTACCCCCTTCCTAGGATTGACGAAACCAGCGATAGGCTGAGCGGGGCTACTATTTTTAGCTCCCTTGACCTCACTTCGGGTTATTACCAGATTCGGATTTCGGACGAAGACGCCCCTAAGACGGCCTTTACCACTCCGATGGGTCAGTACGAATTCAAAGTGCTGGGCATGGGTTTAGCGAACGCTCCAGCCACTTTCCAGGCAGTAATGAACCAGATTTTTGCTCCTTACTTGCACAAGTTCGTGGTGGTGTATCTAAATGATATCCTGGTTTACGGTCGTAATCCCGAAGAGCACGCAGCTAACCTCGAAAAGGTCCTGCAGGTCTTACAAGACGAGGAATTCTATGCGAAATTGTCTAAGTGCACTTTCAACCAATCCGAGATTAAGTTCTTAGGCCACATTATTGGTCGTAACGGCGTCAAGGTTAATCCGAAAAAAGTAGCTACCGTCCGAGATTGGCCAACCCCTCGACATGCGAAACACGTTCAGCAGTTCTTGGGTTTGACCAATTATTTTCGAAAGTTCATCCAAGGATATTCGTCCATGGCAGCTCCTCTTTCGGACCTTACAAAACTCAAAGGCGATTTTGGAGCAAAATGTACAGCGGCCCATTCATCCGCTTTTTAAGGGTTGAAAACGGCTTTGACTTCTGCCCCGGTTCTCATGCTCCCCGATTTTGACAAGCCCTTCGAGGTTATTTCCGACGCTTCTCTGCTGGGCACAGGCGCTGTTTTACTACAGGATAAACACCCTGTAGCTTACTATAGCAAGAAATACATCCCTGCTGAAAAGAACTATACTGTGTCGGAACAGGAAATGCTTGGTATCGTCCATGCGTTGACCGAATGGCGTTGTTATTTGGAGGCGTCCCGGATGACATTGGTCACGGACCATAACCCTCTTACTTACTTCGATACCAAGAGTGTCCTCTCTCGTCGCATGGGGCGTTGGCAAGAGACTCTCGCGCCTTTTCATTATACATGGGAGTATAGGGCCGGCCTTAATAACGTGGCTGATCCGATCAGCCGTAATCCTAACTTGTCTACACCAGGCGACCACGATCTTTCGCTCCACCTCATGGTATACTCGCTGTCAGTCACGGAGTGCAAGCCTCGTGTTCGTTCGAAAAAGCCAATTACGGGTTCACCTCTGCCAATCAAATCCATCATGGATAGAATCTTGGAGGGTTACGCGTCTGACCCACTTTTTGCTGCGGGTCACAAACGTCTGCGGGACAAGTTCTCACGCGACGGGTTTAGGTTCAAGAAATCCAAGCACGGACGAGATTACTTGTGTGTCCCGGACAACCGAGTTCTCAAGCAGGATATCATCCGGGAACAGCATGATCCGATTTATATGGGTCATTGCGGTCGCACGAAAACCCTTGATCTGGTCACCCGTACATTCACTTGGGATGGTGTCACTGACGACGTCAAGGACTTCATCAAACGTTGTCATTCGTGTCAGACCAACAAGCCAGGGAACTTAAAGCCTGGTGGCACGTTGGTCCCGGTCGAAATCCCTTTACAGTTTTGGGATTGTGTTAGCACAGATTTGATAACAGCTCTGCCTCCTACGACTTCGGGTCATGATGCTATTGCCGTTTTCGTGGATAAGCTGTCCAAAATGGTGCATGTCGCACCATGTTCGACTACAGTTTCGGCTGTTGGCTTTGCAGCTATTTATTTGGACACAGTGGTCCGCCACCACGGCATCCCTAAGAAGTTGCTCAGTGATCGAGACGCCCGGTTCACAGGCCATTTCGGCTCAGAACTTCAGCGTCTCACGGGAACACGACAGGCATTTTCGACCGCTTTCCACCCTCAAACCGACGGTCAAACGGAACGTATGAATCGCGTTATCGAGGATATGATTCGCCATCACGTCGGTCCTTACCACGATGATTGGGACCAATCGTTGGCTCTTGTTGAGTTTGCTATTAACAACTCGTGGCAGGAATTTATCCAAAATACCCCATTTCGTGCGTACTTGGGTTATGACCCTCGTACCCCCATGGCCGCTGAGGTAGACTCCAAATGCCCAGCTGCTAAGTCATGGTGGGCATCCCACATTGACCGCCAAAACCATTGCAGAGACTGCTTGAAGGCAGCCCAAAGTAGGCAAAAAGCGAATTACGACACGCGTCGCCGCAAAGTGACGTTTTCAGTTGGAGAACAGGTCCTCCTTTCCAACAGAAATATGAAATTCAAGGCAACAGGCAAGCCTAAATTTGTCCCTCGCTGGGTCGGACCATATACAATTTCTGGAGTAGTTGGTCCGCGAGACGAAGTCACTCAGGACGTCCGACAGGTTACGGCGTGTCGCCTGGACCTCCCGAAAATGATGAAGCTTCATCCGGTTTTCCATGTCGGCCTTCTCAAACCTTGGCACTCTGACGGTCAACCGCACCTCGGTCAGCCCTTGGAGTTCGACACCGATGGTTCGCCCACTTGGACAGCAGCATGTATCATGCGCCAGAAATCGCGCGTGATTAAAAACTCTTCCAAACGCCGAGAGGAATACCTCATCCGTTGGGCGGGTTACGGTATCGAACAAGACACTTGGGAATCCGCCAAGGACATCGATAAGAAGTCGCCCCAGATTGTTACAGCTTGGCTGCAACGGTCTCAAAGAGACCGCGACTATCGTACCGGCTCTCGCACGAAACGCAAGAATCCTTCCGTCTAAGGATCCGGAGTTTGCACGAAAGGGATGTTAAATGGTCTCCTCCGGGACCAACTTGTGTTCTGCAAGTATATTTCGAGCCCACGCACGTCTCGTTTGGGTGTTTCACCTTTTCTTTCCCTCCGATAGATGCGGGGTCCGCATCTCTTCATGGAGGGGGGGAGTGTAACGGTACAGACTCCTTCACAGGCTCTGACCGTTATTAGACCTTTAGGTACAGTCATACCTCTGGTCTAAGTAACAGCGTACGCACGAAGAGACAGTACTTCCTCATGTACTGCCTTTCTCACAAGCACGCCTGCCGGCTGCCTTACAATATCGGATTGCTCTCTTCACGGCCATCATCATTATACCTATTGACGAGCCTTCGAGAACATCCTACATCCCTTACCATACTTAACAACTAACCATACTAGTGACGTATTATCCTATAGCTACTAGCTAGACCTCCGAACCTTATTCTAATCTCCTGTCATTCTAGCTAATAACTCCTCTCGTGTACACAACCCTTCCGCCGTTGCTTCTGAGCTGTTACACCGTATCCCATCCACCCAGATGACTTGCTGGAAATGCAATGGTTTTGGGCACAACTCCCTCACTTGCCCCAGTGCCCCCACATAACTGAAGTACAGGCCTCCTCCGTTCTCATCCACATCTGGCCATAGGGGATCTCCATCACCCCCCAAGGATGCAGCCAGGAGGTCCTCCAGCAAATCCAAGTCACCTAGGAGAGACAACAGAACATCCAACAGAGACCCCAAGAGCCACCGTTACAGACGTGGGCATGCCGGGCCCATGTAGCAGATGATGACTGTTCCACCTCCCAGTCCAGCACAGACAATGAGGATGAGCACAACTTCATGGCCTTGACAACTGATGGACCACAGCCTCTCCGGTTTGCTGACTCAAGAGGCAAGTCCACACCCCTGTCTACCCCCCATGCCCCCATGGATGACACTACTTTCTTTGGACCCATGACTGATTCTGATGCCTGTCTTATAGAAAGAGATGAGTCTATGCCAGATCTAGTTTCAAGTGATGGCACTACTGATGATGATGATGATAAGGATGCAAATATGGATCATGCTGCCAGTACACCTCTTGATCAGTACCAGACAGCCCTCCAGACAGAATGGATTTTAGACTGTGCAGCCCACTCCCACTGCACCAGTAACCCTTCCATCTTGCATGAAATTCAGGATCTCCCCCAGCCTATTAGTCTCCACCTGGCTGACCTTGGAGCATCCCCACTGCTCTGGCTCCAGAAAGGGAAAGCCATCCTCAGGGGTCACCATGGATCCCTGGTCACCCTCCACGACGTGCTCCTTGCCCCACCCCTGACTACAGCCAACATCATCAGCTTGCATGCAGCACACAGACTCTCCCCCAAGCTTCAAGTCCATCTGTCCAGTGTTGCTGCTACCCTCTCCCTACCCACAGCCAAGGGTCCCAAGACTATTCTCTTATGCCCCAAAAGGCATGGCCTACTTCACTAGCACCTCTAAGAACCCCCCATCTTTCCCCAACCCCAGTAACCCCCTTCCCTTTCTAGTCATGATGGTCACCCAACCAGAGCTGATCAAGCCAACACACTACAATGATGACTATGCTGGCAGTTGCCCTATCCCACAGGACAGCGCCAGCAGCTCCAGCAGTCTACCAGATCTGATCCCAGCAATTGGTGAGGATGACATGCCTGACCTTGTCCAAGCCAGCTTACCTTCCTTGCTCCAGTCAGACAATGGGGGGAAATTCTCACCACACCAAGATGACTTGTACACCACATCCTCCCATGACTTCATCCCAGACCCTGATTACTCCACAGCCCCTACCCAGCAGCTCCCCACTGTTCCCCATGATGAGCTCTGTAACCTGACAGAAGCACTCACAAGCCAAAAGAGAGATGGACCTCCTGCTAGACCAAGCCAGAACCACAGATGAGAATGCATTCCCTGTTGATGGACAGGGGTCCTGCACTCAGCATGAGCTCTCCCAAGCCCTTAGGTTTGACCAGTGGATTCCCTCAGCTACTTCCCCCTCCCCTGACCAGCCCCTAACTCATGTCTACATGAACACCTACCCAGTCCATTTCCTTAACAACTCTGGCCTCTCCAGAACCAGGTTTGGAACCCTGCTGACTACCCTCAACAATTCCCCTTCTTCCCTTAGAGCCTTTAGCATCAGACCTAGACAGCCTGTCCCCACCCTCATTGACCAGCTAGCCACCAAGTTCCCTGCCCTTTTAGCTGCTGAGAAGGTTAAGTTCCCCAACAGACAGATGCACAACAAACCCTCCTCAGTCTGTGGACCCCTTCTCAAGCATGTCAACAGATTGCAGCACATGGTCCACATCTATCCCACTGTCTCTACAGCTTACAGGCCCACCATTCAGTGGGCCATCTGCCTACAAGCAGCTATGGTCCAAGCACATGTAAGGGTCCTGATCTCCTGGCCCAAGATGCTCATGCACCCATCAGCTTTGTGAATCCTGGGGGCAGAGTCATATGTGTCAACAACCTCAGCATGCATTGGAGCCCAATGGATTTCACATTCATTAACATGCTATCAGCTATTAAGCACTTCTAAGAGTGGACAGAGATGTATGCAGCGGAGACAGACGCGCCAATCTATACACAGAGACGAGAATAACGTTACAAGCAAGGACGTACACTAAAGGACACCAGCGGTGGGCGAAGTGGATGTCTGTAACCTGAATAGACCCTAAGCCCGGATCTTGTCACCCTGACACCGTTTAACACAGGAGATGTCAGGGAGAGACCGATAAGACACAGAGAGACAGGCAGTCAATAGGAAGCTGACACTGAGTCACTAAAGGATGACTCAGTTCTACGGGAAGCTATCACTATGGGAAGCTATCAGGGCCGATAGTTCTAAGGGAGTACATAAGTAGTCACCAAGTCATAAAACGCTTGAGAGCACCGCAATTCATGCTGACACTCCACCTATGAAACAGGTGACATACAATACTACTACTCCACCTATGGCACTGGGGACATAGAACTATATGTAACAGATTAAAAAAAAAATTTAAAGAACTCCGAAAAAACGAGAGAACTTCAAATGTAACCCAGAGGGTGTAAATGAAGGAATGGACCAAGGCAAAATACCAAAGAGTGCCAAGGGAGAAAAGAGGATAACCGAATATCAATGACGGGTAACAACGGTATAGAAAACCCGATCCGGGAATAGGAACCTAATGCCATACAATGATAACCAAAAAACAAGAAACGTATTTAACCAAAAAACCAAAAAATGACCCTAAGAAGTAGCGGTCATTCCAAGCATACGGACAAACCGCCAGAACACAGCAGGATCAAGGGGCTTGGTGAAGGGGTCAGCACAGTTATCCACAGTGTTAACATAGGCAACAGCCAGTTGGCCATCCTCCACCAGCTCCTTGATGTAGTGATGAATAACATCAATGTGCTTGCTGCGAGGCAGAAGCTGCCAGTCAGTGGCCCAACTCAGGGAACCTAAGTTGTCACCCTGAATTGTAACCAAAGCACAAGGCAGACCCAGATCCACCCTCAATTTATTCAACCATTGGACCTCCCTGGCAGCCTGGGACAGGGCCTGATACTCAGCCTCACTAGAGCTAATAGCAACAGTAGGCTGTCGCTTGCTCATCCAGTTAACAATGCACCCACCAGCTAGAACTGCAAAGCCAGTCTGAGATCTCCTGTCAGACCCATCATCAGCATAAGATGAGTCACTAAAGACAGTAAAAGTGAAATCAGGGCTGTGGGTGTAAGTGAGACCCAGGTGAGAATGTGTTCTCAAATACAAGAGTAACCGTTTGGCAGCCCCCCAGAGAGGGACTGTAGGGTGAGCAGAGAACCTGGATAAATAGCTAACAGCAAAGGAAATATCAGGCCTGGTGCAAGTGGCCAGGTATAGCAAAGCACCTACAAGAGAGAGGTACTGGCTATTAGACGGCAGGGGCTCTCCAGGGGCGTCAGAAACAGTGGATTTGGCCATGGGAGCAGCAAACTTGGGTGGGGCAGCAGCAGTAAGACCAAACTGCTCCACCAGATCAACAATGTAGGTGTGCTGAGAGAGATTGATCTGAACACACCTGCCTTCAGAGTCAAGGGTAACATCCATGTCCAAAGAGAGGAACTGAATTGGAACACCCATCTCTTTGACCTCCCAGCCAGCTGCTTCCATTGCCTGGATCAGCAACACATACCTATCCAGCTCACTAAAAGCACAGATAAAGTCATCAACATAGGTCAGGACATAGCTCCATTCACCATCAGAATCCTTCCTAAAGTACAGAGCAGGTTCTGCCTTGCACATAGTAAAGCCATGAGCAACCAGAACCCGCTTGACATCCCTACTCCAAGCTCTGGGTGCTTGCTTCAATCCATAAAGGGACTTGATCAGTTTGCAGACAAGTGGAACACCGTTAGGACCAAGGTTCCTAAAGCCCTCAGGCTGGTGGCAGTACAGGTCCAGACCAGGCTCCAGCTTGGCATTTAGGAATGCAGTCTTGATGTCTAGCTGCCGAACAAACATCTTCCTATGAGTGATGGCAGCCAGGAGCACCCTAAGACCTGCTTTGGAGGAGACAGGGGCATATACATCATGAAAATCCAGCCCAGGACGCTGCAGAAAACCACGGACCACAAAACGTGCCTTGAAGCGTATAGTACCATCAACACCAATCTTCTTCACAAATAACCACCTGCCAGACAGGATCTTCTGCTTACGAGGCTGTGGAGTGAGAACCCATGTACCATGGGCATGAAGGGAAGCCATCTCATCCTTCATGGCAAGAAGCCATTGATCCCTGTCAGGGTTGGTATGCAACATGGCAGCTTTGTAGGTCAGTTCAGTGGTGGATGCAACAGATGCTCCCACGTACAAGCAGTTTACTTGTACATGGGCAGCGGGGGTATCAGCAGTATCAGCAGTAACCATTAGTAAAGCCCCCAGTGCAGAACTACTGCCTGGTTGAACAGGGCCGGCCTTCTTTGCCTCTAAATCAACGAAGCCTGGGTCGACCGGAACACCCCAGCCATACGCAGTATCGGAGCCTGACCACGGTTCAAGATCATCACTTGCATCATCTGCAACGGCTACATCATCACCCGGACTCCTGAGTAATCTATCAGAGACGGCAGGAGGTGAAGCGTTCACCAACTCCATCGAGCTATCAGTGATGATGGGAGTATGATGACTAGTAGGCAATGGATCTAACAAAGGATCCACTATGGTCTGAGTTGGTGTAAATCCAACGACTTCACGGAATGTGACGCAGAGGAGGGCCTGGCGACCCCCTGAGATTCGGCTAAGATTTTGTCCGTAGGAGCCGCAGAAACTCGCCCGCCCAGTGTGTTCTCACGCAAAACAGTACCACTGGCCCCCGACCTAGGTCGCAGAGTCATCCTATGGCCAGGACAGTGGTCAACAATTGGGGAAGACAAAGGGTCTAGGGAATCAACCGCAACCACAGGCATGTGTCCGTTGATGGCGGCAGGGATGCTAGAGACATATGGCGACCCATCATAGGGAGTTAGCCCAGGAATGCAGTTATGATCAAACTGCTCATAGAAGAGTACATCACGACTCTCTACTACCTGGCGCAACTTAGGAACCCAAACAAAATAACCCTTACTCACCAGAGAATACCCAACCAGTCTACCAGATAACGCCCTTTCGTCTAGCTTATTACGTTTCTTCCCATTGACTAGAGTAACATAGCAGGGGCATCCAAACACACGTAATAACGACACGTCAGGTTTCACCCCATAAAACAACTCAAAGGGTGTCTTGCGTCCCTGGTTAGGCAGACGGTTTCTAAGGTAACAAGCAGCCAGGAAGGCATAGGGCCAAAAGGACTTAGTAAGCTTAGACTCCAAGTGGATACTCCTAGCTATATTCTGAAGGACCCCATTATACCTTTCCACAGTTGCATTCTGCTGTGCAGTGTATGCCAAAGACAACTCATGTACTGCCCCAACCGATTCTAACCAATCCTCGAACCATTTAACTATAAACTCTTTAGCCCTGTCAGATCTTAGACACTTAAAGGCAAACCCCTGCAGCTGATTTGACCATCTGAGGATGATGGTCTGGACTGCTAAGGGAGCTTCATCCTTGGTCCTCAAGCACAATACCTCAGCATAGCCAGAGAATTGGTCTACAAGGCACAAGATATAAAACTCCCCACGAAGACCCCTAATATGAACCGGTCCCATGATATCCAAGTGAAGGCGTTGGAGGGGTGCAAGGACCTCAGTCATGCTTTCTTTAGGAAAAGGGAGACGCTTTCCCTTAGCCTTTTGACAAGCATCACATGGGATCTTACCCATCTTTTGTACTTGATGAAGGCTGAGGGGTAAGTTCTTAACCATACCACGCTTGACAAGGTTGTGCAAGGCATCATAAACGGGATGACCCAGTCGCCTATGCCACAACCATGCAGGAGTGGTAGGGATAATAACTCCACCGTCCTCATCAACATCAAGTGCAAAAGCTGGATAATATTCAGCAACCCTCAAACAACGACTGGAGGTGTGACAAGGCCTACATGCAAACTTATACACACCATCACTGGAAGCAGGAAAGGACCAGAGCACAGAAGAGCCCTGAGTGGCAGTACAACTAATACTATCAAAAGCAATCTTGCAGTGGAGGGAATGAGCTACAGCATTTACGGACAGGAGATTTACTGGACAGTGGGGTATGTATAGAACATTGGTTAAGGTGATTGATGTTGGTAACCAATCACTACATAACACAATGGACCCCATACCCTCTGACCGTTGAATCACCCCATCAGCAAATCGAACTGCAGGCCCAACAGCAGAGGATTCAAACACAGTGAACAACGACCTATCACCTGTGATTGACATCCCAGCTCCCGAGTCCACATGCCAGATACCTTCAGAAAGACTTGGGCTGCAAATGTTTGAGAACTTAGTCGTGCAAGAAAATAGGACAGAGCTTACCTCCTAGTTCTTTGAAATGGCGTACCCATCGATCTGAGCCTGCAAGGACGACAGCTGCTTACGTGTAAGCGACCCTGGAAGGGCCAAAGCTACGGGCACCGGTTCAGAACCAGGTGCACGTCCCTTGGCCTTTCTGAGTTCCGGATACTTTGTAAAGCAGCGGTCTTCCGAGTGGCTCGTTTTCGAACGACAGGGTCCCCAAGTGCAATCCAAGCGCCTCTTGGTGCCCCCGGAACTCTGAGAACCAGATCCCTTGCCCCGCTGGAAAGCAGCATTAGCAGGGATCTGGGGAGGGTCGCGGGACCAGCCAGGATGCCTTGGATCAGACCTGGGGAGAGACACATTTAAGAAATCTAACGATCTATAAGCATCAAGACAAGACCAGTAGTCTACGGTCTTGTTCTGGTACAACTCAAAGCCAAACTGGAGGCGCAGCGAATCGAATCGAGGGTGAGTGATGCCATTGATTATAGTGTGCATCGCGTGACGCTGCGGCTGCGGGTATCCCGCACTGCGAAGATCAGTGCACAACTGCCGCACCCTGCGAAATAACACATCCACGGGTTCAGAGTTGTTCATGGTCACACTACGAAGCTCAACAAGCATGAGGGGAACCCGAGCAGCAAGGGCATCAGAATGCTGCCTCTTGATATGCAGTAAGATATCGCGAGGTGTAGCAAAATCCTGATACACCTGTACCATCGGTTCCGTCATGTGCGCGAGCATCATGGTGAGACACATGAACTCCTGGCGTGCAAGGGGCAGGGTACTAAATCCTAACAGTGCAGGATCTACACGAGTCTGACTAGGAGAGGCAGGTGGTGAGGCAACAGGCGAAAACGGCGTGGCATCATACATAGCGCGAACCGACAGAAAGTACTCGGCAGCGATGCCAGCATCATATGCACGCTGGTCATCAAGGTTCTCAATCTCATCCAAAGAACTCGCAACATTTACGAGTAGCTCAAAATCTGGCCTAGGAGGTACAAAGCTGAGAGGAACTTTGGCAAACTGGTACTTGCGTAGATTTGCATTTCGAACTCCCAATCCACCAAAGGTAGCACCACCAGGAGGGGGGTAGTCAATCCCTGCCTGCACAGGCCCCAGATAAGCACGGCATGCATGACCCAACTCAGAGAACACCATCACTCGCCTAGCCCGCCCCTTCGTATCTAGATTAGCCCGAGTGGCAGCCTGATCCATCCTACCGTACAAAGTGCGGTCCAAGGAGTCACCAGCTTTCTGCGCCTTGCGAATTTGGCGGCAACTCCGCACATCCATGCGCGAAGGTGTGGAGCCATCAAGCAGGTGCTCCCAGGATAAGCATCCCAGCGAGCGATTCGGGTAGTAGGGCAGGGGGGGAGGAAAAGGAGAAGGGGCAGGAGGCTGCTCCACCGGTGGAGGTGGAGGTGGATTCAGGGAGGGGCCAGCAGCATCGCTGTGGACACTCGAGGCAGCAGCAGCAGTCTCACGAGACCGCGTGTGGTAGCCAGCCAGAGCTCGCTCAGAAGGGTTGCGAACAAAGGGGAGGGGAGGAATCAAAGGACCAAGTGACGAGCTTCTCAGCAAAGTCGGCATAGCCAACTCAGGTACCGCAGGTGGATGCGGAGGAGCAGTCGGAGGCTTGTAGACAGGAGGAGGAGGAGGAGGAGGAGGAGCCGACTGGTGCTCAAACACCGGAGACTCAAAAACACGAGTGGCAGTGGAAGGTGTGACTCCACCGAAGTCACCACTCCGCGCACTCTGTAGGTCTTCCTCTTCGTCGTCATCGTCATCCTCAGTGTAGTAGCCATCTTCATGCTTATGGCGAGCCAGATCAGCATTGTCATACTCAAAACGGGCATCAGGAGGCGGAGGAGAAGACTTGTATTTGATGATCTGAGTCGAGACGCAGCATAGACGCATCAGAATATCCTCTACCTCAGGAAGGAGGCGTTGGACAAGAGGAGAAGGAGGGAGAGAAATGGAGGTTTGGTAGGGGGGGATGTCTTCCATGATGGCGGAAGGAGACTCATCTAAGGCAACAGAGGCCGCTGGCGCGCAATCATCAAGCCAATCAGTGGGAACACGAGTCTTGAACGGAAGAATGCGGTCGCAGCCATTGGATACAATGACGCTCTCCATACCGCGCGACCAAGACAAACCATTCTGTGGGGTTAGCTTTTCGAAGCCGGCAGGAGGCCCACGCGGAAGTTGCATTATAAAGCAGTGGTAGATCGAGATGAAGCCCAGAACCTATCAGCTATTAAGCACTTCTAAGAGTGGACAGAGATGTATGCAGCGGAGACAGACGCGCCAATCTATACACAGAGACGAGAATAACGTTACAAGCAAGGACGTACACTAAAGGACACCAGCGGTGGGCGAAGTGGATGTCTGTAACCTGAATAGACCCTAAGCCCGGATCTTGTCACCCTGACACCGTTTAACACAGGAGATGTCAGGGAGAGACCGATAAGACACAGAGAGACAGGCAGTCAATAGGAAGCTGACACTGAGTCACTAAAGGATGACTCAGTTCTACGGGAAGCTATCACTATGGGAAGCTATCAGGGCCGATAGTTCTAAGGGAGTACATAAGTAGTCACCAAGTCATAAAACGCTTGAGAGCACCGCAATTCATGCTGACACATGCTGGACACCCCAAGGATGTCTAGGAAATCTTTCTCCACCCTCCTGCAGAAACTCCACACCCAGCTGGACCTTGATGGATATCCAGCATCTGGAACCTAAATATGCTATAGTCTATTGCTCATTCTTGTTTTAGCCATGAACACTCTAAGATTAATGTGATGCTTTGTACTGCCTCATGTACTGCTGTCCCTTTGTTTTAGTGTCCCTCTCCTAGCTTCTACAGTATGTCTGCAAATTCTCTAATTTAGGATAAACCCAAATTATGGGGGGAATCATCACTACCAGACATCCTGCCATGAGAAGCAGCCTCCTGGCAACTTCCTGGCAGCTTCTCTACAACCTTAGCCTGTCTCCTATGCAGCCCTGATGCATCACTGTAGCTCATAGTTTCCCCATAGCATTAGTCTGAAGATTCTGCATTAATGATACCTTATAGATGACATTGGAAGCACCTCACCATATCCCTCCATCTGGATTGATTACATGAGCTAGAGGAGGACGTCTACCTTAAAGAAGTTGTTTACAGTCAGTCAGTTATTTTTGCCATCTAGTTCTTTTATGCTTTCCCACTGCAGCCTTCCCGCCTTCTGCTATCCTAGCAAACTGACATTGATCTCAAGATCCCTGCTCTTAATGTGCCGTGCCCCCTTGAACCCTGTCCCAAATAATTTATTATTTACAGCTTCTACTGCCAGCCGTTAGCATATCTAAATAGCCCTGCCCTGCTATTTTACGAACCAGCACCATTTAGTTTACGAACTATCAAATCCTAGTTCGTAATAAAAGGGTGCCGGAATTTTACGAACCAGCTCCATTCAGTTTACGAACCATCAAATCCTAGTTCGTAAACCTTAAATTACGATGGGGTGTCCGAATTTTACGATATAGAGCCCAACATTTTACAAGGGGGGTTCGTAGAATTTTCCAAGCCAAATTCCAGTTCGTAAAATGCTGTTTTATTCATAGTGCTGTCAGCCTTTATACTCCTATATTTTCTTTATGCCCCTCAGCTAATTCCAGGGATTCTTGTATCCAAGAATACCTTGAATTGGGGGGGATGTTATTGTCCGTTGCGTCGGACACTGAGTTGGCATAGTACACGCGTGGTACTGGTGCTCCAGGACCCGGGTTGCCTGCCGCCAGGCCATAGGCTAGCTATGGCCTGCACGTGTCTTCAGAATCTTCCTGAAGACTTCCTTTTCTATATAGCCGCACGAGTTGCGATGATAAGCTATCTGCTCCTTCAGTCTTCATTGTGTAACGACTCTATCGATTGAAAGGGGGGGGGGGGGGGGGGGCAAACAAAAAAGTGCTATACCCCATCACAAAAAAGTGCTGAGGCACCCTTCTGCAGATCCCCCCCCGGCTCCGGAACCCACTGTACAGCCTGTATTTCACCCACCATTTAGTGTTATGGTGTCTAATTAGGCTCATTTTACAGGGTTTTCAAAGGCCTGTCCATTGAGGTTGGTCTCGAGACCATTGGGACTGTTTGAAGCATAGAAAATCATCATCACCAAAGTTACATTGTTTGGTGGGGCATGGGGTCAGGTCCCCTTGGCCCCTAATGTTCCCACCTTCAATACTCTTCAATTATCAGGTATTAAAAACCGGTAATCAACTGCTTTGATGCGCTGCTGAATCTCGACTACTGTTCGACTGCAGCCAAGCACGCAATATAATTCTGATGTTGCTCTAAGTTTCCGTGGTCGCCGCTAAGCAATTGTTTACCACACTTGTCGCAGAAAGTGCCCTTTGATTGTCGGTCCATCGATTAACATCAACTAGCACTAGTCACCAGAACGAAAACAGACGCACAGTGACGGGAAGGGAAAAAGAAGAATGAGGTCTCGATATGTGTCAGCTGTACTACTAGGACACGAGTGCCTTATTGGCATCTGATTCAGATGCCAATAAGGCACTCGTGTCCTAGTAGTACAGCTGACAATAATGCATGTCCCGGGAGGAGAACAGATTACCCAGAGGTTCCACAAATCCACAGCCAATGGTCTTACGATTGGGGGCAACTTAGTACTGATGCTGATAGTACTGATAGCAGAACTTAGCGTGCGATAGCAGAACTTAGTACTGATGCTGATGCTGACAATATGTACGTCGCTGTACGCGTGTTGGTTAGGGCGTTGTGTGTGTGTGTGTGTGTGTGTGTGTGTGTGTGCGTGAGAGAGAGAGAGAGAGAGAGAGAGAGAGAGAGAGAGAGAGAGAGAGAGAGAGAGAGAGAGAGAGAGAGAGAGAGAGAGAGAGAGAGAGAGAGAGAGAGAGAGAACCCTAGACCCCCCCCCCCCCCCTCTGCCCTGGGCATAATATGTGGTGGATCCCTAACCCAATAGCATAAGTGGACTGGTATTTAGTAGAGAAACACTTGGGGAACACCCTAGTTCCACTCCCATGTCATTCTGAGGGCTATACAAAAATGTCTGAAAAGCAGGGGGGCGCTAAAAAGTTGCTCGTGTAGTCGTGTCCCGCACGTTGGAAATGGGGTCTACAGGGTACGTAAGCCCCGAAACCATCGAAAAAAGTCGAAAACGTGTCGGGGAGGGGGTAGATATCGACCCCTCAAAAAAGAGGGGGGGGGGGGGGGGGGGGGGGGGGGTCCGGCCGCTTTCACAAATTTCCTCTGGTGAAAACTGTTAGAGGCCAAAACTCCCTCAGCACTCGGTCTCTGATTAAGTTAAGCAGACCTACGAAACAAGCTCGACGAGATCTTTCCGAATCTGCGGTCATTACCGACAAATATGGAGGCGCGGTCCTCTAGATCCAAGTCGAGGCAACTGGTGACCTGGCAGATCCTCGTACATGGGTCGAGCCTGTTTCGGAAATATCTTCGTAACTTCCTCACGAGACGGAATCTGACGAAGTTAAGCATACCTATGAAACTGGTTAGACGAAAGCATTCCGAATCCGCGCTTGTTTTCAAAAACGAGTAAATGTGTCGAGGTGGTGCTCGAGTAGTGACCTCCACAGGATCCAAGTGTGAAAGTTGGGCCAAACCAGCAACTCAGAATTTCCTCCCCAAACTTCTTAGGTATATGAGGGTACTCGGGCATGAAACTTTCGCTTAACATCACCTTCAAATTCTGAAACACCAAAACTTGCTGGCTCAGCTCAGAATCAGGGCTAGGAAAGAGTGTTTGCTTGACCACGTTGTCAAACTTTGATCAAACCCAAATGTAAGACCACACATGGATAGAGCTCGTCGAGGGGATCACTGTACACCCTACTTTGACCCCCAAATTATAATTTCTGAAGGAGATATGGGGGGGGGGGGGGGGGGGGGGGGGGGGGGGGGGGGGGTAAGGCAGATTACAAAAACTTCCGACGTAGGCGAGGACGTAGGTATTTGAAAAAAACTTCCTCGCGACCCCCCGTGCCATGCTGCATTGATTCTTGACCCCCCCCCAATATTAAATTGTACGGATAAGTAAGCAACTGCTTGTGCATCCATCACCAAGGAGGCTGCCACTGCAGCTTGGCGAACATTACACCACCCCCGGGGCCGACCTCCAGGGGACCCGCCAGGGCCCCCTACTATTTTTTCAAATCGTCAAATTTTCCCAAGAAACTGGTCAAATAAGCCGGTCAATTCAGTACTCTAAGTCAAGCCAAGTCTAAGCGACTCGTGCTCGATTCCATCGCAGGGGATGGTTATTCTTCTTCTTCACCTTGTTGCTTGCAACTTTGTAACTGCTCTGCCCTCGATGAGCAGTTGCTATCCCGGTATAAGCGTTATACTTGCAAAGCAGTTTGCATGGTCGCATGTCCAATACGCAACATCGCGCCACAACTTCTCTGCCACAATTGCTTGCCCACCCGTGTACCTTGCATGGTAGTCTGTTCTGTAATGCGTTGAATTTGCAAAGCAAGTTGAATAGTCGCAACACCAGTACTAGCAAAGCCTCGCTTGTCCAATAGTCGCAAAGCAGTTTGAATAGTCTGAAAGCAAGTTCAATACCCGCAAAGCAACTCCAATGGTGAAGAGCAGCTTCGCTGGGAGCAGCTTCCTTGGGAGTTGCTGTATCTGCAGAATGGTGCACTTTTGGAACCAGCCTGCTGTCGAAAGCTTGCCCCGGAGAGCACTTATTCGCGTACAGATCTAGAGGTTGCGGACTGTAGACGCGGTGTTTTCATCTGTCGTTTCCCTCCTGTCCTGTGGACTCAATGTAGGGACCTGAAGCATGTCCAACACAATAGCTGACTAACAAGCTCTCATCGAAGACACACGGAAACCATGTTCCACATCCATCAGAAACAGCCCAAGAAAGAAGTCATCCGCCTCATCTGCATTCACACATCTGCTACAATAAATTACATATACATGCGGCTCTCCCACAGTTCTCCAAGTTTTGCAAGTACAAGCATACCATTGGATGCCAATCCCAGACATATAACATAACATGACAATCTACGTTAAATCTTTCAAACAATCAAGTTGTTGGCAATTGCAATTAGCAAATGTACCGTATCTCGCTGCACGTCGTATCAACTTGGCATACCCACGTGGACAACTTTGTCATATTTTTCAACATTCAATAAGAAATGTAACAATTTTATACAACTGAACTACAAACCCAGACGCCATTGTGTGCCATACCCCACCCCGGGGCCGACCTCGAGGGGACCCGCCAGGGCCCCCTACTATTTACTTTACCTGCAGAGGCGCAGCCGGTGATGACCATGTAATCAAACTCTCTCTCTCTCTCTCTCTCTCTCTCTCTCTCTCTCTCTCTCTCTCTCTCTCTCTCTCTCTCTCTCTCTCTCTCCCCCCTCTTAAATTCAGCCAGAACTTTATGTGTCCTAGTCAGCATGCATATTTCATGAGACCTCTGGATGGATGAATGGACTGATCCTTACATCTCTGCCCCTGCCGAACCAGCAGGTGATTGAATAATCGTTGCTTTTGCCCAACGGCTGGCAGCGAACGAAATTAATATAATTGCATGATTATCACTGAAGCACGAAATCAGCCCCCCCCCCCCCCCCCCCCCCCCCCTGCAGGATCAACCATAGCCAATCATGAAACTATAAAAACACCCCAAAATGCACCAATTAATAAGTGGGGGTCCTTAGCACCGGCATGCAGGGACAGCTTGTTAGGCAGCAAGAGTTTGTGCCGCGCACAGGAGAAACACTGCAGATCAGTGATGATGATGACGACGTTGAATTTTATAATGGATGATAACATCACCGTGTCACCGTTGTCATGGGGCAAGGCTATGTATAGCCCAGGTGCTAAATTATGTACCTCACTGCTATGGGGAGTGCTAATTCAGAGTCTTTTAGGGTTACTTCTGGGGGCCCCCCAAGCTGCTATTAGCACCCCAAATGCTCCTAGGAGCACCATGGTGCTACATGAAGACACCAGTTGTTTCTTCAGCAAAACCTGTTCGCTGCTGCCCATGTCAACTGTCACCTAACTGGTCAACTGCTATTACAATCAGTTTCTGGTTAGCTAGTACAGTGGTCTGGCAATCTAGTCAACTGCTAGTATAATCAGTTTCCTATTTCCTCAAGGCTCAAGAAGCTCAAGAAGTTTCATGCCGCCAAGCTCCCTCAGTTACTTTGCTGCATACAGCATATGCCTATTTGGTGTGTGTTTTATATGTGTAATCCCTGTGTCAATAAACTCTAAATGCAATAATGTTAACAACTTGCTCTTGCTAGGGCCTCCCGAAAAACCCATGTTATTGCCATCCTGTAAAAAGAGGGAGTTGTACCACAGGGCCAGGAAGGAGGACGGTCGCAGCTGTACTGTGCAGAATGCAAACTACATCTACATCATGTAGACGAAAATATCGAAATTAATATGATTTTGAATCTACAATTGTATTTATATTAAAACATAAATATGTATTATACATCTGTACGGGTATATATAAAAAAGGGGGGGACACATATCCCTAAAAAACTGACCCCCCCCCCCCCCCCCCATTTAATCGAAATACCCCCTTTTTGAAAAACTTAGATATGGATAGTGGGGGTTTACAGTATGGCGCACATAATGGCATCCTCGGAATTCTCAAACAGGGAATGTCTGATAGTCAAAATTCAGATTTTCAACCCCATTCACCCAACAACCCATCTACCCACCCACCCAAGGGGTAGATAAGGTCCAAAGTGGTGCCAATGGACTGCTCTTGCCAAGGCCTACTCATGGGTGGTCTCAGAATGTCATTTGGAGGTCTGAGTAAAAAGTTCAAAAAAACTGAGGAAGGCTGACCCCATTCACCCACCCACCCAAGGGGTAGATGCACAAGGTCATAAGTGGTGCCAATGGACTGCCCTTACCAAGGCCTACTCAAGGTGGTCTCAGAATGTCATTTGGAGGTCAGAGTAAAAAGCTCGAAAAAAACCTGAGGAGGGCTGCCCCCCCCCCCCCCCCCCCCCCCCCCCCCCCCTAAATGAGGTGCTCAGAATGACCTGAAAAATGTCTCATAATATCGCAATGATACATGCGATTACAGCCCCATTATCAGGAAAAATCAATCGGGAGAATGATTTTTTTGAGGCCTTGACACCTCCTGATCTGTATAAATATAAATATACATAGTCTAATAATTCATCAAAAATATATAGTGTTCAACTTTTTTGATGTTTTTCATAAAGACTGAAAAATTGGTTGGTGACACACGGACGAACGGACATACCCGAATGAAAAAAATCTCCAGATTTTTTGAAGAGGGATTAGCCCCATTACAATGTCCGTTCGTCCGTGTATCACCTACCAAATTTGCATGTTTTATGAAAAACATCAAAAAGTTGAACATTATATATTTTTGATGAATTATAAGACTTATTTATACCGGACAAATTCTCACCAGAGCACATATGAGCATCGCAATTCACGAAAAGGAGCTCAGGTTGGGCCAAAAAGCTACAATTAACGGTTAACAATTTGATTTCAGGGTGTTTTGAGCTAACATTTCAAATTTAAACCACTTAGACATGTGCGCAATCATAGGTTTGGGAGCAGAATTGTCGTCAAAAATTGGAGGCGAAACATGTAAGCATCACAATGGACGAAACATTCCCCTCGGGCACTTGTGCTATAATTAGCCCACGGACCCCACCTCAGGGCCGTGCGTGGGGCAGGGGCGGTGGCCACCGGGCGGGGGCGGGGGCAGGGGCGGGGCAGGGGCCGGGGGCAGGGGCGGGGACGGGGGCCACCGGGCGGGGGCAGTGGCAAGCCACGCCACCTGCCCCTGGCCAAAAGCCCGTTCAGCAGGACGGGATATACCGTTCACGTCTGGGCTGGGCCGAAACATGCAATACCTTGAATACATTCCGTAAAATCAACCAGCCACCTGATTGGCCTCATTTTTCTTGCATCAAATTCTTAAAAAAAGTAAATCTACATACATGCATTTCATTACAGTACAGAAACGTCCAATACTGCTTACAAATCAACAACCCTCCAACAACTATCTTTTTCGTCACCTTGTAGTTAACAATGCTAAATCATCAATCGATTCATTGGAATTCAATTAATTTAAAGCCTCCAGGCGCCCTTCGAATTTAATCCAATTCGAATTGATACAATTTAAAGCAATTACATGCATTCAAATCACGTTAATTAAATTAAATGGAAAGGAATAAATCGAATTAAAATAACACAACATTAAATACAATTCAATTCAATTAATTAAAATACATTGAATTAGGGATCCGAATCATTTCATTCGGGACGCGCCTCCAGGCGCCCTTAATTTTAATGGGGCTAATCCCTCTTCAAAAAATCTGGAGATTTTTTTCATTCGGGTATTTGTATATCATATGATGAAAACTATCCCCGTTCGGAACGGGGTGGCTTTATCGTAGAGCGATCCCGGATCGAATGGAAGGAGGTGCGGGATCTTCTCCGGTTGCTGGTTCGAACCCTATCGAGGTCACCTGGGCCCACCCGGAGAGTCGTCGACCGGCATGGTAACTGGACTCTATGTGTGATGTAAGCCTGTCCATCGCAAACATGCGAGCCGGTTCCCTTAACCCCACGTCCTTAGAAGTGTCATCGTGAAATACCTTGGAAGTTAAGATTTATTTATTTTTTATGATGAAAACATGATCGCATCATCTCCATTATCGCAACTGTACTATGCAGAATGCAGCCACATCTACATCTGCATTTGAACTGTACTGTGTGTGTGGGGCGTGTGTGTGTGTGTGCTACCCATATATATGAGTGCATCAATCTATTATTACTATTACATACCTTTTTTGGGTGTGTGTGGGGTGTGTGGGGGGTATGGGTGTGTATGGGGGGGGGGGGGGGGGGGGGGGGGGGGGGGGGGAAGGGTATTTTCCCCCCACACACCCACCACACACACAAAATACAGCTACAAGATATTTGCCGGTGCTGTACCTGATGAGCATTGAGTGTGTGCCTGTGTGGTCGTCAGGGTACTACATTTTGTCAAATTGGTCAGCGCTTGAAGCGCACAGCCGTCAAATTGGTCAGCGCTTTCTAGTGCAAAAAGCGTAAGTACTGCGTGCCGCGCCCACAGGGGAGTGAAAAACTGCGCGAAACGCACAGTAAGGCTCAAAAAGACAGCGCTTAAACGCGCTGCCGTGCACGCTTTGTAGTACCCTGGTGGTCATTGACCAGCACTAACTGGGCTTTCCATGATGGGCGCTGAATGTGTGTTAATTGATCAGCACTAACTGTACTTTACCTGATGAGCACTGAGTGTTTGGTCGTTGACCAGCACTAACGGGGCTTTCCATGATGGGCGCTGAATGTGCGTTACAGCAATTCAGGGGATGAACTGGATAGAACGTTTCCGCGAGCGCTCGTACCTCGTATTTCGTCAAGAATTTTTGCCTGGGAATCCGAGAATTCTCGACAATTTGGCCTGGAATTCTCGACAATTCTCAACGAAGTACGAAACGTTTGTCCAGTTCATCCCCTGAATTGCTATAATTGATCAGCACTAACTGTACTTAACCTGATGAGCACTCTGTGTGCTGTAATTGATGAACAATGAGTGGGCTGTCATGGATCAGCACTGCGTGTTGCAGGTTATGATAACTATTGAGGGTGCTAACTTTGATTAGCACTGGGAGTGCTGGCTGTGATTATCAGCGAGTGTGTTTTCCATGAGTAACACAGGATGTTTCCTGGTTCGGGACAGGGTGTGTTGTATTGTAATGGATCACCTCTGAGTGTGCTTTATGTAGCGTAACAGCACAGAGTATGATGTATGTAATGGATCAGCTCTGAGTGCGATGTATGTACTCGGTCAGCACATGGTCTGATGTATGTAATAGATCAACATGGAGTGCGACGTATGTAGCGGAACAGCACAGAGTATGATGTATGTAATGGATCAGCTCTGAGTGCGATGTATGTACTCGGTCAGCACATGGTCTGATGTATGTAATAGATCAACATGGAGTGCGACGTATGTAGCGGAACAGCATAGAGTATGATGTATGTAATGGATCAGCTCTGAGTGCGATGTATGTACTCGGTCAGCACATGGTCTGATGTATGTAATAGTCAAATGGAGTACGGACGTATGAGCGACCAGCCCAGAGTATCGATGTATGTAAGGATCAGCTCTGAGTGCGATGTATGTACTCGGTCAGTACATGGTCTGATGTATGTAATAGATCAACATGGAGTGCGACGTATGTAGCGGAACAGCACAGAGTATGATGTATGTAATGGATCAGCTCTGAATGAGATTTATGTACTCGGTCAGTACATGGTCTGATGTATGTAATAGATCAACATGGAGTGCGACGTATGTAGCGGAACAGCACAGAGTGTGATGTATGTAATGGATCAGCTCTGAGTGCGATGTATGTACTCGATCAGCACTGAGTGTGATGTATGTAATGGATCAGCTATGAGTGCGATGTATGTACTCGGTCAGCACATGGTTGTGTATGTAATAGATCAACAGGAGTGCGACGTATGTAGCGGAAACAGGCACAGAGTGAGTAGGATGGATCGCTCTGAGTGCGATGTATACTCGGTAGTACCTGGTTGAGGTATGTAATAGATAACATGGAGTGCGACGTATGTAGGAACAGCAAGATTATGATGTATGTAAGGGATTCAGCTCTGAGTGTGATTGTATGTATACGGTCATTACATGGTCTGATGTATGTAATAGATCAACATGGAGTGCGAGCGTAGGTAGCGGACCAGCCACAGAGTGGAGTATGTAATGGACAGCTCTGAGTGGATTGTATGTACCGATCAGCACAGAGTGTGAGTAAAGGATCAGTTGAGTGGATGTAGTCCGGTCAGCACATGGTCTGATGTATGTAATAGGATCAACATGGAGTGCGACGAATATTGTCGCGCCAGCACAGAGTGTGATGTATGTAATGGATCATCTCTGCGTACGATGAAGTGACTTTCTTCGGTCATGTTTCATCTCGTGTTTCTTTCTGACTGCCCACTCTTGTAATTTACCGATCCAAATGGAGTTTGTTGCGCCTCGTTTTATGTGTATGGTTACACCGCCCCTCTGGGTGATGTAGTACCATTGACCTCAGCTCTGTAGCGGCGATGTTCCTTTGCTCTATTACCCTCGCCCCTCCCATGCAGTTGTCGATGCTATTGCTCACATGGTTCGGATGTCCTATTTGTCGCGATTGATGTACTCTGTTCAGCAATGGTCCGTGCTGTTATTGTACACTAGCATCTACATTGGTATGTGTCGACCGCATGTAGCTGTGTATCATATGCACCGAGTGTGACTCGTAGTATATGGACCAGCTCCTGATTGTACGCGATACTGTTTACCTGGGCCCGC